>ML120362.1:765919-996891 GCA_003788595.2 Choiromyces venosus 120613-1
CTCTCCTCCCCTCTCCTCCCCTCTCCTCTCCTCTCCTCTCCTCCCCTCTCCTCCCCTCTCATCCCCTCCTTTCCATTTCATTCATTCTGTATGTATACCAGAATTCTATATGCTAATGCATTGTGGATGAGGACGCTAATGTATTCGCCAGATGTCTAGTACATTTAACAGACTCACCCAGAATGGGTCAGTCACGGAAGCGAATTTTCTCAACATGATTGGGATCCTGCCCGTCACGGAAACTCCTCTACGCGTTCAAGAAAAGACTTCCGGCCATGTCGTAGCGGCAGTGAATAACCCGCTGCAACCAGGGGGGCACCGCAAGAACCCGTGGAATCCACTACCAGACTACTCGTAATTTTCTGACGTTTGTGAACACAACTGCTATTGCATATGGGCAGAAAATCGGCCGGAGCCTCAAGATTTTGGTGGTATGCAATAGCAGTTGTGTTCACAAACGTCAGAAAATTACGAGTACCAGCCGGCCAGCCCACGATTGGTTTAGATTGACAGGTTGACAGAATTGCGAATACCAGTTAATGAGATCCAACACGGCCTGAGGGCTGATCTTATACCGCTTCTGGAAAGAGCTAGTCCTTCTCAGGAACTTTTGTCTCTGAATCCTGAGATTACAGGGGGTGATGGAGTTTACAGTCGCACCTCGCTATCCCGGATCTCGATAATCCGGATACCTCGCTGTCCCGTATGAATCTCTGTAAGTTCTAAATTTTTTTACACCAAAATCTGACCTGTTGTCCCGGATTACTCACTGTACCGGACAGATTCTTTGGATTTTGGCCATCCGGGATAGCGAGGTGCGACTGTACTCGTGAAGTCCACTACCGTATTTACTCGTTAAATCCACCATCTCGGATCGGCCTCGGATCCCCCCGATCAGAGACAAAACACCCCAAGAGGATATAGTGTTATCCAGACTGAGTATAGCTTAGGGGGCTAAGGACAATGGATCTTATTAACTGGTATTCGTTATTTTGTTAACCTACTCTGCTAAGCCTATTGTGGTTTAGACAGTGATTTCTGTTGAGATCTCCGATGGTGGATTTAACGAGTAAATACGGTATGATGTTTATTGCGACAGTAGGTGCTCGCTGAGTGGGTGTTTGAACCACTCGCTAACGTTAAAACAGGTCCTATTGGTATCAGCAATGAGTCATGGGTGCATCGCCTCATTACACACAACGTATCTGAGCGGGAAGATGCCTTTCGTATTGGAGTCCGTGCTCGCGATGGGAAGTGTGTTATTTCGGGCGTCGTGAATCCCAGAGTCTATCGAGGTGCCTGGGTCGATTTTGAAGAAGCGCCGATACGGTATTTCCGCTCGAGAAAGGTCTATGGATTCACCCCGGTTACAGTCGTTGGATTACAGACATGGAAGACGCTGTTGGCGTCTCAAAGATCAACTCCCTCCAGAACGGGTTTCTTCTCAAGTCAGATATCCACCAGCTGTTTGATCAGTATCTCATATCGGTGAACCCAGATGTGAGTCTCTGATCGACCGGATAGTTTATTTATACTAACTCATGCTAGGACAACTATAAAATTGTGGTGTTTGACGACGATTACCTGGGCTTGGACGGCTGGATCCTTGATCCCGTCTGCCGCGATCCTGCGGATCCACACCGTGTATCCAGTCAGCTTCTGAGGTGGCATTTCTGCCAGTCGGTTCTTGCGAATGTGAGAGGTGCTGGAGAACCTATCTTCGAGCACAACTTTCCACCAGGGACAGACATGATGATTGAGATTCGAGAAGGACCGTATGCACAAGAAAGGTTGGAGATGGAGTTTGCATCGAGATTGCGAGCGGTTGGCTGAGGAGTTACTTGTGTTGTGCAAATGTAATCTACAGTATTATTTATGCATTATACCATATGAGCTTCGTGGGCGTGTTTGCAATAGCTGTATCATACAATAGTCCCACTAGCCTAGACAGCTTCCGTGTTACACAGACTTTATCGTATCTCTCTCCCACCACTTCTCTTCTCCCTATATCAACCTCTCTCTCCTTCCCTCACGCCCCCTCTTGTCTTTCTTTCACTCCCTTCTTTCCATTTCATTCATTCTGTCAGCTGAACTATCACCACTTGATCCCACCTTTAATGTGTCCGCCACGACCCCCCACCCACACATACAGAAAGGTGTACCACACACGTGGGAAAACATCAATTCCCGCCGTTTCCACACTTTATTCCCATGGTTAAAGGGAGGGATGTACAAACCACATATGACATTAACCACCGGCACTCCTGTCTGCACAACGGTTAGGTTTGAAAGTCTGGAGGAGGTGGGTAGCCAGAGAGGGGGAATTGGATTTCAGTTGGTTGGATTGTGATTTCCCGGTGGCCACTGGTGTTGTGGCTTTTTTCTTTTGTGCTGTAGTTGTTTAGTCTCTTGATGGCGTTGTTGAGCTATGCTCAGTTTGATGGGTTTTTACCAGATACTTAAATCAGGATATGAAGATAATTTAAACTATTTTATTCAATTCCATGATATTATTTCTCTTCTCCTAATCTATCCTCTTTGACTGAGTGTAAATCCAAAAGTTTTCATTTGAGACCTCAACCGCCAAGGCCAACCCCCTGCCATCGTGCCATCCACTAGTGTTCGAATAATACGGTACGTTACGGCTGTAAGATACAATACCGGAAAACGGAAATTCACACCAAAAATTTTGAATGCCCGGTAATTGTGTCTTCTGCCACCAAGTTCAGGCCAAGTTTGATCTGTGACACTCTTATCCACAATGCCGGAGTATAGGTTTTCTTTTCCTCTTCTGGGTAAACGCTACCCCCTCTACTCGAAGTATCACATTTGAGATCTCAAATATTTTGACACTGGACTGGCTCACGGGGTCTGGTAGGTTTACTGTAGGCTATCGTACCGTATGATACATTACACCATGTAATGATACCGATTCGACCCCTACCATCCACCGAGTGATAGCATATGACACCCCCATCTGAAGTCCAGGAGCGAGTATCTAGCTTTACTGTTTAACATACCAACCTCAAACAAGACAACATATATAATCAAACTCTCGCTCTCACCTCCTCGACACAATCTCGGTCAACTCCCGGAGACCTACAATATGTCTAATTACCCTGTCTCAGCACTTTTCCCAAACAGATATCTTTTCTCACTTTATTCAGATTCCACAATGTACGTACGTACGTAAATAACCCATTTAACAACAAAATCTATTCCTCCCCCCCCCCCCCCCAATTACGATAAAACGCAACTAGTAGAATATCGCAACATGAACAAACTGTCATCAAACTACCCATCATTGCCTTGTGCCAGGAATGTGCTGTGCTATGATAGTGAAGTGCTGTTCTGTTGAAGGCTAGAAGTTGCTCGAAGGACATCGGGCTCCATTTGTACGTTTCCTCTGTCAATTACGGGAATATGCGGGAGTGTGCGGAGGAAGTTGGAACTTTGTCGTGATCCATGGAGCGAATCAGGGGGTTTTTTTTTTCCTTCCTTATTGCTATCATATATTGCCCTGTTGTTTCCTGTATTAATTATTTGTCGATGGGACATTACTAGATAACGAGGTTTATGAGTATAGCTTTTATTACCTTTTTTCCAAAGTCCCATGTGAATCCGCGCACTTTTACATTATCCGTTGGGGCCATCGAATTGGTTACACCTATATGGTCTTGCTACGTTACAAATTTAAGTTACAAGTTTCTGAATAACGGCGCGCGCATGGTTGTAAGGTATCACATCTCGTCCACAAGTTGCAAATTGTCTGATTATAACTTGGGAAGGTGCTGGGTTAAACGGATTTATGTTTTTAGGATATAAAGTTATGGGGTATTAAATTGTGAAAGGGAAGTATTCTAGTACCTATTTCCTCAGTCAGCTAGAAGTGTGGCGGGTGATATTGACTTTATATGTTCCATGGCCAATGTTTAAAGGTATAGTTATCTCACCCTCTTCCAGGGGTGATGGTATAAGTACATTCACTTTCAAGATCGTGGTAACATGGCTGGTACCGGGAATGAGGGGTTTTATCGTTCCGGGAATTGAGTCCAGTAACTCGCAAGCAGCGCGCGTTGAGAGTATTTCCGGGTATTGTAGCGAGTGATTAATTATGAAAACCATGTTTGTAACTGTAACCTTATTACCGTCACTCCGAATACAACTCTATTATGGTACCATAACCACCCCGACTCAAACATAATGTATCAACAAAAACACTGCAATCCCCCCATCACTCCCCCAAACACCCCTTCACAACCTTCTCCCAAGCCTCCGCAACCCCCCACCCCTCCAGCGCCGAACACATAATGCCCCCCATCCTCATCAATCAAATCCCCTTTACACCCAATCACGAAAGCCTTCCCCTTCTTCCCGCCTCCCGATCTATTCCAATGCTCCACAACTCCCCACCACTTCTCCCCCACCTTCCTCCAACTCTGCACGTCGTTGATGGCGTAGACGATAATGTACGCGTCGATATCTCCACGGCCCAAGAATACGCTGCGCAGGCGCTCGAGGTCGTCGGATCCGCCCAGGTCCAGGATTGTCAGTGTGGTGGTGTAGACTTCCTCTAGAGTTGGGGCGTGCACGGTTGTGAAGACGTTGCTGGTTTGGCGGGTTATTAGGTTGGTTTTACCCGTTGAGGGGGAGCCCAGGAGGAGGATTGTTAGGTTTTTTCTTTTGGCACGGAGGAGTAGCAAGGGGTGGTGGTGGTGGTGGTAGCGGATGTCATCTCTTTTTCTTTCTTTTTCTTTTCCTCTTTCTCTTGCCCTTTGTTTTTTTTCTTTTCTGTTTTCTGTTTTCTTTAAGAAAAAGTTGATTTGAGATGGTTTAGTGAGCGGTGGTGGTGCTGTTACTGGATGATGTTTTCATAAGCCATGGTTAACCTACTGCGTTGTTTCATTGAAGTGGAAAGAGAGGTAAAGTGGGGTTTTCAAGGGCTGGTGTTAACGGGGGTTTATCCAATACATAACATCAGCAAGAAGATGAAATAAGGATTTTCTGGTATAGCGAAGGAATAATAACGGGTCGTTGATACAGAAAAAAAAATGAGATATCCAGCAAAACAAATGCTCAATAAAGCGCTACAACTCTGGCGTACTAAGCCTTAGACCCGTACAGTACCCTTGCTTTTTCACGCAGACCTTCGCACCTGCATGATACATGACTTATAAAATATTAACAGATGTTGTACATTAAGTTAAGTGGAGAAAGAAAAAAGAAAATTTAATCCAATAGAGATGAGAAAGGTAAATGGATCGCAGAAAAAGAAAAGAGTGGGCCAAAAAAAAAAGTTAATAAGGAAGTAATAAAAATAAAAATAAGGGGAATTTGTAAGCCGAAAACCACGATGAAACGCCAAAATTCACATTCAGTCACTCGCTTCCCCGTATTATAGATGCTTTACAGCCCAACCAAGGAGATGCTATCCCACTGCTCTTCTAATCGATAGATAAATGGAACGATGAAGTCAGTAGTAGAAAAGAAAAGTGGTTAAAAAAAGACAAAGACGCTTTCATAGGAGATGTAAAGAAGGGATGACTCGGGAAATTAGGTGGTCGCCGACTGGCTGTAGTGCTGGGGACTTGTCTGACGTCTTGGGGAGGTATGTCGCCATTGTCCGTGAATATTAGAGTCTGCGAATCCGCTTGGAGGGGGGCTCAACTGAGGCGATCTCTGTGGAATTATCGCCATCTGCGGATTGGGGACCACTGCTCTTCCGTTTGAGTAGTAGCTCCAAAACCTCCATATGGCCATTTTCTCCTGCCCACGAAGCTGCTGTTCGACCGTTGAGGTCTACTCTGTCTGGATTGATGTCATTCCTCTCAAGGAACATGTTGAGAATTTCCGTGTGCCCATACTGCGCAGCATACGAAAGGGGTGTTCGACCCGTGATGTCAGAGGCTCCGGGGTTGATGTTATCCTGTTGCAGTAGAATTTTTACTACCTCCTGACGACCGTTCGCAGCCGCAAATAAGAGCGGCGTTCGACCATTATAGTCTGCAATGTCGACACCAACATCCTTCCGATTGAGAAGTATCTCAACTACCGCGGTGTGCCCTTTTGAAGCAGCCCATAACAGCGGTGTTTGGCCATGCACATAGTCAGTCAAGTTGGGGTTGACATCATTCCGTTGGAGGAACATTTCCACTATTGCTCCGTGCCCATTTGCGGAAGCAAACAAGAGAGGTGCTCGACCACGCTTATCTGTAACGTGAGGATTGACATGGTTTCTTTCCAAAAGTATCCTGACAATTCCCTCATAGCCATACATAGAGGCAAGCGAAAGAGGTGTTTGGCCCCATTCAGTGTCCATGGTATTGGGATCGATATCCATTCGTTCCAGCAGCATCCTCACTGCTCCTTCATGCCCATTTTCACAGGCCCACGCGAGCGGTGTTTGATTAAATTTGTCGGCTATGGTGGGATCGACATTCTTTCGCTCAACTAGCATCCGCACGATATCTTCATGTCTATTCTGACAAGCCAGCGAGAGTGGTGTCCTGCTATCCTTATCCGGTATGTTGGGGTCGATCTGAAGTCGCGACAGCAGTATCCCCACGATTTCCTTATATCCCTTCCTACAGGCCCACGAGATCGGAGTTCGGCCATACGGATCCGTCGTGTTAGGGTTAACATCCTTTCGGTCCAGTAGCATCCCCACCATGTCCTGATGTCCGTTTTCACAGGCCCACGAGAGCGGAGTTCGGCCATACGGATTCGTCGTGTTAGGGTTGACATCCTTTCGGTCCAGTAGCATCCCCACGATTTCCTGATGTCCCTTTCCACAGGCCCACCAGAGCGGCGTTCGGCCACCCCCATCCGCTTTGTTGGGTTCGACATCCTTTCGGTCCAGTAGCATCCCCACGATTTCCTGATGTCCGTTTTCACAGGCCCAGGAGAGCGGAGTTTGGTCATTCTCATCCATTGTGTTAGGGTTGACATCCTTTCGGTCCAGTAGCATCCCCACGATTTCCTGATGTCCGTTTCCACAGGCCCACGAGAGCGGAGTTCGGCCATCCTCATCCGCCTTGTCAGGTTCGACATCCTTTCGGTCCAGTAGCATCCCCACGATTTCCTGATGTCCGTTTCCACAGGCCCACGAGAGCGGAGTTCGGCCATCCTCATCCGCCTTGTCAGGTTCGACATCCTTTCGGTCCAGTAGCATCCCCACGATTTCCTGATGTCCGTTTCCACAGGCCCACGAGATCGGAGTTCGGCCACCCTCATCCGCCTTGTCAGGTTCGACATCCTTTCGGTCCAGTAGCATCCCCACGATTTCCTGAAGTCCGTTTGCACAGGCCCGCAAGAGCGGCGTTTGGCCATCCTCATCCATTGGGTTAGGGTTGACATCCTTTCGGTCCAGTAGCATCCCCACGATTTCCTGAAGTCCGTTTGCACAGGCCCGCAAGAGCGGCGTTTGGCCATAGTTATCCACCTCGTTGGGTTCGACATCCTTTCGGTCCAGTAGCATCCCCACGATTTCCTGTTGTCCGTTTTCACAGGCCCACGAGAGCGGCGTTCGGCCATCCTCATCCATTGGGTTAGGGTTGACATCCTTTCGGTCCAGTAGCATCCCCACGATTTCCTGATGTCCGTTTTCACAGGCCCAGGAGAGCGGAGTTTGGTCATTCTCATCCATTGTGTTAGGGTTGACATCCTTTCGGTCCAGTAGCATTCCCACGATTTCCTGATGTTCGTTTTCACAGGCCCACAAGAGCGGAGTTCGGCCATCCTCATCCGTCGTGTCAGGGTTGACATCCTTTCGGTCCAGTAGCATTCCCACGATTTCCTGATGCCCGTTCCCACAGGCCCACGAGAGCGGAGTTCGGCCATACCGATCCGCCTTGTTGGGTTCGACATTCTCCTGTTCAAGAAGCAACCTGACAACTTCTTGATTCCCTTTGCGAGCAGCCCATGCGAGTGCGGTATTGCCCTTTACATCAGTTTTATTCAGATCCCATTTCTTTCTCGCTAACAAAGCAACAATTATGTCCGTGAGCCCGAGAAATGCTGCAGCGTGGAGTGCCGTAAATGTGGTGCTGACACCCTCCCCGAAGCGCCGCCAGGGATATTGTTGCAAAAAAAGTAGCTTACTGGATATATGATTATCATATCCATCGAGAAGTGTAAGCGCAAGAGATCTCACAATCTCTGTCATTTCCTTTCTGGCATGCGTTCCCCAATGACATGAAGCGTATTCAACCAAGGGGGTTGTTGGGGGCGGACACAGTTTAGGCGAGAGATCCCTGATGGACCGAAAGTTGAGATAGGTAAGGCAAACCTCAGCGATCTTCGAGTGTGGACTATTGAACAATGTGGGGTTATCAGAGAGATGCTCTTGTAGCGTAAAGTGAACAAGGCGCACGGTGGATGAAGACGATTCGATCGTAACAAGGCCTAGGGAGCATCTCAAAAGTGTTTGTATCCCAGGGATGTTTTTAGTAATCAGGTCGGTAGACTCTCTCTCTACTCCCAGCGCGTGACATAGCTCGTCGATGCGTAGAGCCCGCTCCGAATGCGAAACCCACATCAGAGTGTCCATGCCTAGCTTAGACTTGCCTCCGTCCTGTGCTTTTATTCGCTCGATTGTTGCTGTATATGCATCCCCCAAAACATTGCCTTTCGTCATCCGAAGGAGCTTTTGTCTCCGCTGATAGATGGTCACCTCTCCCAGGATTGCATCAATGTTCAACGAAACGAGGAGGAATCTACACTCCATTGTTAGCGAATGACTGGGCATTATTGTGGTGGGAAATGTAGATATTGCGACGCACAATTCGGATATCTTTTGCGGAATGATTTTCATGATATCAGCTCGCAAATCATCATCCATTGCATCGGGATCGGTGTCCCTGTCCAATTTCATCTTCAAATAACTCTTAATGTCGTCCTCGGTGGGACACACGGGTATCATAACTGCCTTGGCAAAATATCTCGCAATGTCCGCCCGGACATGAGGCCTCCCAGTGAGAAACAGCTTCATTCGTGGTGAGTCCGCAGCGATATCTCTGAGCGAATTAAGAAGCTCCTGTTGATGTTTCGGATGGCACTCATCCAAAGCATCGATGCATATAAAGACTTCCGGAAGTGATGCGATAGTTGTCTTGAGCATTCCCACCAAGTCAGGAAGTAGGGGACCCCGGCCCCCGAAATCCTTTTTCTCTTTTGGGAAAACCCGCCGTATGTGCTCCGGAATATCATCGCTTCCCACGAGTTGCTTGAGGATTGCACCTAATATGTTGGTCGGTGATTGTTCCTGCTGAGCGAGGTAATCACAGTACATCCCAGCAACAGCGATGTCTTTGTCCTTATTCCGATCACACAGCCAGTCGATCACTAGGGAACTGGTATCGCTCATCGTCAGCCATATTCTGTTCTTTGAGAATAATCCCATGATTACCTTTGATATGTCTTGCCTGCCCCCGGATCTCCGTAGCAGAACAAGACGGCTGGTTGGCATCCATCTCCACTACCAGTCCACTCCCGAAACTCCTTGGTTTCCAGAAGCCAGGCTCCCACGCCTTCGAGTCGATCGGTCCGCACGCTCTGATGCCGCTGCTGGGATGTTAAGGGCGAGAGCCATTCCAAAATCTGACGCTTCTCATCGCCTGCTCCTATGTTGACATTGACAGTATTGCTGGTGCTCGTCGATACGTTGAAAGAGTTTATGTTATTGCTCATGTCTTGGTGCCCTGACAATTTCTGTGCCACTTTACCCAACTCGTTCTTGTTAATTCAGTTGCGGGTTAAGAGATTATACCGTGAAGTTATGGTGATGGAGTTCGATAGGATTCTTTACGCTTGGGCTGGGCTGAGTGAGGCTGAAGGGTGATAAGGAGCTGGTGCCTCACCAAGACATGCTGGTCCAATCAGTTGATGGCAAGAAAATATTCAAGTTACACCAACATTTCCGAGTAAAAAGCTTCATGTTTTTAACATAGTTCGTGAAGTATTGTACTGTACGTTAGCATACTCGAGTACCGTAAGTAGACTAACCGACTTCTCAACAAGTGACTACCAAAACCACAACTAAAAATATTTAAATACATAATCCTAATTAAGATATCTATACAAGGGAGGCCGCAGCACGACATGAGTGGGCGAAAGAAATGCACGGACAATAAGTATTACTGTGGACAAATTTATATTTATTTTAAAATTCAAAATATCCTTAGATAAGAGAGACACACTTGATAAAATTCCACTTTAAAAACATATAACATAAATACAGCTAGATAATCAAGATATTAGTGACTAAGCAATCTTTCAACCATGTTCCGACCATCTCTAACCCCACCAACTCGATCAAACGGTAGACGACAGTGCTAACACATGCAAGATCAACAATTCTCCGTACTCTGCCAACAGCAACAAAAGTCAACCCATTCACCATCTCCCTTTTACCAAGCCCAATCACAACCTTACCCAATGCTAATCCTCGTGATTTGTGTATAGTCATTGCCCATGAAAGTGTGATTGGGAATTGCTTCCATCCACGTCCATCGTCCGCGCAAACTCTAAATCCCGCAGGAAAATTTTTTTTTTTTGATCGTCTACGTGCATTATACTCGGGTATATCTATAAAAATCGGAAAAACATCACCCTTGTCTCCATAGAGATTTGTGGGGGGATCGACAGACATAGTTTTCCCATTTTTGCAGACACACCCGAGTACTTCCCGCGACAAAGTGATCTACAAAGCTTAAGCCTTCCGATCGGGATCGCAAACTGGTCTGGCCTAGTATGGCATATTCCGCGTAATTTTATACAGTACGGTAGTTCCAATCGTGATTCCTGGCCTGCACTATGGGACAGCAGCACGTATGATGGTGTAGAGAATTGTGTACAGGATTACTTGTTTTTCATGTGCAGGAGTTGAGTTTTGTTTGAAGGCTTGATGGCTGGATCGAAGCGGGTGGTATTACGCTGCGTGGGACACCATGGTACCGGTTTTGTGGAATTGTAGAGATGGTGGTGAGGGGTTTGGGTGTTTGGAAAGGATAATGGGTGATGGAGCGTGGAGGTTGAGGAAGTGCTTGGGTATCAGTGAAGTTGGGTAGTCGGTTGGATTGCGAGGGTAGTTTAATCTTTATTGGTACCGGTAGTTGGTGTTTGCTTTGAGAGCGGAGGAGTGGTGGCGTGTGATATAGCATGGTGCCTCTATAATACTTGCACCGTAGTGGATAATTCCCACCAGGCGAAGTATGATATGCTTTATATCGTATGAAGCCAAAACAGCTGTTGTTGAAGGTTCCAACAACGAGCATTACCTTTGAGCGTTCAAGAATTATCCATCATAGCTGGAGTATCACTGATAATTGAAATTTATACATACCGAAAGTCATTAAGAATTGGTACATCTTCGAGATTGTTTGAGGGAGGAGAGTGGTGAAGCTTGGTATATATTTGCTTCAACGGCGGCTTTTATACTAGTATTATATCAGTTGCTTTCCGGTGATCTATCGAATAAGGTACTGTATCATACAACAATTTTTGAAAAGGGTCGATCTGATGATCTGATAGGACATCTAATCAGGTCACCTCCATTCAAGCCTGAGCCCTTATGCCCTCTTGTAGTACGAGTAACTAGGAGAGGGAGGGGCGGGTGACGGTCAATTTAGGAAAGGGACAAAAGGTTCAAATTGCTATGATAGAAAGCACCTCGAGGTCTCTAGGTGCCGGGGCCACCGCTAGTAGCGGTGTACTCTCTTTAATCGCGGGAACGCGGAACGCGTGGCGTATATCTTAGGAATTACACAGTAATTATGGGAACGTTCCGGAAGCAGGGATTGTCCTGAATGCTGCAAGCTGGGCTTGGCGGAATAAGGTGACGCAGGAATAATGATCTGTGGCTGAGCACACAGAATAATTTGTATGGTTCCAAGGCTCCTAAGAGTGGGACCACGACATCGCGCACAATTCGATAATCAAACAAGTCCCCCAAAACAGCGAATATCGACGTGAAAAAAGCTTCAGCCTCCTCGGGTTAGAGAGGAGAACCTCTGAGACCTTTTTATTTGAATAAAAATTATCTAGAAAAGAAGAAATTAAGAGTGAAAGTTTGTATGAGAGTGAAACTTGTACTGAGAGGTTCAGTGTGGCAATCTCTACTGAACGCCGAGAATGTCGGAGGTCACGAGTGAAGTGAGGGAACGAAGATAGAATGAAGTGAAAACAGTGTATATCTGTTGGCTATTGTATCTGAAAACATGTGTCTGAGACCTTCCTACTTATACCCATAAGGGGTATCCATATACGGTGGTATGATACTTGACCTTTGCCTGTGTACCGGGTAGCACGGCAGGTGTACATTTCATCACATTGAAGTAACACTTCCAACAGAGAAGGCGGCACGGGAGGCGAGTGATAAGCTGTGATTCCAACACACTGAGTCTAGGGTAATCGTATTATTCAATAGAAGTCTGGCTGCAAAAGAACCACCTCACCTTATCCAGAGTTTTTTTCCTATTATTTCTTGCCAAACCGGTATTCGGAATGCTAGGGCTTGGCACAAACTACGGGATGACTTCGGGGTGTGTTTCATCGCTAGTCCCCCTTTTAGACCGGTTGCACTATAATGGAGGAGTTTCGCCAGCACTCTAGGAGAAGCGACAAGGTCCCACCATTCGATACATGGAGACAGCACAAACGGAGTTCACCCAATGCCTATCGGTCATTCTCTCGGCCGCAATGTGCACTTTTACGATGCTTCAAAGCCCGGCATCGCTTTGGGCGGACTCATCCAGAATGTGTCAGTCACGGAAGCGAATTTCCTCAACACGACTGGGATCCTACTCATCACGGAGACTCCTCTACGCGTTCAATAAAAAACTTCCGGCCGTGTCGTAGGGGCAACGAATAACCCGCTGCAACCGGGAGAGTATGATGTTTATTGCGACAATAGGTGCTCCCTGAGTGTGTTTCAATCGCTTGCTAATTTAAAAGACAGGTCCTATTGCTGTCAACGATGCGACATGGGTGCATCGCCTCATTGCACACAACGCATCTGAGCGGGAAGACGCCTTTCGTGATGGAGTCCGTGCTCGCGATGGGAAGTGTGTTATTTTGGGCGTCGTGAATCGCGGAGTTTATCGAGGTGCCTGGATTGGTTGGGAAGCAGCGCACATCTTTCTGCTCGAGAAAGAAAGTCTATGGTCACTTCGGTTACCGTCGTTGGATCACGGACATGGACGACACCAATGACTCAAGGATCAATTCATGTCAAAATGGGTTTATACTGCAAGCGACCATCCATCATCAGCTGTTTGATCAATACCTCATATCGGTGAACCCGGGTGTGAGTCTCTGATCGACCGGATAGTTTATTTATACTAACTCATACTAGGGCAGCTATGAGATCGTGGTGTTTGACGACGATTCCCTTGGCTTGGACGGCCGGATCCTTGATCCCGTCTGCCGCGATCCTGCAAATCCACACCGTGTATCCGATCAACTTCTGAGGTGGCATTTCCGCCAGTCGGTTCTTGGGAATATGAGAGGTTCTGGAGAACCTATCTTCGAGCACGATTTTCCATCAGGGACAGACATGATGACGGAGATTCGGGAAGGACCATATACGCAAGAAAGGTTGGAGATGGAGTTTGCATTGAGATGGCGAGGGGTTGGCTGAGGAGTTACTTGTGTTGTGAAAATGTAATCTATTATTTATGCATATCAAATGAGCTCCGTGGGGCGTGTTTGCTATAGTTATATCGTACAATAGTCTCACTAACCTAGACAGCTTCCGTGTTACACAAACTTTATCGTATCTCTCTCCCCCCCTCTCGTCCCCGTCCCCTCTCGTCCCCTCTCGTCTTTCTTTCACCCCTTCTTTCCTTTTCATTCATTCTGTCAGCCGAACTATCACCACTTGATCCCACCTTTAACCTATCCGCCACAATCTCCCACCCACACACACAGAAACCTGCACCACACGTGGGAAAACACCCATTCCCGCCGTTTCCACACTTTATCCCCGTGGTTAAAGGGAGTGATGTACAAACCATATATGGCATTAACCACCGGCACTCCTGTATGCACAACGGGTGTAGTTTCCTTGCATAGTATGGTTACGGTTACGTTACTTTAGAGTACCGTAAGGCTAATCGAGGCCAGGGTGATTGTTCGGTTCGGCAGTTTTTTTTCCGGTGGAGAGCCGCATGGCGGTCTTGGTTTTGGTTCTGGGCGCCACCAATCTGCTCCAGT
Source organism: Choiromyces venosus 120613-1 (assembly GCA_003788595.2). Taxonomy (NCBI): domain Eukaryota; kingdom Fungi; phylum Ascomycota; class Pezizomycetes; order Pezizales; family Tuberaceae; genus Choiromyces; species Choiromyces venosus. The sequence continues at coordinate 780,131 of ML120362.1, forward strand.
ACGTAGATACCGTATCATGGTATCGAAGAAAAAAGAGTCTTCGTCTCGATAGCCCAGTGTAAGTCTATTTATTTTCTTTTCTCCTTTTTTTCTTCTCCTTCAGAGCGAGCGTGTTCGCTTCTGATAGCCTAAAGCAGTCATCAACACTATCGTATTCACAATTCTACCGTTCGGAAAGTCCTCGTAACCACACGCGTAACTGTGGCTGTTTGGTGGCGAATACTTATGTACCACAACCACCCACAGTATGTCACTTCGGGAACTGGTCATAACAAGTAATGAACAGCAAAAACATAAGTCACACTAGATACAAGAAAACTATCTTTCTATAGCCCATACCAGTGTCAGCAAGAACAGCAATATCATGGTTGTTCTCATATTTGGCATTGTGGGAATTGTGAATGGTCTTGAGATGCGGGGGAGCCATTGATGTTGCCCGCTTGCATCCATTAACTACATATTACTGGTAGCCACAGTACATCTTTGTTCGCCACTGAACCACCACAGTTACTCGTGTAGTATGTATCATAATTCCCGTCCCATTTTTCTTCTCTATCTCGCTATTTTTCTTTTTCTTCATCGACTCTAGTGCTGGCGTCCTTTGTTGTTGTTGTTGGTGATCCAGCTTCCCTGGCTGGTTATCTTCTTTCTTTTTTTTCCCTTGCCAAGCAAGATTCTTTTTTGCGGGGAAAACGGGTTCTCATAGAACATCCGTGCACTAATTTCTTCTGTTTTTCCTTTCTTTTTCTCATTTCTCTACTCGAGTACGGTAACCGCAAGTTAGATAGGGGGCGTGTGAGATCTCTCCATCGAATTGGCGCCGCATTCTCTTTCTTCAATCTGTCGCTATGCACTGGGGAGATTCGGAGGTTAACCGATGGCTTGCAGCGAGCGTCCAACTTGCCACCGCTAACTTACTGTACCGTACTGTAAGTTACCGGTAGTTGGTGGTAATTGTGGGGGTGGGTTATGCTCATGCGCGGCCTATCGGTCCGTTGGACCGTTTGGCTGGTTGATAAGACGAAGAGGCATTTTGGAAATTGAACTACTGTCATTGAGTAGGTTAGCAATTACTTCACAGCACCGCGCTTGTACCATTACTCTGAAGAGAAAAAAAAAAAAAAAGAAAAAGAAAAAAAAAAGGATGTTGATAGTCTGCTTTCGAATTGATGACCCGCTATTCGCGATCGTCGGGGGGAAAAAAAATAGAAGAAAAAAGAAGAAAAAGAAGCTGGGGACGGAATGGAGGCTGCACGGGTACGGGATTTTTTATAATGTGTACAGTAAGGTATGGTGAACTTTGTTAGCTACTGGTGTTCCAGTAATCAAACAGGCAGGAAGGATAAAGGAATCTAAAGCAGATACTGATACAGAGTCTGTACGGTAGGTTGAGCAAAGCAAGGAGTCAGTCAGTCTGTAACTCAACACCAAATTCGCTCCGCTCCACTTCCGCTCCCAACCTAACTTGCTTCCCTCTCCGGCCCTTTATATATATTCTGCTTCCTCTGCTTTTACCCTCTCTCCTCCTCCTTGGATAATTGCCCGTACACTTACGATCAGACCCAACCCCCCGGTCGGATAATTCCCCTTTTCCTTTCTCCCCTTCCCTTTCCTCCCCCCCTCCCCAAAAGGCCACTGTCTTGCACACAGCAATTGCCGACTAATCTCAATGGCCACAACAGTACCACGGAGGAAGGGGTTTCCTACACGTCAGTTGTTTGTACTTTGTGAGTTTTTTTTTTTACCTGCCCCAGTTTTGACCTGCTTTCCCCCGCACTTTTGGTGTGTTTTTTAACCAGGAAATTGATGGGAACTAACTTTACATTGCAGCATTATGTAGGATCTGCGAACCTATATCGTTCTGTTCGATCTTTCCATATATTTATTACATGATTGAGTCGTTTGGCACAGCAGTTTGTTCCCTCCTATTCCCTCTAGAAAAATTGTAAAGGATAGCAGTGGCTGATAGTGATGATGCTTGTTTACAGAAAAACGCAAATGAAATCGCCGTCTACGCCGGTATGGTCACTAGCGCTTTTGCCTTCGCGGAGTTCACGACCGGAATGTTGTGGGGCAGGATCTCAGATAAGTTTGGGAGAAAGCCGGTGTTGATCATGGGCCTTGTGGGGACTATGCTTTCGATGTTGATATTCGGATTCGCAAAGAGTTTCCCTATAGCCTTGTTTGCGCGCGCGGTTGGTGGGGCCTTGAATGGAAATATTGGGGTAATTCAGACGACGGTTGCGGAGCTGGTCACTGAGAAGGAATATCAAGGTATGTTGAATTGCTTAATGATGTCAGGGGTGCGAATTATGGATCGTATTGACAATGGTTTAGCGAGGGCTTTTGCGGTCATGCCTTTTATCTGGTGTCTAGGGTCTATCATCGGCCCTGCCCTCGGTGGTCTCTTGGCTGAGCCCGTGAAGCGGTATCCGGCCGTGTTTACTCCTGGTGGGATTTTCGAGGAGTACCCGTACCTCCTTCCCAACTTGGTATCTGCAAGTATACTGGTGGTGGGAATTATAATTGGGACTCTGTTCCTGGAGGAAACTCACGAGATTCTCCGCCAGAAACCCGATATTGGGGTTAGGGCCGGAAGGAAGATTGTCAAATTTTTCAAAGGGCGTAGTAGTTCTGAGGGAAAATTTGAAGGCCCAAAGGGATATGATTCACCGCTTAATGAGCAGGATGGAAGATTGCTGGCGAATGGTGGTGGATATAGCACATTTGCCAACCCCCCAGTGATAAACACGGAGGAGGAGCAGGAAGAGGAAGAAACAGTCAGAAAGAGGCCAGCTCCAACCACCAAGACTTTCACCCGCCCGGTTATCCTACAAATCGTGGCTTATGGAATATTGGCCTATCACACCATGGGATTTGAGCAACTCTTTCCAGTCTTCTTGTCCACCCCTCGGTCTGCAGAACCCCCACACCACCTATTCAAATTTACTGGTGGCTTCGGTTTGGATACCCAATCCATCGGCTTCATTTTGTCAGCCCAAGGTGTCGTTTCAATGACCATCCAATTCTTTCTCTTTCCTCCGATAGTCGAGTATTTTGGAACTCTTAGCGTCTATCGATTTTGCATGTTTTTATACCCCATATCTTACATCATAGTTCCATACCTCAATTTTCTCCCCCCGTCGCTTTCCATGGCCGGAGTGTACACCGTACTTCTTATCAAGATTATCTTTAGCGTCCATGCTTACCCCTGCAACGCGATCCTTCTCACCAACTCCGCTCCATCTCTTCTCGTTCTTGGTGCGATCAATGGTATCGCCGCCAGCACGGCAAGCATCTGCCGAGCCTTTGGCCCGACTATTACCGGACTGATCTATACTCAAGGTCTTGACTGGGGAATGGTAGGTCTTGCCTGGTGGGTCAACGCGGGTGTCTGTGTGCTCGGTGGCATTCAATGCCTGTGGATGAAAGGAGAGGACTTTGACAGCAACAACAAAACCGGGGAAATTGTCACGGATGAGGAAGTTGGGCGGAGCGTCGCAGTAGAAGTACAGGTTGCGCATAATACGGGATTGGTAGCTGGAGAAGAGCACATCAACGAGTACGCAATAGTGCGCAAGGTTGCGGACGAGGAGGTGGCGAATAGTTTTAGGGAAGAATTGGACATGGGTGGAAGAAGAGAGCAGAATTAAGAAAGAAAAAAATCAAGCTCTAAGTTGTCAGTCAGTTACACATTTGTGTAGTACATAGCTATTTTTCCTACTTTCTGTTTTTGGTTGGGTTCGTGAATTACGATTCTCGATAAGTACTCTTGTGTCTTGTACTTGTACTGATACCACGTTAGTTTAACTGATTGATTTGCGGTGAGGTTAAACTAACTGTTTCGTCATAAGGCGTCACTCGAGTTTTCCTTTTTTTCTCTTGAGCTTGCTTTACGGTTGTTGGAAGTCATTGGTTTCTTTTTTATCTCGGTTGGGGGCTTGCAAAAGATGTACAATACGGATGCGTGCTTTGACGAATGTGAAACATGCGGTTGATTGCAGCTGCACCAAGTAAGGGTTCGCTTCGGCTAGCTTGGTTGATTGATTAATTGATTGATTGATTAGTAATTCTACTAATCAAGTACGAGTGGTGCTATGTACTGTATTATTATTGCCGGGAGTGTATGCGACATGATAACCTCTGAAGTATGGTAATACGAGCTTCGCCATTTTCGCCTGTGGAGACGTGCGCGAATTGTAGTAGTTTTTGCTTGTTCACGTGTTTATCTGGAATTTCCTTTTCCTAGCGTAAGTTACTTGTATCTTCCCGTCTTCCCCGTTTTGGCAGTTTAGTATGTTGTGGTAGGGGTGCTGTCTCGGTGAGTAAAAGTAGGAAGGAAGGAAGGAAGGGTGGAACCGCGACAATGACTTGTGCAGGTATAGATTGAGGTCTCATTTGGTCTTATTGGTAACTTAAACGTGGTTTGACATTGTTACTCTAGCCCGGCCCGACATCCGAGAATTCTTTTGGCTTCCCTGCCTTGGTGGAATTATCTAGGAAGGCTTCCCAGGGGAATGGCGTGCTCGAAATTCACGGAACTACTATGGGTCGGAGATAATACCATGGTATGGTAGGTTCTTGTGGCTCTTTAGCCAACCTTTGTTTAGGTAGCTTTTGTATCATACAGGTTCTTTGTCCTTTGATTGTAGCCTTTGATCGTGGTCATGGACTCTCACTCGCATGGGGTCTTTGTCCGAGGTGTTGGTGGTGCTCCTCTAAAGGTTGGAGTGTGGTATGGATGTGGACAAAGGAATTATACCATATAACCCAGCTCATCCCTCTTCACTCCATCTTCCGCCCTGACGGGAAAAGGAAAACTGAAAAAAGGAACGGAAAAAAAGAAAAAAAATGTCAACCCTCGATCGAAAACCGCAACCAGGCCGTCTCCTGGAGCCCGAGCAGACCACAACTTTTATAGAAGCCTACCTAAACGTCGGCCAATTCCGCTTCAACGGCTTCGCAGACTTCACCTCGCGCCGCGCCCAACGGCTCGTGGACCATGAGCGGGCGGAGGTGGCGCTGATGCGGGTACCCTACTCGCCCTACTTTGACACCCAGTTCATCCTCAAATCATTCAAGACGTCCTTCCACGTGCAGGCGCACATGGAGCAGGTTCTGCTGGAGGCCGCAAGCTTGCACCATGCGGCCGAGGCCTTCCGCCGCAACAACATTGGTCGCGCGCCGCGCGTTTTGGCGCTCCGCAGCGAGGTCGACGTCATCGCGATGGAGTGCATTCGCGGGCGCGGCGTGCGCGACAGTTACCCCGAGTGGTGGAGCAAGGAGCGGCATATCAAGTTTATCCGGCAGATGGCGGCCATCAGGATTGCCATGCTGACGCAGACGGAGAATCAGACTGGGCTTCCGTTTTGGGATCCGCCGAATCCTGAGAGGGTTGGGCCGTATTGTGGGAATGTTTGGTGGGATGCGGGTAGGGTTTGTGTTGCCCTTGCTTCTTTTGTTTTTTTCTTTTCTTCTTCTCTATCTTTCATTGTTTATATGATGGGCATTGTGGAGTATATAGCAGCTGATGATTAAGAATAGTGGAGACTCTGGGAGCAAATCTCCCGTGGGCCATTCGACAGTCGACACGAAATGATACTAGCCTCTATGCGCCGAGAGCTTGTGGCCCTCAGATACCACGGTTCAAGAGGGCATGTAGGCAGCTCGGAATTCTTCGATGACGTAGAATCCATGACGCGTTTCCTCGAAGAGACAATCGAAAGGATAGAAGCGGTCCCCCGGCCCACCCAGCCAGAGTTCTTCTCCCTCAATCACGGAGACCTGTCGGGCGGCTTCAACACCATGTTGCGCGGCGGGAAGATTGTCGCAATCATAGACTGGGAGATGGCGGCCTACATCCCGCACTCCATGTGCGTCTACGACCTGTGCGCGCTCACCAACTTTGATCCACGCGAATGGGAAGCGCACGCGGGGGTCGACGGCGAAAACTTCCACGTGCTGCCATACAGGATGTACGGCGAGGACGAGACCCTCCGACGCCACATGAACAACTACAGCTACCTTGGGGCCGAGCTCAGGGCATTCCCGGACTGGGAATTGATCGAGAACCACGGCGGGCCGTTGGGCGAGGAGGACTTCATGGGCGAGGATATCGCCTCGGACATCAGTTCGAGCGAGGATGAATCCAACCTCGAAGCGCTGGAAATGTTTTGCGACTCGGACGCGGAGTGCGAGCAGGAATGCTTGCTCCCGCCACAGGGCCCCGACGCCGTAATTGCGAGTGCGTCCACAGAGGCCGTACGAAGGGGTCAGAATCCAGCGTATCTCAGCATTGAGTGGTACTACGCACCCGTGTACGCGCTCATGCGGGAGTTCATTCACCACCAGCGCGGGAGGGGCCTCGGACCCGATGGGGAGTGGGGACGCTTGCCGGAGGAGTACTCGCACCCGCTGTCGCACTGGGAAGACCCGTTGTTCCTCAAGACGACGCAGCGCCAGTGGACCGCTAGACGGAGTGAGTGCGTGGAGGAGTACATGGTTGGTGATCCAAACAGGCTTTTGAAACGGAAGAGGGTGGCACAGCAGAAGACGAAATCACGGAAGCGCAAGGTGCCCACGCTCCTGGATGGGTGGTACGGTGCTGCTGCCACACCCACAAGGGAAGGAATTCCTCCCACAAAAGAAAAAATCCCCCCAGAGCAGACAGCGGATAGTAGTGACGATCAGGCCTCGCCATATCCTAAACCTCGACCGCCCAGGCGTATCTCGCGCTCGCCCAGACGGCAGAGGACCATCCGTGATCCCCGCGAACCTATTCCTCTGTCTCAACTGCGGAACGCTCCGGAGCCGACGAGATTGAAGCCGTGGGAGAAGGAGGAGATCCCGTATGAGGAGCCGCTGTCGGATGATGACGCTCGGTTGAGGCACGTGCAGGATTCTATTATTGGGAAGGTCATGGAGAGGTTGACGGTTAGGTTTGAAAGTCCGGAGGAATGAGGCCCGTAGCCGGAGAGGGAGAATTGGATTTCAGTTGGTTGGATTGTGATTTCCCGGTGGTGACTGGTGTTGTAGCTTTTTTCTTTTTCTTTTGTGCTGGAGTTCTTTAGTCTCTTGATGACATTGTTGAGCTATGCTTAGTTTGATGGGTTTTTACCGGATGTTTAAGTCAGGTTGTGATGATGATTTAAACTATTGTATTCAATTCCATGATGTTATTTCACTTCTCCTTATCTGTCCCCTTTGAGGGAGTGTAAATCCAAAATCATTTTAGACCTCAATCGCCAAGGCCAACCCCCTGCCATCGCACCATCCACCGAGTGATAGCATATGACACCCCCATCTGAAGTCCTAGAGCGGATATCTAGCCCCACTGCCCAATATACCAACCTCAAATAACACAACATATCTGATCAAACACTCGCTCACCTCCTCGACACGATCTCGGTCAACTCCCGGAAACCTACAATATGTCTCATTACCCTGTCTCAGCTCTTTCCCAAACAGATATCTCTTCTCACTTTATTCAGATTCCAGAATGAATGTAAATAACCCATCTAACAACAAAATCTATTCCTCCCCCCAATGACTATAAACGCAACTACTAGAATATTGCAACATGAACAAACTGTCATCAAACTGCCCGCAATTATTTGTGCCAGAGATGTGCAGTGCTATGATAGCGACGTCCTACACTGTTGAAGGCCAGAAGTAGCCCGAAGGATATCGGGCATGGGGATTGACTGTTGTCGATGTTTGGAGTTTTTTTTTTTTCAGATTACAGGGGAATGTTCTCGACTTGTACGTTTCCTCCGGCAATTACGGGGATATGCGGGAGTGTGCGGAGGGGGTTGGGACTGTCGTGATGCATGGGATGAATCAGGTGGTTTTTTTTTCCCTTATTACTATCAAATACACTCCTGTTTTTGCATGTGTTAGTCGGACGTCGATCGGACTTTATAAGATAGCGAGGTTTATGAACATACTCTTGCTGCCTTTTCCAAAGTCCCGCGTGAATCCGTGTACTTTACATCATCCGTTGGGCCATCGAATTGGTCACACCTGTATGGTCTTGCTACGTTACAAATTTAAGTCAAGTTGTAAATAACAGCGAGCGCATGGTGTCAGGTATCACATCTCATTTACAAATCGCAATTGTCTGATTATAACTTGGGAAGGTGCTGGGTTAAATGGATTTAATTTTTTTTATTTTTTTAGGATATAAGGTTATGGGGTATTAAATTGTGAAAGGGAAGTATTCTAGTGCCTATTTCCTCAGTCAGCTGGAAGTGTGCCGGGTGGGATTGACTTTATATGTTCCATGGCCAATGTTTAAAGGTATAGTTATCTCACCCTCTTCTAGGGGTGATGGTATAAGTACATTCACTTTCAAGATCGTGGTAACATGGCTGGTACCGGAAATGAGGGGTTTAACGTTCCGGGAATTGAGTCCAGTAACTCACAAGCAGCGCGCGTTGAGAGTATTTCCGGGCGTTGTAGCGAGTGATTAATTATGAAAACCATGTTTGTAATTGTAACCTTATTACCGTCACTCCGAATACAACTCTATTATGGTACCATAACCACCCTGACTCAAACATAATGTATCAAAAAAACACTTCAATCCCCCCATCACTCCCCCAAACACCCCTTCACAACCTTCTCCCAAGCCTCCGCAACCCCCCACCCCTCCAGCGCCGAACACATAATACCCCCCTCCTCCACAAATCCATGCCCCCCCTCCTCATCAATTAAATCCCCTTTACACCCAATCACGAAAACCTTCCCCTTCTTCCCGCCTCCCGATCTATTCCAATGCTCCACAACCCCCCACCACTTCTCCCCCACCTTCCTCCAACTCTGCACGTCGTCGATGGCGTAGACAATAATGTACGCGTCGATATCTCCGCGGCCCAGGAATACGCTGCGCAGGCGCTCGAGGTCGTCGGATCCGCCCAGGTCCAGGATTGTCAGTGTGGTGCTTGGGTAGCTTGGCAGCGTGGTGGTGTAGACTTCCTCTAGAGTTGGGGCGTGCACGGCTGTGAAGACGTTGCTGGTTTGGCGGGTTATTAGGTTGGTTTTACCCGTTGAGGGGGAGCCCAGGAGGAGGATTGTTAGGTTTTTCTTTTGTGATGCAGGAGTGGTGAGGGGTGGGGTGGTGATGGTAGCGGATGTCATCTCTTTTCTTTCTTTTTCTCCCTCTCTTGCTCTTTGTTTTTGTTTTTTTATTTTATTTGAGAAACAAAAAGTTGGTTTGAGATGTTTTAGTGAGTGGTGGTGGTGTAGTTACTGGATGAGGTTTTCATAAGCCATGGTTAACCTACTGCTTGTTTCATTGGAGAGCGTGGAGGAGGAGAGATAGTGGAAAGAGAGGTAAACTGACGATAGACCTTGCAGGGACGTGCTGGGGGTTTTCAAGAGCTAGTGTTAACGGGGTTCCAACCAATACCCAACCTGAGCAGAAAGATGAAATAAGGGCTTTCTGGTATCACGAAGGAATAATAACGAGTCTTTGAAACAGAAAAAAAAGAAAAAAAAGAGATATACAACAGGGTAAATGCTCAATAAAATGCTACAACTCTTGTATACCAAGCCTTAGACCCGTAACCTTGCTTTTTCCGGCAGACCTTCGCATTTGCATGATACACGACTTACAAAATATTAACAGATGTTGTACATTAAGTTAAGTGGAGAAAGAAAAAAGAAAATTTAATCCAATAGAGATGAGAAAGGTAAATGGATCGCAGAAAAAGAAAAGAGTGGGCCAAAAAAAAAAGTTAATAAGGAAGTAATAAAAATAAAAATAAGGGGAATTTGTAAGCCGAAAACCACGATGAAACGCCAAAATTCACATTCAGTCACTCGCTTCCCCGTATTATAGATGCTTTACAGCCCAACCAAGGAGATGCTATCCCACTGCTCTTCTAATCGATAGATAAATGGAACGATGAAGTCAGTAGTAGAAAAGAAAAGTGGTTAAAAAAAGACAAAGACGCTTTCATAGGAGATGTAAAGAAGGGATGACTCGGGAAATTAGGTGGTCGCCGACTGGCTGTAGTGCTGGGGACTTGTCTGACGTCTTGGGGAGGTATGTCGCCATTGTCCGTGAATATTAGAGTCTGCGAATCCGCTTGGAGGGGGGCTCAACTGAGGCGATCTCTGTGGAATTATCGCCATCTGCGGATTGGGGACCACTGCTCTTCCGTTTGAGTAGTAGCTCCAAAACCTCCATATGGCCATTTTCTCCTGCCCACGAAGCTGCTGTTCGACCGTTGAGGTCTACTCTGTCTGGATTGATGTCATTCCTCTCAAGGAACATGTTGAGAATTTCCGTGTGCCCATACTGCGCAGCATACGAAAGGGGTGTTCGACCCGTGATGTCAGAGGCTCCGGGGTTGATGTTATCCTGTTGCAGTAGAATTTTTACTACCTCCTGACGACCGTTCGCAGCCGCAAATAAGAGCGGCGTTCGACCATTATAGTCTGCAATGTCGACACCAACATCCTTCCGATTGAGAAGTATCTCAACTACCGCGGTGTGCCCTTTTGAAGCAGCCCATAACAGCGGTGTTTGGCCATGCACATAGTCAGTCAAGTTGGGGTTGACATCATTCCGTTGGAGGAACATTTCCACTATTGCTCCGTGCCCATTTGCGGAAGCAAACAAGAGAGGTGCTCGACCACGCTTATCTGTAACGTGAGGATTGACATGGTTTCTTTCCAAAAGTATCCTGACAATTCCCTCATAGCCATACATAGAGGCAAACGAAAGAGGTGTTTGGCCCCATTCAGTGTCCATGGTATTGGGATCGATATCCATTCGTTCCAGCAGCATCCTCACTGCTCCTTCATGCCCATTTTCACACGCCCACGCGAGCGGTGTTTGATTAAATTTGTCGGCTATGGTGGGATCGACATTCTTTCGCTCAAGTAGCATCCGCACGATATCTTCATGTCTATTCTGACAAGCCAGCGAGAGTGGTGTCCTGCTATCCTTATCCGGTATGTTGGGGTCGATCTGAAGTCGCGACAGCAGTATCCCCACGATTTCCTTATATCCCTTCCTGCAGGCCCACGAGATCGGAGTTCGGCCATACGGATCCGTCGTGTTAGGGTTAACATCCTTTCGGTCCAGTAGCATCCCCACCATGTCCTGATGTCCGTTTTCACAGGCCCACGAGAGCGGAGTTCGGCCATACGGATTCGTCGTGTTAGGGTTGACATCCTTTCGGTCCAGTAGCATCCCCACGATTTCCTGATGTCCCTTTCCACAGGCCCACCAGAGCGGCGTTCGGCCATCCCCATCCGCCTTGTTGGGTTCGACATCCTTTCGGTCCAGTAGCATCCCCACGATTTCCTGATGTCCGTTTTCACAGGCCCAGGAGAGCGGAGTTTGGTCATTCTCATCATTGTCGTTAGGGTTGACATCCTTTCGGTCCAGTAGCATCCCCACGATTTCCTGATGTCCGTTCCCACAGGCCCACGAGAGCGGAGTTCGGCCACCCTCATCCAGGCATTGGGTTCGACATCCTTTCGGTCCAGTAGCATCCTCACGGTTTCCTGATGTCCGTTTTCACAGGCCCACGAGAGCGGTGTTTGGTTAAATTTGTCGGCTTTGTTGGGTTCGACATTCTTTCGGTCCAGTAGCATCCGCACGATTTCTTGATGTCTGTTCTGACAAGCCAGCGAGAGTGGTGTCCTGCTATCCTTATCCGGTATGTTGGGGTCGATCTGAAGTCGCGACAGCAGTATCCCCACGATTTCCTTATATCCCTTCCTGCAGGCCCACGAGATCGGAGTTCGGCCATACCGATCCGTCGTGTTAGGGTTAACATCCTTTCGGTCCAGTAGCATCCCCACGATTTCCTGACGTCCGTTTGCACAGGCCCACGAGAGCGGCGTTCGGCCATTCTCATCCACCTTGTCAGGTTCGACATCCTTTCGGTCCCAGTAGCATCCCCACGATTTCCTGATGTCCGTTTCCACAGGCCCACGAGAGCGGCGTTTGGCCATCCTCATCCGCCTTGTTAGGGTTGACATCCTTTCGGTCCAGTAGCATCCCCACGATTTCCTGATGTCCGTTTTCACAGGCCCACGAGAGCGGAGTTCGGCCATCCTCATCCGCCTTGTCAGGTTCGACATCCTTTCGGTCCAGTAGCATCCCCACGATTTCCTGATGTCCGTTTTCACAGGCCCACGAGAGCGGCGTTCGGCCAATCTCATCCACCTTGTCAGGTTCGACATCCTTTCGGCCCAGTAGCATCCCCACGATTTCCTGATGTCCGTTTCCACAGGCCCACCAGAGCGGCGTTTGGCCATGCTCATCCGCCTTGTTGGGTTCGACATTCTCCTGTTCAAGAAGCAACCTGACAACTTCTTGATTCCCTTTGCGAGCAGCCCATGTTAGTGCGGTATTGCCCCCTTCATCAAATGCATTCAGATCCCATTTCTTTCTCGCTAACAAAGCAACAATTATGTCCGTGAGCCCGAGAAATGCTGCAGCGTGGAGGGCTGTAAATCCGGCGTGGACACCGGCCCCCAGATAGCCGCTCAACCAGTGATCTTGTTGCACAAGGAGTAGCATACTGGATATATGATTATCATACCCATCGAGAAGTATAAGCGCAAGGGATTTCACGACCTTTGTCATTTCCTTTCTGGCATGCGTTCCCCAGTGACAAGAAGCGTATTGAACCAAGGGGGTTGTTGACGGGGGCGGATAAAGTTTAGGCGAGAGGTCCCTGACGGACTGGAAGTTAAGATAAGTAAGGCAAACCTCGGCGATCTTCGAGTGTGGACTATTGAACAACGTGGGGTTATCGGAGAGATGCTCTTGTAGCGTAAAGTGAACAAGGCGCACGGTGGATGAAGACGATTCGATCGTAACAAGGCCTAGGGAGCATCTCAAAAGTGTTTGTATCCCAGGGATGTTTTCAGTAATCAGGTCGGTAGATTCTCTCTCTACTCCCAGCGCGTGACATAGCTCGCCGATGCGTAGAGCCCGCTCCGAATGCGAAATCCACATCAGAGTGTCCATGCCAAGCCTAGACTTGGTTCCGTCCTGTGCTTTTATTCGCTCGATGGTTGCTGTATATGCATCCCCCAAACCATTGCCTTTTGTCATCCGAAGGAGCTTTTGTCTCCGCTGATAGATGGTCACCTCTCCCAGGATTGCATCAATGTTCAATGAAACGAGGAGGAATCTACACTCCATTGTTAGCGGATGACTGGACATGATTGTGGTGGGAAATGTAGATATTGCGACACACAATTCGGATATCTTTTGCGGAATGATTCTCATGATATCAGCTCGCAAATCATCATCCATTGCATTGGGATCGGTGTCCCTGTCCAATTTCATCTTCAAATAACTCTTAATGTCGTCCACGGTGGGACACACGGGTATCATGACTGCCTTGGCAAAATATCTCTCGATGTCCGTCCGGACATGAGGCCTCCCAGTGAGAAACAGCTTCATTCGTGGTGAGTCCCTAGCGATATCTTTGAGCGAATTAAGAAGCTCCTGTTGATGCTTCGGATGGCACTCATCCAAAGCATCGATGCATATAAAGACTTCCGGAAGTGATGCGATCGTTGCCTTGAGCATTCCCACTAAGTCAGGAAGTAGGGGACCCCGACCCCCGAAATCCTTTTTCTCTTTAGGGAAAACCCGCCGTATGTGCTCCGGAATATCACCGCTTCCCACGAGTTGCTTGAGGATTGCACCTAATATGTTGGTCGGTGACTGTTCCTGCTGAGCGAGGTAATCACAGTACATCCCAGCAACAGCGATGTCTTTGTCCTTATTTCGATCGCAAAGCCAGTCGATCACTAGGGAACTGGTATTGCTCATCATCAGCCATATTCTGTACTTTGAGGATAATCCCATGATTACCTTATATATGTCTTGCCTGCCCCCGGATCTCCGTAGCAGAACAAGACGGCTGGTTGGGATCCATCTCCACCACCCGTCCACTCCCGAAACTCCTTGGCTTCCAGAAACCAGGCGCCCACACCTTCGAGTCGATCGGTCCGCACGCTCTGATGCCGCTGTTGGGGTGTTAATGGCGAGAGCCATTTCAAAATCTGACGCCTCTCATCGCCTGCTCCTATGTTGACGTTGACAGTGTTGGTCGATACGTTGAAGGAGTTTATATTATTGCTCATGTCTTGGTGCCCTGACATTTTCTGTGGCACCTGACCCAACTCGTTCTTGTTAATTCAGTTGCGGGTTGGGAGATTATACCGTGAAGTTATGGTGATGGGGTTCGATAGGATTTTTTACGCCTGGGCTGGGCTGAGTGAGGCTGTAGGGCGATAATGAGCTGGTTCCTCACCAAGACATGGTCCAATCAATTGATGGCGAGAAAACATTCAAGTTACACCAACATTTCTGAGTAAAAACCTTCATATTTAGTTCGTGAAGTATTTATGTGTACAATACATACATCAGATACTTAATAAGTTAAACATAATTCACGAGTACAGTACTGTACAAACTTTGAACCCCTTAGCACGTGCTGTCCTTATCTATCAATAACTCGGGAAAACCCTCGTCTAAGATTCTGAGTGGTCATAATAAAGATTGCAGGTAACTGAAGCTGGAGACCCCTCAAAAATAAATCTTCTAACGGTATCATACCGATGTCATGCACGACTACTCCTAGGAAATTTCCAGCATACTAAGTTATCTTGTCCACCAGACTCCTTGATTGTGGGGCTAGGTCAAAAATATCTGCTCCCAGTGGTTTAAGACATTTATATAGAAAACCGGAGAAATCACGAAAGGGTAGAGGCAGATGTTTTGGAATATATTTAAGATGTTGGAAAGAAGTTTTCTTTTCATATTATCGTGTTCTCGATTTCTGCTGTTTGTAGAATCCTCAAGTTGTCGTTGTGTTTCGGTGCAGTACAGTATACTTTGTTCGCTCTGTGCACACTTGTTCACACTACCGTCAATCCCACTTACCATCCCAAAACACCTTTCATACTTTATAGATTATGTCAGTCCGACAAAGTTGCAACAAAAACTAATAACACAATCTCTACCATGCCAAACCACTGGCATAAAAAGCAAAGCATGGCGAAGAGACAAATGAGCAAAGAAAGTTTCGCCCCCCACAATCCCTGAAAAGATGTATTGTTGTGTATAATCAATCAGTACCAAAAGGATAGGGGTTTTTTTTACTTATTGGAAAACAATCAACATTTTATGAATAGAACTACTCACTCTATCGCTGTGATTAGAGTAATTAGATGATAATCCCGCAGAAAATGGTAGATTCGCGGGTAACGAGTTTCTCGGTGGAGAGCTGGGTTAGGAAAGCACAGGTGACACACAGTTCACTAATTGTTTTGAATGCCCTGCATAATAATTGAAGGTGCCCTCCACCAATGTCTTTGATTCTAGGTAGATATAAGTGAGGAGATGTCATCCATCAAAATTGGAGGGAATGGATTCAGCTCCCTTGAATTATGACACTTACCTGCCACCTCCCCAACTACCGGTAATCGAGCTGGGTCATTAAATAGGAGAAACAGTACATGTGTACGGTACAGTATCATACATACTCGGTTTACCTTACTAAAGTTTGCTATCAGTATATACGATACTTACATAAAAAGCCTCCTCCCACACCCATGTTCTTGGGTTTGTTGGACAGCTCGGGTCAATCTCCGGTCCATCTTGACAGACCCCAAACCCCTGATTCCCCGACAAAACCCAACCCAATCCAAACTTAACCCGGGCTGATCAAAAAAAAAAAAAAAAAACACGCAACCCATCAACTGGGAGAAGGAGAGATTTAGGTTGCATCTGCATTGCGAGTTTTGAGCTCCGTATGGTAATTCGTAACGAATACAGCATGTCCCCAAATTTCGTTGCCAGGTGGTTATGATACCATTAGCAGCTAAACCTTTAAATTCACGACTCTCTACACCGTCCTGTACTGGTGTCTAATAAAATTTTCGACAGGGCCATTCGGGAGGCTAAGGGGCTCTTAATTTTTTTATAATTTCTATTCCTTATTCGGAATATAACTCTCTTAGGGTAGATAAGAGTAATTCGAACTTATAATAAATGCACTTACAAAATGTGTCGAGACTGCTCCTGGGATATGGTCAGATTTCTGTTCTCTAGCAAACCGGGCTTGCAGGTACGGTAGAGGCATCTAGAAACCCCTTTACTAGGCATTCTTAGTCAACAAACAACTCACAGCTTTGTCCAGACGAATAAGATAGAAATGTTGTTACGCCAGAAACAATATTCCCCTCTCTATGTTAGTTCTCCGGAACTGTGCTTGCCCGATATGTTAGTTTAGTATGGAATATTGAGCTTCAGTACGGTAGTGCGAGAGTATGGGACTCGAGAGATTGTACAGGAAGAATATTTCCGTTTTCCAGAGGTTTTCCTACATTACTTCCTCGTTAACCTCTCTCTATCAATCCATCGTTCTGTTTGAAGTTCGGTCCTATGTGCGTCCATACCAATAGCAAAATCCCAATTAATGACATCTCATGCTAGCGGTCATTACCTCCACTTATAGAGGCCGAAGCAACTATCTACTCAGTTATCTGCTAGCTCAGTAAATAGATACTAATATCTGAGAGCAGCCCCCTTCATTACCAGATCCATCATCAGTACCCCTTATACCAGGAACTCGTGCTCATACAGTCGCACCTCATTATAACGAAAGCCAAGAGGACAGATTTTTCTTTTCGTTATAACGAGATTCCATTACAGCGAATAATGGGGGGGGTTTGTGAATGTTAGTAAGCAAATGGTGAGGGAGGAAAGAAGGAACTGGATCCCCTGTTTACTCATGAATTTCACACCTTTGAAGCGTAAAAACTCTCACCAAAGAGGCATCGTAGACCAGCAGATGTTTAAGAGAGGTGGTAGAACATAAGATTTTTATGAAATCTGAGAAGTCCGGGCAAGAACTTGAAGAAATCTTCTACTCGTACATCCACACCCATATAACACAGGACCCGCAAATCAAGGGAGGTGATGGAGGTGGGCTCAGCCAAACATGTGCAAAATTACACCTTTAGTCAGCATCTCTTCCCTTATATTGAGACCAATTTGTATGTGGGCAGGGGGGTAAAATCTGAAAATTCTTTACAGATTTGTTATAGAGTGTTCCCCACTATGTATTTCGTTATAACAAGAAAATTTGTATGAGGAATTTAGCTCCCGAAGGCGGGTTTCGTAATAGCGAATTTTTCAGTACAAAGAGGTCCATTATAACGAGATGCGACTGTAAGTCTAATTTTCCGGAAGGGAGGGGAGGGGAATTTGCCATCGAAAGCGAGTTTATAGTTCAGGGGTCTGTGGTGCACTACCTATTTGTCGGGATGGGTATATCATCTGCAGGGCAAAGGCAGATAAACAACGTTTCGTTTCCAGGGCCAAGCCGTTTTTTCTCTCTCACAGTATATACCGGTATGTGAAAGCTTGCAACGTGTTGAGTATGGAGGAGTTGGTTCGCTAGTCATTGTTGTGATATGATAGGTGTGAATTAGATTGAGTCGAGAGGGGTAAGTTGGGGATATAAGGATTTTGAAAGATTGAATGGGCTGGGAAGGTAAGACTGAGGGTAATCGACCCTTCGGAATCTTATACCGACACTGGGCTTTACTGTCCGTACCGTAGTTGACTGGCTTTCGGTTAGTCTTGGTGCCCCGAATATTAAAGTATTCTGCCGGGAAGGTGGTGGCTTAAACGCCACGCCGCTCATGCTCTACCACTTGAGAGGTTCTACAAGCAGCCCAATACTAGTGTCGCTCGGAGGGTATTGTACACCGCCAACGGAACCTTCCAAAAAAATACATACTTCACCCAGGAGAAAGAAAAAGAGCGCAGAATATGAGAAAATTTGGCGGGCTACCAAAGCAGATGAATCCCCCGTATACATCCCAGCGCAATCAGCAGATGGGAGGGATATTAATATATCTTTGACGCCGTAGCATCATACCGGTACATAGCTTACTCGGCCAAGGGACCAAGAAATCGTCTCCACAACGGCGAGGCCTCGCCTTGCAATACCTTCTGTTCACCCTACTCCTTTGCCGAAACGTCAAGGCTCGGAAACTTTCCGATATCGGTAAGGACGACCGAGAGTGAGCTTTTTCCAACGACGCAGTAGCGCAAGGGCAGCGAGCCAAGTTTGCAGGGGATTTGCTACTATATCAGATGGTGGCAGAGCTCGCTCTCTTGTGGTGCAGGCGGACCGAACCATGGCTCTGTTCCACCAAGGCCGTGGGGAAATTTGCCTAAAAGGGATCCTGGTCAACGGTGTTGAAGAGCTAGCTTCTTTTCACCCAACCACGAAAACCTTCCCCTTCTTCCCGCCTCCCGATCTATTCCAATGCTCCACAACCCCCCACCACTTCTCCCCCACCTTCCTCCAACTCTGCACGTCGTCGATGGCGTAGACAATAATGTACGCGTCGATATCTCCACGGCCCAGGAATACACTGTGCAGGCGCTCGAGGTCGTCGGATCCGCCCAGGTCCAGGATTGTCATTGTGGTGCTTGGGTAGCTTGGCAGCGTAGTGGTGTAGACTTCCTCTAGAGTTGGGGCGTGCACGGTTGTGAAGACGTTGCTAGTTTGGCGGGTTATCAAGTTGTTTTTGCTCGTTGAGGGGGAGCCCAGGAGGAGGATTGTTAGGTTTTTCTTCTGCGAAGGAGGAGTGGTAAGGGGTGGGGTGGTGATGGTAGCGGATGTCATCTCTTTTCTTTCTTTTCTCTTTCTCTTGCTCTGTGTTTTTTTTTTTTCTAAAAAAAGAAAAAGTTGGTTTGAGATGTTTTAGTGGTGGTGGTGGTGTTGCTACCAGATGAGGTTTTCATAAGCCATGGTTAACCTACTGGTTGTTTCATTGGAGTGGAAAGAGAGGTAAACTGGGGTTTTCAAGGGCTGGTGTTAACGGGGTTTTATCCAATACATAACGTCAGCAGGAAGGTGAAATAAGGGCTTTCTGGTATCACGAAGGAATAATACGGGTTGTCGATACAGAAAAAAAAATGAAAAATGAGATATCCAACAAAATAAATGCTCAATGAAAAATTACAACTCTTGTATACCAGGCCTTAGACCCGTAACATTGCTTTTTCCGGCAGACTTTTGCACTTGCATGATACATGACAAACAAAGTATTAACAGATGCTGTACAGTAAGTTAAGTGGAGAAAGAAAAAAGAAAATTTAATCCAATAGAGATGAGGAAAATAAACGGATCGCAGAAAAAGAAAAGAGCTGGCCAAAAAAAATAAAAATAAAAATAAAAATAAGGGGAATTTGTAAGCCGAAAACCACGATGAGACGCCAAAACTCATGTCCGGTCACTCGCTTCCCCGTATTATAGATGTTTTACAGTCCAACCTCGGAGATGCTATCCCACTGCTCTTCTAATCGATAGATGAAGTCAGGAGCAGAAAAGAAAAGTGGCTAAAAAAAACAAACAAAGACGCTGTCATAGGAGATGTAAAGGAGGGATGGCTCGGGAAGTTAGGTGGTCGCCGACTGGCTGTAGTGCTGAGGACTTGTCTGACGTCTTAGGGGAGGTATGTCGCCATTGTCCGTGAATATCAGAGTCTGCAAATCCGCTTGGAGAGGGGTTCAACTGAGGCGATCTTTGTGGAATTATCGCCATCTGCGGATTGGGGGTCACTGCTCTTCCGTTTAAGTAGTAGCTCCAAACCCTTCATACGGTTATTTCCTTTGGCCCACGAAGCTGCTGTTCGACCGTTGAGGTCTACTCTGTCGGGATTGATATCATTCCGCTCAAGGAGCATGTTGAGAATTTCCGTGTGCCCATACTGTGTAGCATACGAAAGGGGTGTTCGACCCGCGATGTCACAGGCATCGGGGTTGACGTTATCCTGTTGCAGTAGAATTTTTACTACCTCCTGACGACCGTTCGCAGCGGCAAATAAGAGCGGTGTTCGACCACTATTGTCTGCAATGTCGGCGCCAACATCCTTCCGATTGAGAAATATCTCAACTACTGCCTTGTGCCCTTTTGCAGCAGCCCATAACAGAGGTGTTTGGCCATGCACAGGGTCAGTCAGGTTGGGGTTGACATCATTCCGTTGGAGGAACATTTCCACTATCGCTCCGTGCCCATTAGCGGAAGCAAACAAGAGAGGTGCTAGACCACGCTTATCTGTAATGCAAGGATTGACATCTTTTCTTTCTAAAAGCATCCTAACAACTCCCTCATGGCCATTCATGGAGGCAAACGAAAGAGGTGTTTGGCCCCATTGAGTATCTACGGTATCGGGATCGATATCCCTTCGTTCCAGTAGCATCCTCACTGCTCCCTCATGCCCATGTCCACACGCCCACGCGAGCGGTGTTTGATTAAACTTGTCGGCTATGGCGGGATCGACATCCTTTCGCTCAAGTAGCATCCTCACGATATCTTCATGTCTATTCTGACAAGCCAACGAGAGCGGTGTCCTTCTATTCTTATCCAGTATGTTGGAGTTGATCTCCAGTCGCGACAGTAGCATCCTCACGATTTCCTGATGTCCGTTTCGACAGGCCCACGAGATCGGCGTTTGGCCATCCTCATCCGCCTTGTTGGGTTCGACATCCTTTCGGTCCAGTAGCATTTCCGCGATTTCCTGATGTCCGTTTCCACAGGCCCGCAAGAGCAGAGTTTGGCCAGACCGACCCGTCGTGTTGGGGTTGACATCCATTCGTTCCAGCAGGATCCTCAAGATGGCCTGATTCCTTTTCCCACAGGCCCACGAGAGCGGATTTTGGCCATTCTTATCCGTCGTGTTGGGATTGACTTCCTTTCGGTCCAATAGCATCCCGACGATTTCCTGATGTCCGTTTTTACAGACCAACGAGAGCGGTGTTTGGCCATTCTGATCCGTCGTGTTGGGATTGACTTCCTTTCGGTCCAGTAGCATCCCGACGATTTTCTGATGTCCAATTTCACAGGCCAACGAGAGCGGAGTTTGACCAAACTGACCCGCCGTGTCAGGGTTGACATCCTTTCGGTCCAGTAGCATCCTCACGATTTCCTGAGGTCCGCCTCTACAGGCCCTCGAGAGCGGCGTTGGGCCATACTCATCCGCCTTGTCGGGTTCGACATCCTTTCGGCCCAGTAGCATCCCCACAATTTCCTGATATCCCTTTCCACAGACCCACGAGAGCGGCGTTCGGCCAAACCTATCCGCCTTGTCGGGCTCGACATTCTCCTGTTCAAGAAGCAACCTGACAGCTTCTTGATTCCCTTTGCGGGCAGCCCATGTTAGTGCAGTATTGCCCTCTCTATCAGTTGCATTCAGATCCCATTGCTTTCTCGCTAACAAAGCAACAATTATGTCCTTGAGCCCGAGAAATGCTGCAGCGTGGAGTGCTGTCAATCGGGCATCCTTCTCCAAGCTCAGCCAGGGATAATGTGGCAAAAGTAGTAGCTTACTGGATATATGATTATCATATCCATCGAGAAGTATAAGTGCAAGGGATTCCACAATCTTTGTCATATCCTTTCTGGCATGCGTTCCCCAGTGACAAGAAGCGTATTGAACCAAGGGGGTTGTTGACGGGCGTGGATAAAGTTCAAGCGAGAGGTCCCTGATGGACTGGAAGTTGGGATGGGAATTTTTAAAACGTTCCCCGACACCAGCCACTCTCCTACAGACAAAGACATAATAGTACACATATTATTGCTAGAGATTTAGGGGAATTAGCGGGAATTCCGTAAAAGAATACCCAGGACTGGTGGAGGCTAATTGCTGGAACTAGACGATGTGTGTATAAACAAGTGACTGGTCCGTGTACCGGCTTGCTCTCACCATGATGAAGAGTGGATCCACTGATATTTGAACCATTATGAGATCAGAGAATAGTAATCTTCAATTCATCATAAGCCCTTCAGCCCTCCGTCTTTGATTTCGGATGAGAAGATTTTAATGCAGATCGATCGAGTCCATTTTTATGATTCGGGAAGGGTAGATCCAGGCACCCTCCTGTTGGCAAATTGCAATTTCCAAGGCTAGTGTGAATTTCTAATGTGTAGGTCTTCACTTACAAAATTGTCTTTGATCACTTGAGCTACTATCATCATCACCTCAACTTGGACAGGGAGCGCAGTACGAATCGTCTAGTCCATATTTTCCGCTGGCCGGGAGGGAAGAGAAGATTTTCAAAATCCCACAGACTGGAAGAGAGATACTACCTGGTTAGTTCTTAGCCCCCCTTCCCGGGAAAGAGGAGATATTTCTCAAGGCAAATACCGACCCAGAACAGAGGAGAATCTAACAAATCTAGGAGCAGTTTCAACACAAAAGACATTATCCGAAGGCAAAAAAATAATCACTCACTCAAGATATTTTACCAAATACCTTAGAATTGTTTCAATGCTCCTTAGGTACAGGCATCCAAGCTCTACTCACATAAACCCCATTACTGCGTACAGTTCATTCATTGCTGATGGCAAAGATCCTGCTTCAAGATTCGTCCTTCTCAATTCTCGTTCAGCAAGATACAACCCCTCAACCAGATCTTGATCCCCACTTCCTCAACACCTAGCTTAAGTTCTCGAAATGCGCTCTCACAAACATCTTTTCGAAGAACTCCATTTAATCCTTCCTACCCCTTCCCCCCAGAAAACAGAAAAGAATCCCAAGAAGGATTCCTACCATCCAAAAACCATACAGAATTCCCACAAGCAAAAGAAATCCAGTCCGCGCAAGAATAGCCCCCCTTCAAGCTAACCCCGTTCAAATCCGATATCCAACCCTAACCACACGCTATCCGAGCATTATCGAATAAAGTTACCAGAAAAACAGTATCAGAAAATATGTCTACTACGATACCAAATAATAAAGATATCATACCTACCACCACTGTGATCTGGGTGGTAAGATTTTGGCCCAATCATAAAATATAATTCTATCCCCCATTGAAGCCACCCCCCCCCCCCCCCCCCTTGGCCATTAACAAAGTTGCGTATTCGTAAAAGTCTAGGCGTCCCTACTGCGAATATGTATCAGATTAGTAATACCTTCTGAGCATCCCAGGGCACACGTATATACTCCAGACCATGACCCATTCGTAATGGCATCTTTACAGTATTCAGAATTGAGAAAACCATAGATCGGTAAATAGGCATAATTCGGAGCCCAGGGAAAGATTCATTTAGATTATTGGCACAAGTATTAAGTCAGAACACGGCATCACGTGCGATTTTCTTTCTGTTGAATAATGCTGCGTTATCTGCTGTAGGCACTGCAAGAAATGATAGTAGTAAATAGCTTTCAAAACCTGGGTTCTTCTCTCAGACTACTAATTCCACTGATGAGTTTTTCATTCACGTTGTCTTGGCCTGCTTTCTCCAACCGTTCAGAGCTCAAGAAAATTTGCATGCAGGCGATTGCCACACCAAACTGATTGTTTGAAGATATATATGGCTACGGTAGGTGGTGGATGAAATGATACGTCCAGGCTTAATTGTAGCGTTTTCAAGATGGCGGGATTGGGTGGGACTATGAGCTATCACTCACAAATGTGTACTTTTGGCTGGAGTAAGATTGTTGTGCATGTTGTCGTATATACCAGGACCATGAGGTACGGAGAAAGGAAGTAAAGAAGTATTATCCTAGTATTGCTCTGATACCAGAATTTTGTTGAAATTGTAGATAATTGAGGTATTTTTTTTAATCATGTATACAGAACAAGGACTGCATTCTGTCCCCAGAGTCTCACAAGTTCTAGTTCGCAATATGATAGGTATCAATTGTTCCCCGAATAGACAGCCACATGGCAAGCAAATCGTAACTACTGCATGTAACACAAAGCTGAATACAAAAACCCAACCCACCCCACCACTCCCATCTCAAATCCACCACACCCCAACTCACCCACTTCCACCTACTCACCAACAGGCTCCTCGACCCCCTCATTATAAATATCAAACCAATCGACTTTTGGGATTATTCATCCTAATAGAATCCTCCTCCCCCTTCAAACCCTCGATCCTTCGGAAATCCTCCTCTTGAAGCTCCACTACAGCCAAATTCTGCACCATGCGCTCTGTCTTAACGCTCTTGGGGGCAACGCTTGTCCCGCGCTGAACAGCCCAAGATAGGAGGACCTGCCCGGGAGTTATCTAGTATTTTTTTGAGATGGACAGGATCTTTGGAGTGTTAGCTTAGTTACAAGAATATAGATGTGTAGAACTACGTAGAACGGGGTCTTCCAATGGCCCAGGTTCACCAGCGTGCGCAGCTATAATTCCAGTCGGCGCACCACCGAGGGGAGAATGCGCGGTGATGTGTATCCCTTATCTTTAGAGAATTGCAAGAGTTTATGTTGCGGTAGGTAACTACCTCCCCATCGTCAGCTTCCCTCTACATTACACAATGAACAGTAAACAAAGTTAAGTACTAACGGATGAAGCTCGATCTGGTTCACGGCTGGACGGACCCCCGCCTCCTCCAACAGTCTTTCGGTCTTTAAGATTGAAAAGTTGGAAATCCCAATTGAGCGTGCTTTGCCTTTGTCCACCAGGGCTTCCATTGCGCGCCAGGTGATATGTAATCTTTTGAGAGTTTGTGGTCTATGAGGGGCTATTTTTGGAGATGTCAATGTTCTGAAAAGTGGGGGGGGGGGGTGCGGTAGGAGTTAATGCACTTACTTTTCCTTCGGGGGTCCATATTGTCTCGTAGTCTTCTGCATAGTCTTCTGCTTGTACGTATGCATGAGGGACTGGTTTTTGTTTTCGTGTCAGTAGCTAGCTCACTCATTGAAAACAGAAGCTAGCTTACAATGCATCAAGTAAAGATCAACCAGATATCCATCAATTAGCCAAACCCCTAACAATAAACAAATTAAAAAAAAAAACCCCCCAAGAGAACAAAATACCATAACTCATCCCCAAACTCTCAAGACTAAAATCCAACCCCTTCTCCACATCCGCCGGTCTATGAAAAGTATTATGCCTACCCTCACCGCCCTTCTTAGCACATCCCCTCCTGTCCTCTCCCTCTCTCCCTCTCTCCCTCCACAACCAAAAATAACAAAAAAACTCACAACTTCGAAGTAACAAACAACTCCCCCCTCCCAATCCCACTCTCGCGAATCGCCTCACCAACCTCCTCCTCAATCCTGTAGGAATATGTAGTATCTATATACCTATAGCCCACCTTTAGCCCATCTATCACCGCCCGCTTGCAAGCGGCTTTGGGCGTCTTGGAGGTAGACTAGAATGTCCCGAAGCCGATTGCGAGCGTCGTGACGCCCGAGGAGAGTTTGAAAGATTTTTGGAGTATTGTGGTCATTTCTGGTATTGTATAGGTGTGATCCGGGAAAAGTGTAGTCTTGTTGGGCGTGTAGGAGAGAACTATACTTTGGCACTATAGGCTCCGATCTAGACTTCTAAGTAGAGTTTAGTTAGGAAGACTTCAATTAACCAAGTACGAAACTTACAAAAGCTTGCGTTGGGGTCCTTATTGTTGGAAGAATTTTTAGTGCTTGCACTGTACTGTACTTTACCTTCTAGACTGACATCTAGCTTATGGCTATTTTACCCAATACAACCCACCTCCGACCACCGTCCATGGGCAATATCAAAACCAACCAATTGCCAACAACTGACTTGGCCCCCACTTCTGTATTCCATGGTGGATCAAGTGAGCCGCAGCGGTAAATTGGAGGAAAGTAACGCGCTGTCCTTGAATTCTGCCAACAGTCGTATCGTACAGTAGAGATACTCTGATGGACATTAAATGATTCGTCTAAACAGAAGTATTCTATAAATTCTCAAAAGAATTGCCAATAGACCTGTAGGATTTGAATCCTAGAACCTATTCGATGGCTCTGTTCAAGCTCAGACTACAGCCTGATGTAGTCAATGCTTATGTTATGTGAGTTAGAATCTCAGTAATTGTGGATTAGAATGCACTTACCGTGTACTCACATCGCCTGATTGCAGCTGCGTCTCTTTTGGCGTTAATGTGTTTAGTACTAGGCACGCCTAAAAGGTCAATTATCAAGAGCCTTTTTTTTTTTTGCATTTCCATGATCACTCGTCCCTGGATAAGAAGAAATTTCCGAGGTCTTGAGGAATAAACTTAAGTTACACTACACTCGCATGAACACAGTGTTAAAAGATATTTCAGTAGTAAATTTTGAGGACAAGTTAGGCTCGATAAGACTTTTTCTTAACTTGCACAGTAGGGTCGAAATGTGACGATAGACTGGGCACTTGGTTGGTTCAGTATTTTTGAAACTATTGCAAGAGCAAGGTTGACGTTAATAGAGGGCAGTTACTGTACTGTGCTTGACTTTTTCCATTTTGTATAATCGTCTTAAAATAACTAATAATATAATAGCAGCTGCCTTACGTTGTTCATTCGCACATCTCTCAATCTTCGCTTGTCAGATCCTCGGCTTTAGTCCCATGTCTGTCTCTCGCGGCAATAGCCTCCAACAACAATTCTCTAATTTCCGGCTCCGATATCTCCGCCCGCGACCTGATAGAGTGAGCACAACTCTCCCGCTCACACTGAATCTCAACATCAAAGTCATAATCCTCGCGCTGTAACAATCGCCGCAAAACACTCACATCCCTCATGCGAGCGGCTAGATGCAGCGGCGAACCGCCATGGTGATCCCCCAAGTTAACATCCACCCTAGGATCGCTGAGGAGAGCGTCGAGAACCCCCAGCGACCTGTCACTCACCGCCATCATGAGCGCAGTGCGACCCTCGGGGCCCTGCGCGTTAACATCTACCCTCCCGTCCGCGATCAGGATGCGTACAGCCCGCTCGCAAGGCTTCAACGCCACAAAGTGCAGCGGCCGCCACAAATCCATCTGTGTAATATTGACGTCGATTCCAGGATGTCGCAGCAGCATCCGCATTATATCCGGACTATAAATCACGGCCCAGTGCAGCTGCGTCCAGCCGTGCATGGTCCTGGCATTAACGTCGAACCGCGGATCCGCCAGTAGCACCCTCATCGTGGCTTGGTCCTTGTTCTTGATGGCCCCGTACAGCAGCTCCGCTCCCGCGGTCTTCGTAAGAAACATTTCATCGACCCCATCACATCTTAGCAGTGTCTCCAGCGTATCCACGTCTGCTGAGGCATCGATGGCCTTGTAAAGCATGTCGTACGGTTGTATGAACGGGCATGTCTTCCGGGAATATATGCTGTTCACGGTCGCGACATCGCCGCGCTTTGCGAAGAATAATATGGCCTGCCTTGCGTAAGTGACATTACTGACCGTGGGGCTGATGGCGGCTTCCAGAAGGGTGGGCAAGAGGAGCTGTGCTAGGCGCCGGTTGGCTTTCAGGAGGGAGAGGAGGTCCGGCGGTGAGAGGTCCTCGCTGGTCAGCAGGAGGAGCTCATTTGAGAGGGTTAGGAGTGACATTTGGTCGGACGATATGATTGGTAGGGGGTGCGCTGAACGATTGGTGTCAGGGAATGTGCCGTGGGGGGTGCCGATTTCGCTGTCAAAGGCTTAACTTGTCAACCCGTCGCGTCGCGCACACGCCTGGTAACACAGGTACGTACCAACAAATGTACGCGGCACGCGTCAATCCTGAATTCTGGGAAAAAGGGGCAATCCCAATAGACGTGTGAGTTCGTGACCGTCAAAAATGATTAGAAAACACCCCAAAGATACTTGTTCCCAGCCCTTGAGCAGCAACGCGGACCCCCCAAATAGAGTATTCATAGACTATCACTCGGTATGCAATTCCAGAACACTGTTGGAAATCACTAGTTAATGGCCGCACTTGGTGCGGGATGTGCCCGCACTCTAAGGCCGCACTGTCACGTGTACACACTAGCCAGAGGACGCGTACGCTATGAAGAAGTTTTCCTACCCCTCTATCTTTTCTCTTCTTCCTGTCTTCTCTGTTTTTTCTTTAAGACATCTCCTTACAACAGTCACTTCACCTTCACATAGATATCTTATCTCAACTCTCTCTTTCATCTAATTAATTACGATCAATCATGGTCTTTGTCTCCACTGCGTAAAACCCTCATCTTCGATCATTACCTCCGCATCGAATATTTTCAACAAACACCAAGTCCTCGAGTATGAACTTCTGCTCGGGAATTTCGACCTAGAGGAAGGTTTTGGTCTTCCCTTCCTATCCTTTTGAAGTTCCCGGTTATTGATACCATTATATTCTCTGTATTAAAATTTTTATTGCCATGCCTGAATGAAAAGTAAGTGACGAAAAGGACCGGAGAGCTCAAGATGCTGCGGAGTGGGTTATGGATAATAGCAAACAGCTTTTGTCTGATCACAATCAGTTACCGCCTTCTTACAGTATGAACGAAACGTATCTTGAATAAGAAGGAAACAGCTTGTTAAGTTTATAAGAAATTAACTAACCGTCAATTTTTTTCCGAACAAAAGGAATCTGTAAGCCATGTTGATGGCAGGAATAAGTGCACATCATCACAGCCCTGCACACAAGAACAATCTAAACATGAGACTAAACTAACCAATAAGCCTAATCATTAAACCTAACTTCACCTCATTACAATACGCTATAATCTCACTATGCACCCATGATATTAACTTACATGTAACAAAAAAAAAGAAAAATGAAGAGACGCTAACTAAAATTAATTTATGACACAAAATGAAAATTTACCATACTCCAAATCCAGTAACCAAAAAAAAAAAGAAAAATCGGTACTGAATCCAATCAGTCTTTCTTCTCAATGCTCCGTCCGATCTCCTCGACTTTGCAGTCCTTCCACCGGACTTTGTATCTTCCTCCACGCCAGTTGACTTCGCCAGGCCATAAAGCCCAGGCCCATATCCCAAAAGCCAGTCCCTCTCTTCCAATCCATTGTACTGCCCACTCTGAGAAGGTGCGTTTCGGCATCTCAGTTACGAATTCGGGGGTGTTCTCGTCTGGTTGGACTACCTTGTACGCATGCAGGAACATGAATAGGGAATAATCGGTAGCAGCCCAGAGGAGAGTAGCGATGATCCAGCATATAGCTAGAGCGGACCAGGTTGGTGGAACGCATTTGTGGAAGAATGGCAATGTAGTCATGGCGTATGCCCCCAGGAAGGAGCACAGGAAGGACTCTGTACCTGACTCCAGAAGCGTTGCTGCGAGGACGGTGTACTTGCGGACCCGTAACCAGCGGGTTCGTCTTGCTAAGTAGTCAATAACAGGCATGCGGCTAACGGGTTGGAGCACAATGTCCTCGCCCATCCCGTGTCTCCCCCACGCCCGGACTTTGTTTTTCTCGTCGTCCACGGGCTTCAGCCAGAGTCTTTCCGCGAGAAGGTGGTCTTCACAAATATTTTCTGCGAATGCAAGAATTCCTTCTTTCTCCGGTCGGCCTTGAGGGTCTCGGGTAACCTGAGCGAGATGTGAACGTCTGAATAAGTTTGACTTGCCAACGACACAAGGTGCCGCTCCAATAGTGTTGATCGCGGTGTAGAATTTGCAGTGAGAGCTGGCAAGAAAGTTTTCCTCTAATCTTCCTCCACCCATGGCCCACCACCGTGACCAGAATGGTTTTGGCGGAGCAGGCGCGATGGGTTCCGGCAATAGCGGCGTTAAGCTGCTATCGGCGGAGATTATAGGTGATGAGGGTGCCGATAGCGGTTGGCGGTATTTGTTGGAAACATCGACACAGAGGGGCAGGTGGTGGACCAATTTGTAACCCTTTCCATCACGATCGAGTCCCTCGAGCAATCGAACACTTCGATCCAGAATCCCTGATGGGACCCAAACATTGCTGTCCAAGATCCACATAATATCCCCTCTAGCCTCCCTGTACCCTTTGCTGAGGTT
Source organism: Choiromyces venosus 120613-1 (assembly GCA_003788595.2). NCBI lineage: Eukaryota > Fungi > Ascomycota > Pezizomycetes > Pezizales > Tuberaceae > Choiromyces > Choiromyces venosus. The sequence goes on from ML120362.1 coordinate 809,888, forward strand.
CCTTATTTTTGGGTTAGGCCCAACATCCTCTTCGCCGATCGAGATCCTTGCATTCGTCTCTGGATGACTAGCAATGACTTGCCGAATAACCGGTACCGCCGGATCATGAGGTGAGGCCACGCAAAGAATCAACTCATACTTCGACTTGGGATACCGCAGCAAAGCAGTAGATTCCAGACATAATTGTAGGAAAGGGTCGAGTCCCTTGACAGGGCGAAGAATCGAAACAAAGGGAAGTTCTTCAGAGATGCCATGAGTTGCAGGTACCGAAGGCGGTGGCCGTGAGTATTTTCGTTTCCTAGAGATAAAAACATGTTAAATAAATTTATTATGTTGGTAAATTCTCTTGGAGGGACAAACATTCGTACATGGCCTATCATGCAGAGAGCCCATACAAAGACGAACCAGAACAGAAAAACATTGGCCATAGTTATTTGGAATGAAGATGGAACAAAATGGGAGGTATTACTGCTCCCTTTGGGTTCTGAGAGAGGCATGGGAACAACTGAGAGCGGCGAGGGAGTCATGTCCGCAGAGCACTCAGGTGAGGAAAATTCTTGTGAACGAGGTGAAGGAGGAAATGTTGCAGAACAAAGGGGGTGTGGCCAGTTTGTGTGGTTGGTTTTTGCTGAGGTTTCTTACAAATTGGTCGACGCAGTGAACAGACACATTCCCCTCCGGCTTGGCTCAATGTAAACAATTGTCTTGGAGTCGATCATAACCAATCAGAGGACTGAGCACCCGCTATTCGGTGTTGTACACGGCCAACTTTAAAGTCTAATCTGGTGTCCCTAGATGTCCTTTTATGTCTTGATGTTTAACGGAAGATCCGGGGACATGTCCGATATGTTTATTTTAAAGAGTTGTGGGTTTGACGGTAGAAAAACGAGCAAAAACAGTTTCCGTGATGTGATCACTTGTACTGGTATGGCACGAGTACGGGATAATACATCTCATAGAACTTCCAAATGGAATCAAACACCCTTAACCTGGGATCCGATACCGGTGAATGAGGGATATGGAAGGTTACATATTATGGAATAGATAACCTCTCAATGCAGTGCCTCTAACTTGTCTAATAATTTACCACCATTCTTATCCGACTGGCTCACATCTTGTATGAGTGGGGAGCAGCTGTTCAGTTATTGGAATCTAAAAATGGAGAATCTTGTTGGTGAGATTAGAGAGAAAATTTTATTATCATATAAACAATCGTTGGAATAACGTAAAAACTCGTTAAATCCACCATCGCTAATCTCCTCCTTCTGAGATTCTGAGATAAAATGCCCCGGTAAGGAATAGTGATATCCTAGGGCGGTATAGCTTGGGCGGGCCGAACGTGTTGAATCTCATTAACTGTATATTGTTAACCTACCTTGCTAAGCCTATTGTGGTTTAGTGGGTGATATCCGCTTGCGAATACGATGGTAGTAAACTTGGCAAACTAAGCATCACAAGCGTAGTCGAGAAAATCTCGCTTCCATTGCCCGTGCGGCTGATTCACACCTCTCGCTCCCCTGTTGACTTTTGACTTTTCGGGTTGCCAGGGTAACCTCAAACTGTCAGGACATGAATTACTCGGGGTGCAAGAATTTATCATCTCAGCTCTGTAACCCGACAAATTTCAAACTGGACCACACTGTGAAGGAAAAAAAGGGGAATTTGCCTATTTAAGGAAAGAACGAGCATCTGGATTGCCGCATCCAAATTCCTTTAGCCTGATGGGATGACAAAGTCACTACAGAGCCTTTCCTTCTTTCTTCTTTCCTTCCCTCTTCTCCTCTCCATACCATTTTCTCTTCACCAGATTGAACCCTTTTACCTTGGCTTTCCGCCGGATTAATAGATTTTCTTTGTATATTTCTCTCGTCCATACACTTGAATACAATAGGTTGGGTTTTCTTTTTAATATTGAATTACTATTCAATTATTCCCCCCCAAATTGCGTCTTGTACAGTACTGACTCAGGGTGTCGATACTCTAGACTTTGTTGAAATTTTCAACATCTACTCGAGTAGACTGGGCACTTCTTATAGCTCATAAAGACTAATTTAGATATCACCGTTAAATATGTTTCCTCCTGCACAGCAACTAGATATTGATGCCAGAGCCATTAGTGGCATTACAGGGTTGGTTTCACCTACTTGGTGTCTTAGACCTGTTCCACAACTGATTGAATTGAAAGGTCGATATCAATTGCTTGCTGGATAGTGGTTTTTTCACCCCAGATTATTGCAAATGTTTGTCTGCCTGGTCCGGTGTCTCGATGTTTGGAAATTAATGACTAGGAGCCTTTCAGTTCCGACGAGGGTCAGCCGAAGGACTTTCATTAGCTTTTCTGATTGTTTGGTTGGCTGGAGACGTTTTTAATGTCCTCGGGGCTGTTTTGCAAGGCGTATTACCTACAATGGTGAGTAAATTTACATTGGGTGGCGGGTTAGTCTGTATATGTGAATTTTCACTTATAGTGTGGTAACCGTAGGCAATATTAGCTGTTTATTATACCCTCGCAGACATCGTTCTCTTGTTCCAGTGCCTCTACTACAATCGTATCAACTCCCGCAGTCCAACTCTAGAAACCGAGAGTTTGCTTCCCATCTCGAATGAGTCAGCAAACGTCGTGGATGGATCACATCTCTCTCCCGCAACGCCCCTTTTAGATCCTTCAAAGGAGCCTATACGAACCGAGCCGCAAGGACTGATGAAGTCCATATTTTTTAACGCGTTCACGATTTTCATTGTGTGCCTTGCTGGTGTCTTTGGTTGGTGGATTAGCAATCGCTACTCGGACAATAGTGATCCTCCGACGGAGGGGGACGGAGACGATCTCTCCTTCTCGGTACTCGGCCAAACCTTTGGTTACTTCTGTGCTGTGCTATACCTGGCTAGCCGAGTTCCTCAGATTATACTCAATTACCGTCGGCAGTCTTGTGAGGGCATAAGCTTGCTATTCTTTCTGTTCGCATGTATAGGAAATATGACATACGTGGTCTCCATTCTAGCTTATGTACCCCACAGTAAGGATCAACCACGTGAGGAGTACCGGCGCTACATTGCCGTGAACGCTAGTTGGCTCTTGGGAAGTGTCGGGACACTCTTCCTTGATCTCATTATCTTTGCCCAGTTCTTTTGGTACAGGAGCACCGAGGAGGAATACGAATCGTCCTCTGAAGATGACGAGTAAGACTTGTTCCTGACTTTAAACCCTTGGCGCAGAGGTTTCATATGAGCTTTACGGCTACATGCCTTGGGAAATATTGTATTTGTTTTTTGGTTTGTTTTTTTTTATTCCCTAGGGCTTTGTACATTATCAAAAAGGTGTTTTTGTTTTACGTATCAGGGTGGGCGGTGTTGAATGGAAATTACTATCATCCTTTATCCCTTCCAAAGTTAATCCTTGATTACTCTGGGACTCAATTGTCACAACTTTTGAGATCGTGCCCTACGGCCTAAATGGGTCTGCACTCTACCGCATGCCACAACTCCTCACATGCCATATGCTATGCAGCCGGGTAACAAGATTAACTTACAGGGTAGCTGTGCCGCAAGCAAGCTAAGTCGGGAACAAATAACTGAACCACATGGTGGGGTCACACCTTAAACATCCTATCATACATACCTGAGCCGCACCGTACCATTGCAAAAACCAAACCACCACCACTACCTCAACAATGTCCACCTCAACACCCAAAAAGAAGCGCGGAGCACTAATAGCCATAGAAGGCCTCGACCGAGCCGGAAAATCCACCCAATGCCAACTCTTAATGGAGCGACTAGCAGAAAGGAATATACCAGCACATCTCCAAAAATTCCCCGGTACGTATATACCTTCCCCCCCCCCCCCTTTCACTGTCAAACTAACCCAACAAAACATCCCAAGACCGCGCAACCCCCATCGGCAAGATGATAAACGCCTACCTCTCCACCTCCGCCGCCCTCGAGGACCACACGATCCACCTCCTCTTCTCGGCGAACCGCTGGGAACTCTCCGCCCACATCCTCCAACTCCTGAACGATGGGGTGACGGTCGTGCTGGACAGATACGTGTACTCCGGGATCGTATTTAGCGCTGCGAAAGGATTGAGTCTTGAGTATTGTCGCGCGCCGGACGTGGGGTTGCCGGGGGCTGATGTGGTTTTGTTTCTGGACTTGGATGCCGAGGTTGCGGCGCAGCGGGGGGGGTTTGGTGGGGAGCGGTATGAAGTGCAGGAGGTGCAGGGGAGGGTTAGAGGGTTGTTTAACGTGGTTGGGGAGAGGGAGGGGGAGGGGAGGTGGAGGGTTGTGGATGCTGGTGGGAGTCTGGAGGAGGTTAGGGAGGTGGTTTGGGGGGTTGTGGAGAAGGTTGTGGAAGAGGTTGGGGGGAAGGAGGTGGGGAGGTTTGAGTAGGATAGCTGGTATGATAGGCTGGCTGGCTGGGTTGGAGGGATTCTAACTTTTTTTCTTTTCTCTCTTTTTTTTTTTTTCGCTTTCCGATTGGTAGAACGTATGGTAGGTAAATAAAAGTGGGGAAAAAAAAAAGGATGATAATTAGCTGTACATTATGAATGGGAGGGATAACTGTATATGAGTGATTGAGTAGTACCGCTTCCCAGTAAAGTTGTGGAGGCAAAGAGGGAGGAAAAAAATGGACAGAAGGGAAGAGAGTAGAAATAGAAGAGAAAAAAGAGTAGAAATGAAGCAGCAAGAAAAAATAGAGACAAAACGCCGTTATCCAATCCATCATTCCCATACCCCTCCGCTTTCCGGTTCCATCCATCCACCCATCAAAAGACTTTTCGTTTTTATTTAATCCGTTCCACTTCGAAAGAGAGAGAGGAAAAGACTCAACTGCCCATCTACCGTATTCCAACAAAAAAAAAAACATTCACATCTCAAATCAATCCCTCAACCAAGCCTTCCTCTTCTCCTCCTTCCTGGCGCGACGCTTCTCCTGAAACGCCTTAACTTCTTTCCTCGTCAACTTTCTTGTCTGCCTCTCAGCCTTCAAGCTCCGCCCGTCATGTGAGCTGGCGGCGGCATCAACGTCAAAGTAAAACTCCATCTGTCGGCGGCTCTTGTTCTCGTCGTTGTAGTTCTCCGGCGCCTTGCCGTTTGCGCCTTGGAATTTGCCGGTGAAGCGGTTGAATGCTGCGCGGGAGACGTATTCCTCTTCGGCAGGCTGGGTTGCGTAGGGTGCTGTTGGGTCATAGTCGCCGTGGATGGCGGGGTTATATTGGAGGCGGGTGGAGTTGGGTACGGCGGCGGCGGTAGGGTCGGCGGCAGATGTAGGATCTAGAGGGAGGAGGGACTCGGTGGGAACGCGTGGGTTTGTCCAGGTTGTTTCGCCGGTGTGGCGGTTGAAGAAGTAGTATGCCTGATAGGTCTCGTCCCATACCGGTGTCCAGCCGTCGTCCTCGGCTCCATTTTCTGGAGGAGGTCCTTCAGGCAATGGGGGAGGAGCGTCACCGATGGGAGCGGCGTGTGCGTGACCGTTTGTATCCGAAGATTCTGGTAGAGGTTCGTTTGGCAATGGGGGTGCTACTTCGCCTTCTTCTTCTTCTTCTTCTTCTTCTTCTTCTTCTTCTTCTTCTTCTTCTTCTTCTTCCTCACTGTCATCATAATCGTCTTGATCTTCTCCCTCTTCCTGATCTTTCCCGCTCATTGACGTCTCTCCATCTTCATCCTCCTCTTCGCCTTCTTCCCGCTCACAATCGTCGCTATTCTCCTTTCCCACGTCAAGTTTCTCGCTAGTGTCAACTTCCTTTTCCACAGTCTTTTTGCTTTTCTCCCCCTCTTCGGCTTCAGCAGCTGCTTTCACCCGGTCAGGGGTACGTGACTTTGACCGCGAGCGCGCAGATTGCGGAGAACGTGAGCGTGTGCGTGGGGAAGACATTATGTGAAGTGTCGGGTCAGGATCGGTTGCTTGATTGATTTCCGTGTAGTGTCTGTGTGTTTGCGTGCGGATGGGTAAGTGGTGGAGGTGGAGGAGGTGGGTGGTGGGTAGTTCGGGTTTTAAGTAACGTACGGTACGGGAGCTTGTCGAGGTTTGTGGTAGAAGGGGATTAGGGTGGAAACTTTATTGAACGGGCTGCGGTTAGGGTTAGATCACGTGACTAGGCTTTTTTTTTCTTCTTTTTTTTTCTTCTTTTTTTTTCTTAGTGGATCAAGGGGAGAGTGGTTGTCGTTGCGCTACGTACGGTATGCATCGGGCTGAGTTGCGCGGGTCAGGCCTGTACCCTAGCGGGGAGGAAGGAGGGGAAGGAGGGGAGGGAGGAGGTAAACTCGGTGATAGAAGGAAGCGGGTGGGGAGGTATGATAGGATTAGTCACTGGATCTCGGGGGGTACGGTAATATTGTAGAGGTTTTCTATGGGACTGTTGGCATGCGGTGTTTGGGGGAATTGGTGAGGATATGTGGTGTGGCCGGAGCTTTCCCTTTGCGAATTCTTCTATCATTCTAGGGACGGAAGGTGTGTTTGATACGGTCCCGTGGTGAACTCTATTGGTTTGCTATACGAGAGTGGTGGCAGTAATTTTTTTTGCTTTTGGAACAAAAAAGACGGAATTAGTCGCCGTTCACGAAAAGAACGTACGAGTACAGCTTCTCCCCTCTCCTTTCTCTGCGGAAGTTGCGATCTTAAGGATCGTGTGTTGTGCTGTAAAAAATTCCTATGGTAGCACAAATCAACTCAATTTTCGGAATCCCAGCCTTCCCCATGAAGTTCCCCGAATCCCACGAAACTTGAGGATAATCGGGTTCAAACTTCTCTATTATTCTCGATTGCTAAACGAAGTTCTCTTAAGACCGTGAATCCCATAGAACATGTAATTTCGCAAGGGGGAACGTCTAGATAGCCTTTTAAGCCGCACATCGCGCAATTATGGTGTCATTGTCAAAAGAGGTCACGTGTATCACGGTAGGGTAAGTTTATGTCTGATTTTCCCTTTTTTTAGTGTAATTTTTTTTCTTTGCTTCTCGCCAATTTGCTTGCAAGCTTAACTGGGGCCTACATTAACGACACAAACTTCAACCACCTCATAACTGCCAGCTACGAAATAATTGGAAATGGGAGAAGGTCCGGTTAAGAAACGCAAGGTTTCCCATGGCGCCGCCGTTAAGGAAAAGCATGCGACGGGAAAAATTGCGAAGATTGTGAAGGAGAAGAAAGTGAAGGTTGTTGGAAAGAAGCCCGAGTCTGAGTCCGAATCCGAGGGGGAGGGGGGGGAGAGGGAGGACGTTCAAGAGGACCAAGAGGAAATTGAAGAGGATCATGCGGATGATAAGGACAGCGATTCTGGGAGTGAAGACAGGGCTGCGGCCGAGTCGGTGCCTGATACTGGACCCTCGGAAGCCGCGCCGGTGAAGAGTTTTAAGGAATTAGTGGGTGGCATTTTCTTTATTTTTATTCTTCCGAATGCTGAATGCTAATTGAACCTTAGGGAGTAATGGATTCGCTATGTGAAGCTTGCGAAAACCTCGGCTACAAGAATCCTACTTCTATTCAAGTCGAGTCTATTCCTGTGGCGCTGGAAGGAAAAGACCTTATTGGACTGGCGGAGACGGGAAGCGGAAAGACGGCAGCCTTTGCTATACCGATATTACAAGGTATTTCTACGCATACCCTGTTTTCTTCTCGTGCGTTACTAATGCCTATATATCCAGCTCTATGGGACAACCCAACCGGTCTCTTTGCCTGCATTCTAGCACCAACCCGTGAACTGGCCTTTCAAATATCGGAGCAGTTCGAAGCTCTCGGCGGCGGAATCGGTGTTAGATCTGCAGTTATTGTTGGAGGTATGGACATGATGACGCAGTCAGTAGCGCTCGGGAAGAAGCCTCATATCATCGTTGCTACACCCGGACGTCTACTGGACCATTTGGAAAATACAAAGGGGTTTTCACTGAGGAATTTGAAGTACCTTGTCATGGATGAAGCCGATAGATTGCTTGACATGGACTTTGGTCCTATTCTTGATAAGATCCTGAAAGTTATCCCCAAGACGCGGAAGACATATTTGTTTTCGGCGACTATGACTTCAAAGGTTGAGAAGCTACAGAGGGCTTCGTTGTCTTCACCGGTTAGGATTTCTGTCAGCTCGAAGTATTCCACTGTTTCGACACTTATACAGAAGTTCCTGTTTATTCCATTTAAACATAAGGATACCTACCTTGTCTATCTTATGAATGAGTTTGCCGGACAGACAATCATTATATTTTGCAGGACTGTGCAGGAAACATCTAGGTTGGCTATCTTACTAAGACAGCTCGGCTTCAAGGCTGTTCCCTTGAATGGTCAGATGAGCCAAAGTGCGCGTCTTGGAGCACTGAACAAATTTAAGTCGGGTAGTAGAAATATTCTTGTGGCAACGGATGTAGCTGCTAGAGGTTTGGATATGTACGTTTCCCTGGATTTTCCTTGGCGTTTTACATACTAACCCTCTGCTAGTCCCTCGGTAGACTGTGTAATAAATCATGACCTAGCCCAAGATAGTAAGACATATATTCATCGTGTTGGTCGTACTGCTCGTGCTGGACGTTCCGGACGCTCAATATCACTTGTCACCCAATATGATGTTGAACTGTTCCTTCGAATCGAAGCCGCTCTTGGGAAAAAGATCCCCGAGTTTGACGTCCGTGAGGAGGATGTTTTGATATTCAGTGAGAGGGTAGGCGAGGCACAGAGGGAAGCGGCAAAGGAACTGAGGGAGGAGAAGGAAAAGAAGGGTGGACGAAGAGAAGGTCGAAGTGGAGGTGTAGGAAGCAAAGGAAAGGGACAGGGGAAGAGAAGAAGGGACGATATGGATCGGGAGGAGGAATAGGGTAAAAAAATAATATTCCCCACCACTACCACTATATTATTATTATTGTACAGAACATACGAAAGTAATGCGAACTTTCTGAGAACTTTCTTGCGTCTTTTGAGCCATTGGGCTTTGTTCGCAAACCGTATTACTGGTTTACAGCTCCTTGTACAACCCAGATCCAGAATTTACAGTCCAATCTCATGCAGTGAGATTTGCTGACCCCCTCAATGTCTCTTATGCAGAACACCGACCATGATCTAGAGATCTGCCAGCATCAAGGACCACACTGTAGCCTATTCACGTGATCCGCAATTTGACCAGTCGGGCCAGGCCTCAGCCCTAGAGGAAGTTGAGTAAAACAGGGATTCCAGCACACCATCACATCTAATTGGATGGCTGTTTATGCTGAGCAAGATACACACCCGATAAGAACAACTGGAGAATTGGTGGGGGGCAAAGATCGCGTGCGTTCGGGGAAAGCAACTCGCATATGATACACTACTTTACAGAAGAAGCACTTGTACAAGCACACAAAGAGCGGCTGAGAACACAATTAATAAGAGAGACTCGCAATTTTGTCAAACCAAGGCTATTGCGTTTGTAGCTGTGGGGCAGCCGTTTGCGGGGGAGAATGGTCACGAGGGAAAATTGTATTGTTTGGTTGAACGCTCGGCGTGAAAGAGGGTATGGTAATGAGATTGGGTAGGATACGGTATAGAAACTTTTACTGTATGTGATAGTCGCAATATTATGGAAAGAGTAGACTATCATACCGGTATAGGAGCCTTTTTCACACAGGGAGACACACTGCGCATGTAGAGGATGGCAACTGAGCTTGGACTCTGTAGCTAACTTGTGCATATCCTACCCTATCGTGTGAATTGTTAATCGACTATCCCATACAAAGCTTTGAATCTACGGGCATTTAGAATTTTTTGATGAACCCTATCCTATCTTGTATGCTGTAACCTGTGAGGTATCCCAGCCCACCCTGTCGTATCCCTTAACTTATGATACCTTTCCCACCAACAAACCCTCCAACCGAAGACGCCGCTACCGTACGGTACACGACACATTTTTTTCTTTTTCTCCTACAGGATTCCCCATCATCGTGCTGGGCGGTCGTGTCTGTCTGTCTCCCTTGTACGTGCACTCTGTTAGCGTGTTACTTCTCCCTTCCCCTTCCCCCCCCTCTGACCCCCTTCTTTCTTCTCGACAACAAAAAAATAATAATTCTTCATTCCTCAACCTCCTTCTCCCTCTTAGCTACTCAATAATCACCGGAGCTTACTGTTGTCTCTCTCTCTCTCTCTTCAGAGACAACCCCGCTCATCCCACCCCTCACTCCCTATCCCACCACCCCTCATCCCGCTGCTCAACCTTGACGCAACAACCTCTCTCGCTAACTGAAAGGGAAAAATTAATCAGAAAGTGTCAACATAACGATCTTCTAACTTGATCCTAATACCCCTTTCTTACAATGGCCGATCCCAATGTATCAGCGGTGGCTATTGAGAATAGCAGAAAGCAGGAGAATGCTATTCGTGCTGTGATCGAGAAGAAGCCGCCACCGGAGATTGATTTCACTTTGCATACCATGGAGGATGGAACTCAAGTTTCGACGCTTGAGAGAGTTTGTAAGGGTATGTTCTGCGAGTTTGCTCTTTTCGCTTCGAAACTTTTCATCGTAATGAATCTTGCTACCCCCCACCCCCTCTGCTTATCATTCGGTCCCTTCTCGCGATGAATGTTCCTGGTTGGTTCCTGGCATCTTGCATGAGAGTTTATTTCGTCTCCTTAGCTCTTAGCTTGGAAGTACTTGATGAGGGAGTATTTTGTTTGATCTCCTTTCGGATTTTGTCATTTCTTGATGGGATTATGGGATTGGAGCAATTTCCATGTTATTTTAGACATCTTTATTTGTTTCTACATTAGTTTTTTTTGTTGCTAGAAATTTCGTTAATCATTTCCCCTTCTCCGAAATAGATGTACAGGCACCTGCATTCCACAAACCTACAGATGAGCAGTTTTACGACTCTAATGATACCACAAAACCTGATCTTGCTTTCCTGAAGCAGCACTTTTACCGCGAGGGCCGTTTAACTGAAGAGCAAGCTATCTTCATTATTAACCGTGGTACTGAAATTCTTAGGACCGAACCTAATCTCCTGGAGATGGACGCGCCGATCACTGTGTGCGGCGACGTTCACGGGCAATATTATGACTTGATGAAATTATTTGAAGTTGGCGGGAATCCCGAGGAGACTAGATATCTGTTTTTGGGGGATTACGTTGATAGAGGGTACTTCAGTATTGAGGTATGCTGCCCTTTTCTTTCCTCATCATTTTGTAGTAACAGGGTTATGTGAGTTTGAGTTTTGTCTGACTTGGGATGAAAAATAGTGCGTTTTATATCTTTGGGCGCTGAAGATCTGGTATCCCAATACGCTCTGGCTTTTGAGAGGCAATCATGAGTGCAGGCATTTGACAGATTATTTTACCTTCAAGTTGGAATGTGGGTCAATTGCTTATCCAGATCGCTTCCTTGTATTCGACTAATGAGAATTCTCTAGGCAAACATAAATATTCTGAACGTGTCTATGAAGCTTGTATGGACAGTTTCTGTGCATTGCCGCTGGCAGCAGTTATGAATAAGCAGTTCTTGTGTATTCATGGTGGATTGAGTCCCGAGCTCCAAACCTTGGACGATCTACGGAGTGTATGTCATAGCTTTTTTTCTATATCTACGGTAATGCGGGACTGATTGCGATATAGATTGACCGTTTCCGCGAACCCCCCACTCATGGTTTGATGTGCGATATACTTTGGGCCGACCCACTAGAAGAATTTGGGCAGGAGAGAACTTCTGATTTCTTCATTCACAATCACGTTCGCGGTTGCTCCTACTTTTTCTCATACCCAGCTGCTTGCTCGTTCCTCGAAAAGAACAACCTGCTCTCGGTCATCCGTGCGCATGAGGCACAGGATGCTGGGTACAGGATGTACAGGAAGACCAAGACAACTGGATTCCCTAGCGTTATGACCATCTTTTCTGCACCTAATTATCTTGATGTGTACAACAATAAGGCAGCCGTTCTGAAGTATGAGAACAATGTCATGAATATCAGGCAATTTAGTACGTTCAACCTATCTCCTGTTCTTGTTTAGTAATATCGCCGGGGCTTGAAGTGCTAATATGATATCGCCACTGCAGATTGCACTCCTCATCCTTATTGGTTACCTAACTTTATGGATGTTTTTACCTGGTCACTTCCCTTCGTGGGTGAAAAGAGTAGGTTTTTGCTCACAACTGGCGCCCAATTAGATGCTAATTACAGTACCCGGCTCCAGTTACTGATATGCTCATCGCCATTCTCAACACTTGTTCCAAGGAGGAACTCAACGAGGATACGCCACTTTCCCCTGTGTCCACCACCGACCCGCTATCGCCTCCTCCTGAGCCCGAGACTGATCCCAATAGCCCAGATGCCAAGCGTCGTGCTATTAAGAATAAAATTCTCGCCATTGGACGTCTGTCCCGTGTCTTCCAAGTTTTGCGTGAAGAATCTGAGCGTGTGACTGAGCTTAAGACCGTCACCGGTGGCAGACTTCCGGCTGGAACGCTCATGCTTGGGGCGGAGGGTATTAAGGATGCCATCACTTCATTTGAGGAGGCAAGGAAAGTTGATCTCCAGAATGAGAGATTGCCCCCAAGCCACGAGGAAGTGGAGAAGAAGGGTAAGGAGGCTAAGGAGGAGGCAATGAGCCGTGCTGTGAGGGAGGCAGACAATGATAAGGAGTTGAACAGGGTGGCAAGGAGGATCAGCATGTAAGTTTGACAACCTCCTCTTCGAGCACGAACAGCTTTCCATGGCCTTTTTATGCCGTTGATGTGTGGATGAAATAAGGCTAACCTTCATTCGAGGACAGAGGCTAAGTCAGGAGGGGGTGGAAGTCTGAGCAAAAAGCGATCAACCTAATTCACTGGAATGATGGAAGGAGGGAGGAGCAAGGGAGGCATTTTTTTCTTGGCTAGAAGTCTATGAGTGATGGGCAATGACTGGACGGCTTTTCCTTTACGTTTTCTACTTGCTTTTGTTTGGGTCGCCTTTGGTAATACCCCTTTTCGTACCGACCGCTGCCGACATAAAATGCCAACTATATATCCATCCCATATTTTATATTCCCCTTTTCCGCTGTTTTCTACCTACCTACCTTGCCCCTTTATACACTCCCCTTTATCTTCATCTCCTCCTCTTCCGTGTATAATCAATGGAAAATTAAAAAAGTCACGACCACTATTGTCATAAACCAATTACCCTCCTTTTTTTTTCCACCATTTCCACACTTCCACTAAGCTGTATTTCCCTTTTTATTTCCCTTTTGTTGAACAAACGGCGGTTTGTGATATGATATGATAAGCGATTTTTTTTTCTTGGCTTGATTGCTTGGGTGATTTCTCGAGTGACGGGTTGATTGATTGATGATGGCTCGAGCCGGTTTGATTTCAATTTGATTTCGGAGGCGTGAAGAGTGAGTGTGATAGAGGGGATTGAGGGATCGATTTTATAGATAATCCTGGATTTTGTAGCCGTGAGGATTTCTGATAACTTGGTGAGGTGCGTACGGTACTGTGCAAACAAAACCAAGCACGCACACGCACACACATCACATCACATCACATCCGCTCTAAGTTATCCCTCAAAAATTATGTGGGAGAAAAAAAGGAGAGCAACAGGAGCATTGCAAAATTAATGCTTCAGAGGAGGAGAGAAAAAACAGGTCTTGCTGGGAGTCGAACCCAGATTGCGGGAATCAAAATCCCGTGTGCTAGCCATTACACTACAAAACCGGTGGTTGTTGCAGAAAGGTGCGGTTTGTAGTACTTATATAATATTTCGCAATGGTAAGTAGTGGAGGTGGAAAACCGAAGGGGGGGAGCAGTGAGGATGAATTGGGGATCACGTGAAGAGTACCGCATTATCTGGTGAAGGTCGTTTTCACGCTAAGATGTCAAAATAAAGTATTACTCAGGATTTTCCACAGAGTAGCCTTTCCGGGTAGTTTTTTTCCTTTAAACGAATGGCAAAGGTCTCGGAAACTGCACCCTGTGGCAAAAATTTGCGAAAATCCTACCTCTAAAGGCTACTCTCTCCTCAAACGAGCTCGGATGTTGAGCCACACTTTCTTTTGACCTCCTAGCTTGAAAACGGCCCTCACCAGATAATGCGGTATGGGAGAGTGGCTGAAAGAGGAAGAGTTGAAGCCATGAGGCGAGTAGATAAAACGGGGTGCTGTGTTCTTGGAGCTGGAATTGGGAAGTGGGTTGTTAGAAGTTGTATGGTCGGGTGGTGAGGAGAGAGGTGGTATTGTACCGTATGGCAGCTATTAAGGGGAGTGTGGAGGTGGTCTGTATTTATAGGGTGGTGGATTGTTGGGAACTAGGACTTGGAGAGGAGAGAAGGAGGATCAACATTATGTACTGAGAAGGGAGGATTGGTTTGTGGGAATTGAGGGAGAGATTAAGTGGAGGGGGGGTTTAGTTTGGAGTCAATGATTTGATTGAGTCAAGATTTCTGAGATGCTGTATTGGTGTGTAATCTACTCCTTTATTAGTTTACTAGTATTCAGTCTGGAATAGACTTATTGTGTTGATGTAACAGAATTGCTACTACTAGTTGATTATATTCAACACCCTGATGGATCCAGGCTATACTGTGTGAGATAATACTGATTTGTTTCTGGAGCTTTGGCTCTGGCTATGAATTTTACAATAGAGGCTAACTTAGCGGTCTTCTGAATTGTGTCTGGCCCCATGGGCCTTCTGTTTTTAGAGTTGATATTTTCACACTTAAGTAGTAATTCTACCACCCCTTCATAGCCATTGCCAGTGAGATAGTTGATTGTACCCTTTTCACGAGTAGTTACAGGAGGGAGGTATGCACAATCTGTGTGATGGTAGAAAGTGGCACATACTATAGTTGAGATTGCATCACAATAAATGATTTGTGAGAAGTTTCTTGGAATAACAACTTGAATTTATGAAAGGAAAAAGTAGTGGGATGTTTATTCTCTGGATATTTCTACCAGAAAATTAGCAACCTTGTATCCAAGGGTTAGCAAGCCTTCATCATTGCATCACTATTCCCCTTGTAATTTCATCTCGTTTTCCATATGAGAGCAAAAGAAGAAAGAAGAAAGAAAAAAGAAAAAAGAAAAAAGAAAAAAGAAAAAAAGTAGTAATGTGTACTACTGTGCTCACCATGTGAATAATGATATAGACAAAAAGAAGAAAAGAAGTAGTGACAGAAAGATCATGAATAAAAAGTGCAGATCAAATCTGCAAAGAAAAAGACAATGTTTTGGTAAAATCAATAAACTTCATTTGCAAAGTACAGTATTTCCTGCCTCGCTAATTAGAATATCCCACCCCATCCATCCTCTACATTCTAAAAATTCTTTCAGAGTGAAATATATCCGCACAATCAATCTCCTATTATTCCTCTGTAAGCTTAATGCTTCCTATTTGCTTTTTCCAAGCATCTCGAGAAACTCTGCATTAATCTCAACAGCATCGGTATACCCCATGGTAGACGAGATTTTAATTTCTTCAATCTCATTGCTATATTCGTCCATTACATCATTGGTGGCGAGAATCTCAGCAAGAGCCATCTTTGCAAATTCTTCGCGGATTGTGTCAGGACTGTGGACATTTGAATCAAATGCTTTGACGGCCTTAGTGTAAGTTCTTTAGACCATATGGCTGTTCAAGAGGAGGTTTTGGGGTTGCTGGCGTTTGTTTATTAATACGGTGATCTCAGGAGTGGCAGTAGCAGTGGCAGAGGATTTGGGCTGCGGGGAAGTCATTTTGGCTTTCTTTGCTAGAGTTTGTGGAGGCTCTGTAGGAGGATGCGTTGGATAAATAAATACTTAATGTGAGCGAACTTACCGTGAGTGCCACAGAGGTGATTGAGAGAGCTTTGATGGTTAATGTTCTTGTTGTCATGGGCTTGGGTGCCGGTGCTAAGAGGTCTTAACTTGGGTGATGAGGGAAGGGAGAAAAATTCTCAGTTGCGAGTCGAGAAAAGAAAGGTGTAAGATGCAAGCTACCGTATTAACTTGAATAAGAGCAACACGTCTCAGGACGTCTAAATTTCCCTTGTAGGTAGGGCGTGGTTTTGTTTTGCTGGAATTTTCTCCCGTCCCCGCCAAAATGATGGGAAACCCAGACGTCCTGACACGTTTTGCTCTTAT
This sequence comes from Choiromyces venosus 120613-1, assembly GCA_003788595.2. Classification (NCBI taxonomy): domain Eukaryota; kingdom Fungi; phylum Ascomycota; class Pezizomycetes; order Pezizales; family Tuberaceae; genus Choiromyces; species Choiromyces venosus. The sequence continues at coordinate 825,925 of ML120362.1, forward strand.
TCAAGTTAATACTGTAGGCACGAAAGTATACCAGGGTCAATGATTGAGTCAACTGAAATTTGTGGGCGAGCTTAACGTGGCTGGGGGACATAACAGCGAACTTCTAGGTGAGGTAGATAAGTCTACTCATCGATGGTGATCAGAAAGTTAAATAACTGATTACTTAAATGGTAGGAAACTTACTGCAGGATTTGGTATGTAAAGAAAAAAGAAGACAGGAATTCAGTGGTGAGTTTTCTAACAACGGTAAAGTCAGGAAATTTGCCGGGCGCCGGCTGCCTATTGGTGGGGAGCAAGGCACAACTGGTCAGAGAAACTGACAAGCGGTCAAGGAGAGAGCAAAAAAAAAACTCAGTTGTTGTGTGGTCTGTAGGATCCCTGGGACTGTAGTTCTTAAGTAGAAACACTGCAGCGAGAATTTATACGCACGATAAAAAGATGCCGAGAAAAAAATCTGGCACATCTCTACACAACATAGTAAAACATGACTAGTAACTGGTTACATGAAATAAGGACGCCCAGCATATCTTGGATTGGAAGTTGTTGCGGGTACTAATGTCTGACTGAGATCTTTTAGGAGAAAGTTTATTTCGTATTTTCAAAACATTCTAGTGGAGGCTTATATTTCTTTCAATATATCTACAGCCTATCAACAATACTGAAGCTACCTCTATTATTCTTATTAATATTGAGGTCGGGTTTATTCCTTCTTTCAATGGTGTCTCATTCTTCGAGGGGAAAATATGAGATACTTCGACAGAAAGAAATCAAATGACTGGCTCGATTTTGCTTGGGTTAATTTCTCCGCTCCTTTGATCACTACCATTCTCTCCCCCAATAGATCTTAGATGGCTCAATTTAATTAATTGTCTACGATGGGGCAGTTTTCAATGAATGGGCTAGAGGGCACTGGACATCCAACTCGACGACAACCACTCCACACTATACAGGATTCAGTCAAATTTAAATCTAGATAAATTGAATAACAAAGACCCTCAATGATCCTGGTGCCAATTGCGGTGTCCTAGCGTGAAAAATCGGGCACTATGGGTCTTTTTGAGCATTGTGTAATTTGTGTAGTATTTTATCACTTTCTTGACCTTGTTTTTCGCAAGTGCGAGAGTGATAATCTGTGCTGCGGGGAGTGGCCCATGCCTAGGGCTTCAAGGTATGACTCGAAAAGAACACAACCTAGAGGATTTATAAAGGTATAATATGGTAAATTTTTGCTATTGAATAATTTATTCTCTCAATACCAGATTAAGTCAGTGGAGGATGTCTATCGGGTGGTGCGGGTTTTTATCCACGCGTCATGACGTCAACATACACTCTTAATCAGGACCATACCGCCCTCTGGGAGTAAAAGATCGGGGGGGTTTAGAATGCTTTAGTGTGGCTTGGAAATATTGATAGCGAAAAAGATCTCAGATCTCAATATGGCTGTCTGCCAGTGGGCTACTTGTTGTCTGTGGAAAAACAAAAAGAGGGCACTGTTACTGTATAAATGGCGAATGCTATTACTGATACGGTAGAATAAGTCACCAATACCACTGCTAGCATTTCAACCCGCAGAGGTTTACCCAACTAATTTTTGGTTTTGAAAAATTACTGTCCCATCCCCCTTTTTGCCATCAAATACAATCTTCAAATCAGATCATACCCGGAAAAACCTCCCGTTTCCGAGTTCCGGGTTGTTGGTTTGTAAGGCTTCTTTTGTCAGAATTCAAAAGCCTCGTGATGAAGAAAAGAAACATTCAACCATGAATATTTTTTAAGAATAGAAACGTGTGGCGACACTTTCATTCACTTCACGAAGAAGGTGAAGTAAGCGACGGGAAAGGTACCCTAGTCTAGAAGTCCTTGTGCTTGATATGAATCGTATCGGTAGTGCTGACTTGATTGTGATAGGAGGTGGATGGTAAGATAGGGATAGATAGAGAACGGTAACGGACTGGTGGTGTATAGTTTTGGAGTGCTTTTGGCTTTGTTCTGAGGTACCCCAGCTTGGCGATAACTCCATGTGACACCTGAACACAGTTCACACACTCAATCATCCTTCATGTAACATACGGTAGTGCAGCATTCGGCGGCTGTACTGTACCACAAAATTGTGTGACTCCTTCGCACCTCCTTGTGGTGCTTAGAATCTGCACATGGTCTTGCTCCAAAATACGTAACCGGAGGGTTGGTAAGTTGCCGTAACACACTTCACTCCATCACGGAACATTCCCGACTGATAGTTCTAGCAAATGGTATTATTGAGATGGTAATAACGCACGAAAAGGAAAAACCTGGCCTTAACATCACCAAGTCTCGGCACCGCTATTGTCTCGTTCGCCACTCTGTGGCCATCCAAAGTTCAAACTTTTACGATTCGGGGCCGTGGCTGGGGATTAGCTGAACTTTGAGAACTTTGGCCTAAAGGCACAACTCCTATTGTTCCTTAAGTTTAAGATTAACATTTAAGCAGTAATTATAGGTGCGATAACTTTTGCACCGGCTAAGTGAACAATTTCCCTCCCTCGCTGTCTTCTAACTTCAATAAACCTAAAGATGCAAAAGGTCAGATCAACCCGATTATTAAACTTCAGGATCTACTTTTGGTAACAAATACTTAGTACAGTCGCACCTCGCTATCCCGGACGACCAAAATCCGAAGAATCTGTCCGGTTCAACGAGTGATCCGGGACAACAGGTCAAGTTTTGCTGTAAGAAAATTCTGAATTCACGGCATTTCATACGGGACAACGAGGTATCCGTATTATCGAGTTCCGGGACAGCGAGGTTTGACTGTAAGTCCACTGCGCATCCTTCCCCATCAACGGTACCGTTCACCCGCCGTTGTTCCTTCTATTAATTCCTGCAATCCCGCACAGCCCGCGCCTCAGGGAACCTAAGCGACTAACCGCAATAAGTCAAGGAACTTCATCTCCTCCATCCAGTCTGTAGCACAAATCACCACCACCACAAGGCGCACTTTTTTTCACTTCCCCCTCCCCCCGTGTCATCTCGATCAACTCCTAACTCGACAAAAAGTACCCGCATATGTAGACTGCAGAGATCCCTTTTCTTGTAGTCAACCTCCTGTTTCAGTTGTAGGGCTCCTCGTGAAATGTGCGAAATTGTGAGTTTTTTAGAACCAGTATGATTGTATTATATCAACAATTAATGTGGTGGCAATTTATATGATTTATGCTTAGCCCGTTGGCGCTGTTGTTGCTCGGATGGCGACTCATAGGCACAGTACCGGTATGAAGGAAAGGACAAGCTTTTATGTCACGCTTGACTATCAAAGTGGGCCTGACGTGCGGTTTCTTTTTTCTTTTTTTTCTTGGCTTTTTTTAAGGGGGAGGAGAGGGTTTGGAGATGAGTGATACGTATTTTGTGGGATATCATACTAATAGTATGTTACGCATGTTGCCCTGCGAGTCATCGTCGAGGAGCGTATGGCTATATAACATTGAGCATCCCCCCCCCGGTGAAGCCAGCTTAAACCTATACACCTACTATCACACTACTACTACTACTCTATCTAATAAGATACGAACAAACATCTCGCATATAACCACAACTAAACTCCTCAAACAAAAAAACGAAACATTCAAACCCTTCCTAGAGAACGGTACACAAACAACCAAGAAAAAACACAAGAAAAAGAAACAAATCATGGTCTTCATCCTAGGCATAATCCTAGCCTGCCTCTCCCTCCCGCTAGTAATCTACGCCGGCGAGCGCACAACCGGTCGCAGGATCCCGCGACCCCAACTTTTCCGCTCATTCTCTGCTCCGGATCCCTACACCAAGCAAGAGCGCGAGTCTTCGCCGGCCCCGCTAGCAAGACGACAGACTATGGACCCGCCCAAGCGCGTGGATACCACTCGCTCCGATACGTCCTGGAAGACTACAAGCACTGGGGAGACTTATGTGAGGGGGGTGTCGTTGGAGGTTGACTAAAGGGGTCAGGTGACGGCAGGAGAGGGGGTGAACAGGGACAGGGTGGGGAGGGGGGGGATGATTCAGAGGGGTAATGACTAGAATAGAGGCTTTGGAGCGATGGAGGGGTTGAGTCATTCATTTGGGGAGGTTTCTTTTGTAGTTTGGGGTTCTTTTTGTATTGGTTGTTTTTGCTGCTGCAGGACATTGGTCCCCATTTTGTCCCGTTTATTCTGTTTTTTTCTTCTCTTTTTTTCTTGCATAACTTGACCGTTTCCTTGATTCACAAACTTCCTAATATCTGCATTTTTGCTTCAAGTTCGGGTATCATTTACATCGATCTGTTTAGTTCAGGTGTTCGCTCTTCATTTTTGATTGCTTCCTTCATCCATTTTTCAGCATTATTCTTTCGCAATCTACACTACTGAATCATATACCTACCTTATACTTCATTCTATTCCTATCTCCCGCCACTTTCGCTCACTCTACACATGATTGATATCCTCGTTTCCCTGTTTTCGCCTTTCTTACTGTACCTGCATCTTAGACAGTCTGCCTAACCTTGCTTGCACCATATACCCCGAGACTGATTCTTTTGGTTTTTCATTTGTATTTTGTGTATCGCATTAATCATCGTTCATATTATCAATTGAATATTCCTTTTTCCTTTTGTATATTGAATGTTCCACCGCGCTGTGACCTGGCTACCTACTATCCACCGCCCTACGCAGGGCGTTATTGGACGAAGCCCAATCATCTCATGGCTATTGCTTCAAAAATCACACACATATTACATATTACGAATGTTAGGTCGGGTTTACAAATAATGATAACATGGCCGAAAAAAAAGATAAAAACCAAAAACACACACCAGGTGACATGATTACATAACACGATTACTTAACAAAAGGTTAGGTATGATAGTACCTCTTAATTTTTCCGGCGCATTTCCCTCGCCCACTTCACACCTCTCGGAGGCGTTCCTTGTTGTATGTGAATAACTTAGGTATTGCCCTCTCCGTTCCTGGAGGGCAAGGTGACCAATTTTATTACCGAAGCACTGTACAGTAGTTGACTATGGAGTGAAGTGAAATAGAATGTGGTCAAGTGTAATCTGATACAAATGCTGGTTGCCTGGGACACGTCTTAGGAGGTCCTTGGTGTAGTAGGCAAGACAGGCTGAAGGTAACAGTGGAAGGTATTTGAAACTCCTATGAGCAAAATTTTGCCTTGTGATAGCCCTGACCAAACACTTCTATACTGGTTGTTGTGTTCAGTGACGTGATTATAGAGTAGAGTGGAAGCCTAAGTTAGTGAGGCAAGCGTCTGCTGTGTGAAGAGTCTAATGGGATAACTGAAGGTATATATAGAAATTAGCAGGTATCTAGCTACTGTGACAATATCTAGGCAAAGTTGTCCAGAATATTCGGATAAGTGCTTTTGATGTCATTTTCGCGGAAATCCTCACTGGATTAGCCCCCAAGATATGTATCACGCTCGATGGCCACGCGGCTCTAACACGAGTCATGTCTTATGATGGCTCACGTGATGCCTTAGCCAAGCATCCCGCAGAGCCTCCTCCACGATTCCCCCACCAAACCGTCCATCTATTCATCGCAACAACCCCAACCAACCAACCAACCAACCAGCCAAACAACCACCATCACTAAAGTCAACTAAAAATCCCAATTCCACCAAAAAAAAAAAACAGCAACATAATATCACACACACACACGACCACAATGCCTCTAACAATCCTCCGCCAACCCCCAGACCTCTCATCCTACACCCCGCTAGAGACGCACCAATCCTCGACGCCAGCCTCCTTCCAAACCCCAGTGCTACACTTCCACGCGCCCTCCACCACCCTGCTAATCGCACCAGAGCACATCTCCCTCCTCCCCATATTCCCGGACGCTCCCACCCCCTCATCATCATCGCCATCATCATCCGCAACTGCACCGGACCAGCTCCAAATCCCCAAAATCGAGCTCCTGATATCCTCACAAACGCTCATCCTCTACAACGCCCCCTCGAAAATCGGCGTCAGTCTCCCGTACCCCTCCGTCACCCTTCACGCTATCCAGCGGACCCCGCACGGCGTCGGGATTTACGTGCAGATCTCGCTCTCGCCGGCGAACGCTACGGCGCACACGAACACGGATGAGTATGATCAGGATGAGTTACTGGAGATCACGATCCTACCGGATCCGGTTAGTGAGGAGGTTGTTGACGAGATGTTTAGTGCGTTGAGTGTTTGTGCGGGTTTGAATCCGGATGAGGTCGGGAGCGGTGATGATGAGGAGGGGGATGGGGACGGGATTTTGTGGGAGGGAGATGTGGAAGCGGGGGGGGAAGGGGTGAGGTTTGAGGGGTTTCCTACCGGTGCAGGATGGATTACGGCGGAGAATGTGGGGGATTTTAGGTTCGATGATCCGGCTGAGGGCGATGCACAGGGGGATGGAGGAATTGTGTTGGGTCCTGGGGCCGGTACGGTTAGGCCGAGGGATGAGGTTGAGAGGGGGGAGGAGGAAGGGGAAAAGGAAGGGGCAATCGGAGAGGGGACTGAGGAGGCAAAGTGGAGGAGGACAGGGTGATGGATAAATTATCTGGTTATTTCCTAATTATCGGTCTTCAAAAGTACTTGTAGCTTAACATGTTTTTTTGTCAGTCTAGCTACCACAAAATTATAGAACCCATTCAACCATGCCTCTTCACTTTATACCGTTACCATACTAGATTAATCATTACATGCTATAGCCTATAAAAGCCTAAACCATACTCCCCGCCTTCTCACCCCTCCCCTCATTCAGACTCACCCCCCCATCCAAACAATCCTCCTCAACACCCCCATCATCAATCATCAACACCCCCTCACCATTCGTGAAAAACCTACCACTATACCTCCTCCTCTTCCTGCACCTCCCGCCCATGATCCCAAGTCCTCCCTGTAGCTCCAAACTCCCCTCACCAACGGTAGTAATTGACTCCAGACCAACAGATATTGGCCTAGTCCTCGGGGAGTAATCCATAACCAACGATCCCCGGACAGAGCCGCCCATGTCAACGCTGGCACTCTCAAACCTGCTCATTGGCGACCCGACAGGCGAGAATGTGAATACCTTGGGACCAGGTGGAGAAGGGAAGCTGAAGGTCGAGCACAAATTGACCGAGGAAAAGCGAGTATCCGCCGGATTCCCGGCGATGGAGGAGTAGTAGTTCACCATCGACAGCGTCGGCGAATAGGCACTTTCTACCCCTCCGAGCATTCTCCGAGAAGACTTGACGGGCAGGGCACCCAGGGGACCAAATTCCAACTCTGAAGAGGGGTCAGGAGTTGGTGGGTACCCGTTTGGAGGTGAAATCGGGGAACTTGACGCCGTTGAGAAGAATGCGTCGGCATCGGGACTTGATCCTCCTTCCAAGTTCTCTCGAAGTGGTGGGGGGGATTCAAGGGAGAGGAGTCTTGGCCGTGTAGGCAGTGAGCAAGAAAAGTGGCGGGTGGACATTGGGTCCTGCGCCGATACTACGCTGTCCAGGGATGGGAGGTCAAGGAAGACGTCGCCCGTGCTGGCTTTATCAGACAGGGCGGTGTCGTCAAAAATGCTATTGGATAGTGATGGGGATAATGCAAGTCCGATATTACCCCGTGTAGCAGTAGCAGCAAGATCCTCATCAATGTGAGCACCCTCTGAGCTCAACAGCGAAGTCCCAGCTTGGAACAAACTCCTAGCAAACGGAACTTCCCCACCGCGCCGCGAATGGGGAGACGTAAGGCCACCGGTAGGCGGCGACTCCAACGACGACGGCGGCGACGAGTCATCAATATCCAGCACGCCAGCCTCTCCCGCCGCCTTCTTCCCGCCGCGGAAGAGTTTCTGCGGCGTATTCCCAACCGTGTAATTCAAAATCGACGACCCCGTTGACGAAACGCTAGAAATACTCCCCGAGTGGCCTCCTCCTCCAGACATCACGACAAATGCACTGGAACTATCACCACCCGCCTCATTCCCACCAGCACAGCCGTGCTCACTCCTTTTCGAAAACTCACTCTTATAAGCAGGGTGGAACAGCGAAGGACTGTATGCTTGCACAAAGCCCGACTGTAGAATTGAAGACTTCCGCACGGGATTCGGCGCGCAGAGGCCGGGCGTCATGAACGAGTCTGATAATGACCTACGCCCGCCGCCGGGGAGGAATGAGTATACACTCGTGCATAATATCGTCTGCTCTTGCTGCCCAGAGGACGCCAAGTAATGTGAATGCGAATGCGAATGCGGGAATTGCGAGTCGGAGTGCACGTGTGCAGGGAAAATACACCCCCGCGCGGGGGCAATGGTGGAATTACACATGCTTGCGGAAGGCGGGATATGTGCTCCCAGTACAGGCGACGAGAACGAGCGATACGTCGTTGGAACACCCGGGTGCATGAATGGATGTCTATACTCACCCCCGGCGCTGTGTGAAGTCTCCGACGAGGGTGAGTGCGAATGATATGTCATGAACGACTCATCAGGACAGACCTGGTCTTTCCAAGTAACCCTTGCAAGACTCTTCTTTGAGGTTGTAGTGCCATCAGATGGAATTCGCAAACTTGGCGGGCGCTCGCATTCTCTCGCTTCTGTTGTTGTGGCGGTCGCGCAGTCGTCAGGTGCGCTCGGAGCTCTACCCGTACTTGCGATGGAACCCTGCCGGACTCGGCCGATGCAACGACGGCGTTGGAGGACTGTGAATATCGCTACTAGGGCTATGCAGATTGCGATTGCCCCGCCGGCGGCCATACCCGCTATTGCCAGAGATGGGACTTTGGGCTTTTCACTGCTTGTGATGACTGAGGTGGAGGTGGGGGATATCTGCTTTGCTGATGGCGTAGTTCCATCTGGAGTAGGCGATACTCTTACATCGTTCAATGAGGGACTGACGGCCTGTGATAGGAGTATCGCTGAGGGTGGATGCAGAGAACTCGTCACAGCAGCTTCTGCAGTCGATATTGCTTCAAGGCTCTTCTGGAAGTACACAGAGTAGATACGGTCTGCGACTGTATATGTTGGCAGCGGCGGAGGATTCATATTTGCTTGCTTTGTCTTTTTTTTTTTTTTGAAACGGTCAGCTATCCCAGCTCCACCATCATGGAAAAGAACCCGCACCTATCACTCTCCCGCAAAGCTCGAATTATTATACTAAGTAGCTAAATATTAATATCTCCCCCAAAGGAAACTAGAAGAAGTAAAAGAAAGGTTAAAAGAAAGTGATGCCAGCTGGCGAGTGTGCTATAGTGATTTACTGAACAAAAAGAGTGTGTAGATATCAAGTATCCGAAAAGAACGACAGCCTATGGCCAAATGGAGTTTAACGAACGAGAAGGGCAGAAACGAGAAAGGGAAGGAAGGGAGGAAGGAAGGAAGGAGAGGAGAGGAAATCTGAGATTGGTTTTGATTATATCAACTCCCCATATCTGGAGGGGGTTAGAGGGAAGGGGGGGGAATGAACATCTTGAAATGGCATTATTGATGGATGTAAGGGGTTGGTGCGGGTATGTGTATATCTATCTACTCGTGTACTCGAGTATCTGTCCGGGTAAGCACTGCAGAACCGTCGGTAGTTTCGTTATGGGCTGCGCGGGGCATGCGTTGTTATGATGAGAATCACGCTGTCACGGGATCTGGAAGGGGGGGAGGGGGGGAAACATACTTCCTCACGCGGACTTTTTATACACATTTGGACATTCCTGAGGGTGTTATGGTGGGAGGACCTTCATAGTGGAATATTCCCGGAGAAGCTTGGGTAAGATGAACTATTACTGCAGCGAAAACACAAAGGAAGAAAGAAAGAAAGAAGCTTCACAGTTTGCCAACCTACTAACTAGACCTCAGGAGCACGTTACTTATCAGATATAACAAGAAGAAAATCTTCATGCAATCATCTATTTCGAAGAGTGATCTGATAAAAACACTTTTCACCTACCGTACCTACTACCAGTACTACCAACTTTACGGTAGTTTTAGCCCCCAATCTCCAAATTCCTGCACACACAGCTACCGTACCGCACCCATCTAGGCTGAGGGAAAAAAAAAAAGTACATGCCAACAATCAGTGTGATATGTACACCCGCCACCCCTTACATATCCACGAAAACCGTTTCCACAAAAACCGCACACATCCATGCTGCGGTGCGGATACCGGTAGTTTAGATGGGGAGTTTGATGCTCTTTTGTATTGTAGGGGAGGAAAAGTGCTTTAGCAGTCATAAAGTGTCACTCGGCTTTTGGTTGCAGTAGGCTGTAAAAAATTCACCTGCCACAGGGGCAAGTCACACCAAAATTGGGGTTTTTCAAGGGTTTTTTTTTTTTTCAAGCCATCAAAGCTCAATGAATTTTGACTGCAATTATTTGCAAAAAAAAAATTTAAAAATTTAAAAAAAGGTTTATCTAGTATCTGGAATATATGTCATATCATTTTTGGAAAAATTTTTTTTGCTTAAACTACTATATACAAAGTGGTAGGGAGATCTTTGTGTTGTAGTCCCAAGATATCATACCTGCCAAGGCAGGAGGAGGGCTTTTTTGTATGCAAAAGATACATTGCAACTGACCTCACCAACTTCAAATGCTCACCACCATCCTGTATTATCGTAATATAAAAATTTCCGAAAAATGATATGACATATTCCAGATAGAGAAACCTTTTTTTTTTAAAAAAAAAAATTTTTTTTGCAATAATTTCAGTAAAATTCATTGAGTTTTGATGGCTCGAAAAAAAACCCCAATTTTGGTGTGTTTTGCCCTGTGGCAGGTGAATTTTTGGTTGGAAATGTTGTGGGGGACTCGGGAGAGGGCTGGTTCGTCTGCCATGAGCGCATCAAAATAACCCACAAGTTAGCCATAGTAGGCTCAAAGATAGCGCAACGTTCTTCCACAAACCAATAATTACCCTTCAAGCAGCCCAGCAAAACCGCTTCTAACCCCAAACCCATTCCCACCCACCATCGTGACGCTAAACTTGCGCGAAAGACACAGCAACGACTCCCCAGTGACCCCAAGAAACGTAAGCCTAAAAAGATGCCATGCACTGTACAAAACAAAACAAAACTACACAAAACCCTTTTTCCTACCAATCAGGCATCTTGGAAAAAAAAAAAATTTTTCTCGCCCAAGTAAATTACATACCCACAACATTCACCGACTTTACCAGCGTCGGGAGGCCGATTACTGCTTACAAGCTCGAGAAAACATGTCGGGATTAGGTTTTGGTTTTTGATATATCATACCCCCCCGTCTAGCCCACAGCATCTCACTCGAAATTGTTCCCAATAAAATTCACAGCGAAATAGATTTTTCCTTTTTTTTTCTTTTTTTTTTTTTGTTGCGATAATCCAAAAGCTCTTTGTGGGCTATATTTGACGGCGGGCGGTGGGGTCATTCCAGGTGCAAAATTGTGAAGCCCTGGCTGTTGATGTATAAGACACCTCCTCGAGCTATGCCGCTCACTGCACAACGAAAACCGAGTGGCGACCCATGCACAGCGAACGAGAGAATGAGTCTTTTTCCCACAAATTACTGTACCCCCCCCATGCTGTCCTGCCCTGCCCTGCTGAAGGAGGGAAGGGAGTAATGTATCATATAATACTGTACGTGTGATATATACAGTTTATGTACCGTATGTACACAGATCTGACCAGCCAACCTCCCCCCTTCCAGTATCTCAAATTCCAAGAGAAGCCAGAAAGTCAGAAAGCCTAAGGATCATCCACCAACTATTTTTTTTCTTTTTCTTTTTTCTTTTTTTTTGCAAAACGACGATATCCCTGTATCGTAAGCTCACCCCACTCAAACTGCAGTAACTTATTTGGAAGGAAAGTGAAAAAAAAGTGAACACCTAAAACAATGCTCGAGACGAGAGTGATGAATCACGAATTTATATAGCCCCCAGTTGTGAAAGGAAAAGAAAAAAAGCGTGACTATGATAGAAAGAAATTATGAGCCTCTATGAGAAAGAAAAAAAAGAAACAAACCCTAATCCATTTCTCCAGAAAAAAAGAAAAAAAAAAGCCAGTAATAAAGGAAAAGATGTATAGCTAAGTAAGCAAAAAAAAAAAAAAGGGCGAGAGAAAGGTGTGGAAAGAGAGAAAAGATGAAATTATTAAAGTTATAATAAAACCCATCTCTTATCCTTCTCATGTTGACCCCTTCTCTGGGCAACTTGATCCAGAGAGTTCTTGATAGCTGGCTTAGTAAGATGTGGAAACAGCTTTTTGAGATGCTCTATCATAGCGGCTTTTGTCAAGTCGCTGCCTGCAATGGCTTGCTTGAATGCTGGCATCTCATGGGCGCCGATCAGGTGCACAAACTTGCCTTTCTTTAAGTTATCTCCAGTGGTTGCTGCTGGAGCGGTACTAGCGGACGGACCGGGAGGGGGCATTGCCGACGATTGAGCACCGTTTCCTGTTGTTGCCTGGAAGAACTGAGTTATGGCAGCAGCCTTAGTAGGGGGATTAGCAGCCAGCTGCGCGGGTGGCGGCTGGGGAGGTGCTTCGGGATTCCAGTAGCTTGGCGAGAATGGATCAATGGGTCCGGGCACTCGATCTGAAACTTATATCTTGAGCGAACCGACCGGATACGGAAAGTTTTGAAAACTCTGGAGAGAAATTATAAAATCAAGATGTGATACATACCTAATAGGGTACCAAGCCTCATCCCCTCAAACTCTTTTCTCGGGTTTTTGCCCATCGAGTCTTCCCAACACATGCTAGAACAGATAGGGACAATGGCAGATACATCTCCGCGACGACGATTCTTGCCAGCAACACCCTCTTCATTCTCATCGTCCAGGAATTGCTCGAGATCCTCGTCACCACTATCAACATCTTCGTCGTCCTCCTCGTCGCTCAAAAGTTCTTCGCCATCACCATCCAAACCCTCTTCCTCCCATTCAATTTCAGAATCGTAATCGTAATCGACTTTGGGCAGGGACTTTTGAAAAGGATTACGACCACGCAACAGCCCAGATGTAGTAGGTTTCCGAGTATAGGTGCCAGAGTAAGGAGGTCGAACATCCTCGGCGAATCGCAGGAACTTGTTAGGAAGAGAGCTGAGCAGCTCTAGATAAGCCCCGGAGCTCTTACTTGGGCCAACATCCTTGAGATCGACTAGAGGTGGTAAAGATGAATCATCAGGAGCACTAATCCTAGCAAGAATATCCTTTGTACAATATTTAAGCAACTTTCCACGGCGACCACGTTTGTGTGGGAGAATATGCATAAGCTCTTCCACAAGTTTGCCTGTAATTCCTCCACCAATGCCTACAGGACCAGACTGGCCAGATTCAGGATCTCCGGCAAAATTCGGGTCCCGAGGGAGAGAAAGAGCCTTATCGAGTGCATTTTTGATTACAGTCTTGTATTCATCATCGCGCTCAAAAGGCATAGGTGCGACGGTAACATTTGGCTTCACGAAGAAAGGGTGAAAACTTCGTTCGTAATCGGTAATAATATCAGGCGGAGGTGGGGTTCGGAGAACCATGTGAGTAAGGTTACTGGTTGCGGAGGAGGGAGCCGACTGAGATGCGGGCCCGGCAGCGGCGGGTTTGGTGAAAAACGACATAAGACTTCTTTGTGCCTATTCCGGGAAATTAATAAGTATATCCCTTCATGCCTCTTTAGAAAATCCCTACCCTGTCCTTCTTAGCTTTCTCTTCCTCCTTTTTCTTCTTTTCCTCTTCCTTGATACGTTTTTCCTCATCCTTGATACGCTTCTTTTCATCCCGTTCAGCTTTCTACATCGATTGGCAATTAGTCAATATCCCACAGAAGTATGGTGTTGAACAAACCTTAGCAAGCCTTTCCTGCTCCTTTTCAGCCTTCTCCTTCTCTTTCTCCAGTTTCTCTTTCTCCCTGGCTTCCCTCTCAGACTCGGTCAACTTGGTCCGCTTCTTAGATGGCCCGGCTGCGCCTGTAGCAGCACTCACGGCATTACTGTCACCATTACCGCCAACAAGTTTACTCCCACCGTCTGTTTTTGATGAATCGCTGCCCACATCTGAAATTGATCTCTTCTTAACAGTATAGGGGGTACCTGGGTTGGCCGAGGTAAGCTGTGACGAGTCCAGTGGTGGTGGAGTTGAAGCTGGTACGGGATTAGACATTACGGGAGGGTCAGTGGCACTTGAAGCGCTCATAGCGAATTGAAGCTTGATTGTCCTCCAAAAATTGAAATTTGGGGAGCTGGGAATTCTAGAGGAGCTAGAGGAGGCGGTGGAGTGATTGAGAGAGGGAAACGTGTTTTGGTTCTCAAGGCGTGTTGAGAGAACGCGTTTCTACGCGCCAAGAAGTTAATGGGTTAAATTGGCTAAGCCACCATCGGTTCATATGGAGGCTGGTGAATTGCCCCACCATGCATCCTCACAACCACAATTGCAAACATTTTTCAGTTTGCCAAAGTAAATCATTGATATTATATGAGCCTCAAGACCCGCTCCAGGTGTATAATATAATAACGATGATAAGGGTATAATATCTTCAAGATGTTCAAACAACCTGAAAACGACAGTACGCTATCCTATCAAGGAAGAACTGCGCCAAAAAAGAATAAAAAAAGAATAGAAAAAGAGAAAAAGAAACACCGCTCCAGGGTTTTACTACGGTACTATACAGCGTGTATATTGTGTGGTACTCAAACCCTGCCGCAAAACAAAATAATAAAAATAAAACTGAAAACTGAAAAGGTGCTGGAAAAGAAAACAAAAAAAAAAAAATAACAAATAACACCTGAACCCCGCTATGAACGAATGCAAAAACTCAAAATACCCAAAAACACCCCGAGCGACAGACAGAATATGAAACGGAGGAGAAAGGGTAATTACAAGAGCGATTTTGTTTTTAGTACAAAGGAAAGCCGGTAAGGGCGTAGAAGGACGATTAGGAGAAGGGAATAGAAACGATTGAAAGAAACGCCCGATGCGACCTAACGAATGCATGATAAAAACAAGAACTTTTTTTGAGAACTGATAAAAGCCAACCCAAGTGAATGATACCCCTTCAAAAAATATAGGGGAGTTAAAAACGAAAGAAAGAGAATGAAGAGAGAGGGTAGAATGATGCATATATAGTCATCAAGCCCTTGTTCTATGTGCAAATCAATTGTCACGACCCCCAGTCAGATGTTTGAGAGGAAGAATGGCTATTCGACATCTGGGTTGGCAACAAACAACCGGTTTCCGCTAAGAGTCATAGTCCTGACAACCTCCTGCTCGTCCAAACTACCTCTTCTTTTCAGGGTATTGTCGCGCCTCAGTATACCAGAGTTTTGGAGAGTAGGTGTGTGGTAGGGTCTTGGCGGAGCTGATTCGGAAGGGCTTTCGGACACCTTTTCACTCTTAGACTTTGGTTTGGTAGTGGTGCCGGGGGTTCCTTCCTCTGCTATCGACGATGTGGATGAGTAACTTGGAGTACTTCCTCTGGAGTTGCGATGTTGTAAGCCGCCGGTCGTACCGCTATAAGTTGTGGAGTTTCGGTTGGTATCAGATATCATCGAAGACGAGCGATTTGTGCGTCTGTGGTTCGAGTTGAGCGAGGACTTTCCAGAACCGGAGCGTTTGTGAATTCCTGCACCTCCAGAGTAGAGGTCATCTTCATCATCGTCACCAAGAACCTCCGTAGCCGATAATCGAGTAGGCACCCCACTGGGCAAACTTCCTCCTCCGATCCCAGGACTAGCTGCGCTGACCCAGGTCTTTCCCAATTTTCCAGTTCGGCCACCTGATATAGACGATGCGGCTGACCCTGTTGCGGAGCCGATCCCATGATGATTGTGCCCCGCACTGAGGAATGCAGAGTTTGACGAACCAACAACTTCCATAGCTGCACGAAGTTTTGCAGCTCGTTGAGCGGCTAATAGGCGGGGGTCTTCGTGCTGTGACCTATCGCACCAAACCGTTGCTTTCTGTCTTCTAAGGGTAGCCACGTAGGCGTTCTGAGCCGTTGTCGAAGCGGAGTTTGTTGTATGGGTACTCCCAGATCGTCTAATGGTGATGGGTACAGTGGGGTCCATGGCTCCACCCCTCGAGTTGCTGGCGACGGAAGGCCGGCGGTTCATGTGTGGGGTTTGAGGGTAGTTGTAGTTGAAATTATTGTTGTAGTTTTGCGTATACGTCTGCGTTCCTTGTATTCCCTGCATTGGTAAAGTTCCTGACGAAGAGGTACGACGACGAGTATGCGAGGACGACGAAGTTGCGGATGGGGGACCGTAAGAGTTTTGAGAGGAGTAGTTAGGGTTGATCCTGAGAATATTCTTTGTTGGAAGTGGAGGGGGTGCGTCAGGCCCCGTTGGTTTTCTATGTGGGAACTGGTAGGCGGGAGCACGGAAGTCTACCATGACGATTACCGGAATGGTTGCTTTTGCTTAACGGAAGCAAAAGAAAAGGAACAAAAGAAAAGGAAAAAAACGTGGGTGTGGGGGGGGGTTTGGATAAATAAGAGTTGAATACCAGACGGGCGCCGATACAGCAGAATCACCTACAGGCGGCTCATGCAATAAAAAAATAATAATCGAGTCAACCGGATCTGACAGACCAAGCGAGTACCGTACTGTATGTATTGTGATAGAGAAATGTGTGACCTGTTCGACGCAAGAGACTTTCCCACAATACTTGAAAGTTGGATGGTACGATAACGCTGCAGACTTCGGAAACGACAGCCTGAAATGTCAGCTTGTTTTTTCCATTTCTCTTTCTTTCTCCTCACATTTAACTCGTATCTCTTCGAATTGTTGGTCTTTGTGATATGTTGGAAAAAGGGAAAGGGGGGGGAGGGGAATAGAATGGGCGGTAAGAAAGAGAAGGAAAAAAAAAAAAGAGTCCCTCCGTCTCTGGACCAACTTGATCTCTACTGTATTCCATCCAAATGCAAAAGAAATGTAACAGATAATCTTTGAAAGAAGGAGTGAATTGGTGAGGTTTCTTACCTTTGCTTCTTGTGCCTTATTTGACTTTTATCCGTTTCCTTTCCTTGTATCCCGTGCTCCTCCCTTGCTTCTCGCTCTAATATCCACACGCGTGTCGGTAGGCGCCGACCTGATAATAATCAAGATTTGAAAATTGGATAATTACTTTCCAATAGTGGAAGCAGAATTTGAACCCAGTCCTCACCTCTCCTCGGTTGGGGAATGGCTGCCCGCCTGCAATGCGGAGGATGGTGCTTTTTCCCGTTGTTGCTTTAGTTGTAGTTGTCAAAACTTCTTGGGTTTTTCCGTTGTCGCCGAGTATTGAGATCTCGACTTCGGATCAATCTTGGGAATAAATTGCTACCTTCGATCCGTTTCTTGGAGAGAAAGAGGCGAAGGCGGAGGGGGTGTGAGGGAAGGTAGATAGCAGATACGGTGTGTGATAATGTGGTATGTAGGAGACAATACAGTAAAGGATTGAATAGACAGGTTAACACTGTCTACCACCACCTACTGTACTGAACCTTCTGCGGCTAAGACCTCGTGTATAATCGTTCCTGTTTTTTTCTTCTAACCTCTCGGTCAGTTATTGAGCCTCTATTGCCGCTTTCGAACAACTTCTTTCCAACAGATGCGGAAGGGGGATACCGTAGAAAATAAGTTTATTACCCTGGCGCTTCAACGTCGTTTAAGTGAGGGACGATAGGGTGATAACCGAAAAAGGTCAAAATGATAAATAATAAATAAAAAGAAATAAGAAGAATGCAATCAGTGCTGCTATCGGTACTTTGCCCAAAACTGTGGATCAATATGGAACGATACACAAAGTTAATGTTCGTATCTAGCCTCGTCTCTGTCTCTTCTGTAAATCAAGGATGATTATCTCTCTCTGTGTATCTCAAGATTGTTGTCTCTCGGTAGGATATATGATTTGTCTCGGATGATGGTGATAATTGGGAGGGTGAGGATGAGGATTATATTGTCTGGCGTATGTTTGTTTTTGTTTATACACACAAGACCGAGTGTTGGACAGAGGTTGGTTGTGAATCAACAATCATTGATGAGGCGAAGAGTGCTTGTGGAGATATGCAATTGAGGGGACAGACATGATGATGGGCACCTTTCAACCTTCCTCTCTCTCTGGATCCTTGGTGGTGGCATTCTCAAGCCTTTCACGCCTCAGATACTGTCCCAAGTCTCTCTCTCAACCCATCAAAGATGTAAACACTACGGTAATATTTATGGCTAATGCACTAGGCAGACAGACGCAGAAGCAGACGCAGCAAGGATTGAAGCCGAATAGGGAAGCGCAATTGGAGCCGCGGATCGAGATTTCGTTCCTGCGATGATGGACCTATGACGGCAGTGACGGAGAATACTTGGCTACAAAGTTTAGTGTAGGTGTAAACACCATGGGCGTTACCTTTTTGCAATCATCGAAACTGTGTGTGAGCTCTCTCTGGATATCAATTGAATCAATTCACTCATATGGTGTGGTGACATTCCGGGAACTAAATTTTGTTGTTTCTCGTGAATTACGATTCGCCCGAGTGATGATTTGTTGTGACAACGAACAAGACAAGGCCGCAGATAAAGTACTGTACAGGAGAGCCAGCCAGATGGGCTGAAATACTGTAGAGATACATAACTTATCAGTAACCGTATCAGACACTTTTGAAAGCCATACCTCAATGCAGAAGCAGAATGCCGGCGAGCTGTATTCGAACTGTATTGGACAATGCGCAGCATACCGTATAATACGGCACTGCTGTAGATGATAGACAACTCCACACCCCTCTTTTTTTTCTCTTCTTTTCTTCTTCCTTACCGTACTGTAACATCTCTGGCGAGCGAGATGGTGAGATCTGGGTGGGACAAACGCCTGGACTTTTGAGCCGCGGGTGCGGTACCAGAAGAAGGATTCACACCCACCAGACACACCACCGCCAAATATGGTGCGAGAAGGTGAGAAGGATGAGTTTGTCAGCCTTGTTCACACCATGAGCAACTCACCAATCATAAAAACCAAAACCTCAATTACTGTACCGTATTATTTGTCTCAGAAGCCACAGAATCTATAAAAACTGTGGATTTGAGTTGTGGCTTGTTTGTGGGGTTTGATTTTAATGATGGTGTGAACAGGGTTGACAAACTCACCCTTCTTACCTTCTCACACCATAGTAGCATAGAGTTCCACAACAAGCACCACCACACCAAAATTCTACTGCACTCAAACTGGATGGTGAGCAAGTGTTGTGAGAATCCACCCATGAGGCTAGGCGTGCCTAGAGCTATCATATTATCATACAGGAAGCATGGGTCCATCTTATGTCTACCATAAAATCTCGAAGAATTGGGCTGGCTTGGCAGTGCGCCTCAGCCGGATTCGCAATACAAAACACTGCTATTTGTCGATCTATTACAAAATAGGTAAAGTGCCTTATCAAAAACCAATGTGAAAATAAATACAAAAAAAAAAAAAAGTCAATCTAAATGCTCTACTGGCAGGTCATATTCTACCGCTTCTGATTCATCAGACTCGGTTGATAGAGTTCGCTCCTCCTCCCAAGTATCACCCATCTCCGGTAGCTCTTGCCCATTTCCAACCTGCAACTCGCTCGTAGCTATGCCTTTTATACTAAGCTCGTGGTCTTCGCTTCCATTGGGATGTAAAGAAAGACCAACGTTCCGGAAAGAGGTGATAACTAAATGATGGGACTCGCGACAAAACTGATCCCAGGCCCGACTGACACATATAGTGGTCATGACACGTCGGTCTCCTACTGACCATGTTTCCTTGCCTGCATGCTCCTCCAATTCAACATAACTATCAACATAGTCACGCAATAGCTCCTTAAAAGGTTTATTAATAGAGATATCCAATGGCTGAACAAGCCCGGTACAGCCAGGTGGTATCATGCTTGGAATTATCGAATGCTCCCGTAAGGTTGTTAAGATCTTTTCTGTTTTGTGAAACTCAGCTGCATCAATAGCTAGCAATCCTCCATCCTTCCAATCTTCAAGCTTAATAAGCTCTTCCTCAATCCAGCGCAAGAATAGTGCTTCGTTGTTGTATGCAGTAGGATTGAATTCAACAGTGACACGCTTGTCATAAAGGGCCTCCTCTTTGCGCCGGACTTGTGCTCCAGTTGCTGCATGGAAGATGAGCTTAGGCTTGATCCGGGGAAGTCCATCAGCAAACACATAGAGTATTAATGTTGCTTGTCTCTTATCCCATCCTCCTCTTGTCTGTTTAGCCCAAACAGTCTTAGCCCCTTTCATCTCATAGGTCTTTCCGCTCAGAAATTCAAATGGAAGTGGCATTTCATCCATATTGCAAATCTGACTAAGCCTAAACCGACCCACATCAGTGATAAGATGTGCCTTTTCTAAGCTGTTGCGTGGTAAGGAATTGCGACGATTAAAGCGAAGCCAGCTGAGGATATGGTTCTGAAATTCCTCAGGGATCTTGGAGGCCTGATTGGTGGTAAACCGGATAACAATACGGTAGCGCTTAAGGAACCTGTTGAACCACCCTGCTGAGAATCGAAAAAGATGTAGTGTATCTGGGTATAACTCTCGGTATAACTGTGTTGCCAGTCTCCGAAACCATCCCCGCCGTATCACCTTCCCTTCACCCCGTCGCCCCAAGAACTGTGTAAATAGCCGTTCTTCCAACTCTGGCCACCGGTAATGTAGTACAGCATGTGTGCCCCCATAGCTAGCTGGTCCTTGAGAAACAAGCATATTAATATGCTTTGGCTGGTTCCAATTACTAATCGTACTGGATGGAATTTTGAAGAAAGCTTCCGCGTCCGTATAACTTGGCCGGTGAAATATCTTCTCGGTCTCATCCTTCGCAATCCAATGATTATGAAGAAACATCAGGACCTCGACTTTTTTAAGTTGACTGTAGCTGCACTCAACCCATCTCACAGCCTTCGGTGGATGATAGATTCGCTTGTGGAGTGGTCTTGGCTTCGGACCAGGTTTTTTCCTATTGGAAAAGGGAGAAATTGACAGTAAAATACCAATCGATTCATTTCCACCATTGGGGGCCCCTTGCTGAAGAACAGAGTCGTTTAACATGCTTAGACTAGTTGTTGGTGGGTTGTAAACAAGTATCGCGCATTGATTTTTGCCTGCTGTGTACATAAGGTTGTTTTATTGCCAGATTAGGTATGTAGCACAATGCGCCTCTCTCATTGCGTCTTACTGCCAAGCCAGCCCAATTCTTCGAGATTTTACGGTAGTTCCAAATTATGCCTGGTGGGGCTTCTTAACACGACGGAACCTGAGAAGCTTTTTTTCTCGCTTTTTCTTCCTACGAGCAGTACATCTTGATGGGTTGATGCCACTCGCTTTTCCCACCAATCCAATATGGTTGAATCCTCTGCACCCGATTATTCTCTTTACTATATGGGATGAGAAGCGTAGAAAGGGCACATCATACCCACCCACCGGTATGTCCGAGAGCCCATGTTTTCGCGTGGTACAGTAGCTGCACACAATTCGTCAAACAGCTATTGCCTCAGCCTCGAATGGCATCAACTCTTGCGTGTCTCTCGTTTCGCTGCCAATCATCGTGCCACATTGTCTCTGTGCGGGACAACAACTGATCCAACGCCTCGTTCCCTTCCCCGAACAAGATTGTTTCAGCTGGAGGAGAAGCAGAAGAAAAAGAGTATAAAAAAAAAAAAATACCTTCCCCCTTGGAGACCAAGTTGTTCCTTTTTTGATGGAAAGCAGCTTTAGAATTTTTTTTTTCAATTTTTTTTCTTTTCTTTCTTTCTCCTTTCACCCCTCATTTTTTCCGTAACTGGTGTCTCAGCCAGTTGTCTCCTCCTCGAGGGGTTTTCCTTTTCAGCTCTACCCTCACCCGTATAATACTCGTACTCCTCAAGAGACCTCTCGAGCAATGATACTACCGGTAGTACGATTCCCGTTACGATACTGCCTCAACTCGCGGCCAGCTCGATAAAATCTATCATGGTTCACGGTGGGTTGAACTGACTTTGCGGCCAATGTCTTGTACCAATTGGTATGGTCTGAAAAGATACGGCGGGTGTACCGAAGTGAGTCCTGTCTGTCTGGAAAAATGCAAGTCTAAAAGATTTGCCGGTGCGGTTCAAGGAAGACTTTTTCCTTCCTTCCCTCGCATCTCGACCCTATTTAGGCAATCGATTTGGCTTTCCAAGAATCGTACAATCCCAAACCTTGTGAACCTGGATGTTGTCGTTGCTAGGGAACACATCGTACAGTGTTTGCATCTTTCTTCCATGCAATTATCCGCAGCGGCGAAAGCTCGGTTGCGGATCGGGCCGTGAATGGAAATGGAAGCTCTAGAGGCCTTACGATATTATGTTTACATCGAGGAAGAGATACTACTGTATTGGAGTAATTCCTATCTACTCAGTTCGTCGGTTACCGTAGACTCGTGAACTCTGGGCATCAGGTTTGGGATCCATGATTTCATCTAACTATCCAGACCAAGCGTTAGACATGCTCAAGCGGGATGGATGGTGTGGGTGAGGCAAATTAATGATCGACAACTCTACTTTACGGTAGTTTCGTTCCTGACTGCATTGATTGATTCACGCCCCTCATACCTACACCACGACAAGTCTCATGCTGTACGAGTATCTACAGTATCGCATATGCGTTAGAACCCCAAAAGATTGCACGCACGCAGAGCGGAACCACAGCATCAAGTCTCAGGTTGTGATCCCTCGCAAATAGTGCCAAATTCCATCACATAAGGAACTACCATTATGATAGGAGCATACATAGGTTGGATGTCGGAAGGGTATACCAATATTGTTGTCCTCCACCTCTCCCTTCCCCCCTCCCTCTCCCCGGGGGAATGTATGGTGCCGGCACCTTAGAATCAACCTCCACGACAACCAAATTTTCCTAACTTTTCGACAAACAACAACAACATCGCATGCCATTATTTTACTTATTCCTTCTGTACAATGATCCTAAATCATATAGAGAACACATTTACAGAGCAGATTTCATTCTGGGGGGGGTGGTTCTTTCTATAATAGCCCTTAAAGTTGAGGCAAAATTTGGGTGGAGCTGGGGGGTTGGCACTTGTATGGGAAAAGAACGTTTTGGCTGAGTAATATACCAATATATTTCCTAAAGCAGTAAGGTCACATACTGCATTGGGACTAGTGCACTGACACTGGATGGCATTGAGGGTCAATTCTAAGGTGCCGGCACCATATACTGTACGGAACCCGATGCCCGCTCTCGCATCAATACTGCTATCTGCGTCCGCAGTCTTGATATGCGTTTGGCGTCGGTGGGAGCGGTTACCGTGCTATCCGGGTACTGTGATTCCTCTTTCTCCCTGAACATGGTGGTCCGAGTCCTATTTGGGTAGATGGGGACTATACAAATTACTTGTGCAAGCAAGCATGGAGACGGGACGAACGGAGCCGCGAGCTCAGAGCAGTGTCGTAGTATTGATGATATCAAACCATCTTGCGGTGCCCTTCCCTTGTGGAAGGCTGAGAGAGAACAAGGATGTAAGAAAAGGGGCAAAAATGACAGGTACGGTACTGTGCCCCACAATCACTTATGTAATTATCATATCGTACGGTTCCGGTCCGGCTTAGTTCGCCGGTCCCAAATCCACCATCTTTCTTTTTTTTTTTTTGTTGATATCAGGTTCTCCCTCCTATCGAAATCTCCTATCATAATCTCTACCAGCACAACCGCTACAATTCAGTACAAACTGCATACGAATAACCTTCTCATCATACAGCTACAGTATCCTCCAACGGTGACATCTCCTTCTACTGGCCCGGTGCCGTATCCCGCCGGCAAAAGAAAGCAAGGGAAAAAAAGAAAAAAAAAACCTCCCATCAGTGTTTACTTTTCCTACTTTTTTTTTTTTTTTTTTCCTTCCTACCGTAAACCCTCTTGAAATCCACTATCCACTATCAGCCCGTTAGCCTACGATAGGTTTAGTTGGATAGATTAACAGGATTGCGAATACTGTACTAGTCATTGAGATCCAACACCCTGAGAGCTGATCCTATACCGTTTTAGGAAAACGCTAAACCTTCTCCAGAGTTTTTGTCTCTGAATCTGGGGATTACAGGGCCAGCAGAGATGGTGGATTTTCAAGAGATTTTACGGTATTATACATTCCTTCTTGCTGTTTGCAGGCTGGGAAAAAAAAAAAAAAAAAAAAAGCCCACAATACATCAACCCAATTCCAATTCCAACACAGAATACCGTAATCATTCCTTATCAGTGGGGTAATGTACTGTAGGATATCATACTGGTACCATAGTAGCTGTAACTTATCGACAATTCCGAACGTTCACGCCAGCCAATCAATCAATCAATCAATCAATCAATCAACAAACAAGCCTTCGCCAAAACAAAAAAAAATAAACACAAATACAGTAAGGAATACAGTACTCGTGCGGCCGAGTTGAAGTCGCGCACTTTATGGGTGGGGTGGCGCACCTAACAGTGCGCAACTTCAACTCGTACCGTAACGAATAAGGGAAAGGGAAGGTCAGTGTAATGGCCTATCATAAAAGCACACACCCAACGTACTCAGTAAAAAAAAAAAGGCTGATCTTCAGCCTCGCTCTGTCTGCAAGTCGATCAATCACTTTGAAGCTTTAACTTAACCCCGCCTCGCCTTGCCCTGACTACCGTACAAGTACCAGGCTGTAAATCAATTTATACGGTAAGTTTCATGGTAAAGCCCACATGGCTGAGAAAAAAAAAAAAAAAAAAAAAAGATAGACAAGCGATGAGTGGGTCTTGTTTGGAATTGACATGGTAACTTACGATTTACCGTACGTTAGTTCACGCCTCAAAGGTAAATTAACTGGAATGATGAGAGGTGACAACCGAATATCATGGCTTGTGGTATGAACAGGACAGGACAGGACATGAGAAAAAGCCCCATCCCCCCCCCCCTTTTTCTTTTCTGCACTTTAATGCGGTTATACGGTACTCGTGCTACGGTAGCAAGGCAGCGGGGGGAAGGAGAAAAGGAAAGGGTTAATGTGGGGTAAATGCTATGAGTAAGCTTGTCCTGGTTGGTTGGGGCGTGATTGATAGAGTACGGTAACATGAAAAGGGTGAATCGATTGATTGATGGTGCTTAACTTGGCGTGCTTCCTTCTTTTATGGCATGATATGGGCTGTTCGGACTAACGTGCTCGTACTCGGGTACCAAGGTTAGTCCGTGAACAAAGATTTTGGAGGGGGTGGAAGTGAAGTTCATAGGTCATATGCACATGTAGGGGTATATATGTTAAAAGAGAAGAAATTCCGTGAACGTTTTAAAAGATGATAATCGGTAAATTTTGATTTTCTAACCTGCTAACTGGTTATTGAGCTTGTTGCCAATCACTACCCCGGTGTTCACGGATTTTGTCCCTGCCCCGAGTACATCTTACTGGGAAATAAAAGTCTACCATAGACATCTGGCACTCTACTGCAAAATACAGAGCATACAGTAACTGCCCAACCGCACCAGAGTACCGTATCGATATTCGAGTCGCAGTATACTGTACATACATCATAAAAAAGATAAACTCTACTCGAGTTACCGGTAAAACTCTCAAAAGTTAACTCATTATCAAACCCGAACCGCCAAGACCCACGATCCACCCCCCCCCCTTTTCTACCGGAAAAATGAGAATAACTGTACCTTTTCTCTTAAACATCACAAGTCCAAGCTCTACCATCTGCCGGCCGGTATGATATGATGATACGATACGATAACTGGTGAGAGGGGGAACTAACTAACTTTGACATGGTACAGCATAGTGGAGAGAGAAAAAAAAAAAAAAAAAAAGCTTAAGTCGACATACCGTACGTAGAATCTCATGAAAGTCGGAATGGTGCTAGTGAGGATTTTCTTGAACTTGCCCAATCGTCGCTCTCTATATGTTGGCGAGTTGGCGGTCTTCATGCCCCTTCTATTGACTCGATTGCCTTGGTTTCTCTTTTAGTTCCCTTTAGTTCCAATCCGACTTTCATGAGATGATGCGGTAATAGTAATAGTACTCGTACACACGTTAATTCCTTCGCAACCCAGGGCTTGGATGGTGGATGACGTCTTTTATTTTAACTGCTCTCTACTCGAGTAACTTGACATTCCCATGTAAGATACGGTATCAAAATCAGGACAAGACAAAGGTTCTATAATTTTAAATTACAGTGCGGTTTAAAGTACAGTTTTTACCCCCCCCCCCTCCAATGAAAATCCCTAAACCCCCTCCAACAACTTCCTAACCCTAGAAATAACAGCTCTCCCCTCCAGTACTTTTTCCAAATCCTTATCCTTGGTGCTCCTGCCTCCGCTGGGACTTCCCTCCTGCTCGACAGTAACCACGCCATCCTTCAGCCGCTGCCACACCCACCGCTCACTCTCAACAATCGCGATACGGCCCTGTTCCTTGATGGCCTGTTCAAAGCGCCGTTGCTCCCTGCCCCAGCGTGTCTGTAGCCAGCGCATGCTCAAGACAAGCCCTAACGCTGCGACGCTGGAACTTGAGTAAAGTGGTAGGTCGGAGAGATAAAGCAGTCCGGAAGCAGCGGCCGAGGTAGCGGAGAATGAAACCGAGCCTATGAGAAGCCTGTTGGCGGAGGTTTGTAGGTCGGGGATTAGAGTGGTGATGACTTGGTCAGTTTTTGCGAATAGGTGAGTGGGGTAGGGTTCCTCGGATAAGTATTCAACGTTTCCGGAGGATGAGGAAGAAGGAGGGGATACATCGAGTGACCGAATTTGCGCAAGTTCTTCTTCTGGAGAAGTTGGTCGTTGGAATGGTGTTGTCTCAGGATCGCCTTTGAATCCGGCACCGGCGAGACGGCCAGCCAGGAACAGAAATGCCCTCTTGGACTGTGGTAGGAACCATGTACTCACCACCTCCCTCGAGTTCGCCGTGACGTCATCTGCTGTCCAAACCAACTTCCACCAAGCAAGCCTCCTCCAAGCACGGGAATTGAATCCGACGGCTAAAGAGGTTTGTAATTCCGAGTGAGCATTCTGCGACCAGTTCCTTAAACTCCCGGACAGGCTTTCGAAATTGTCTGCAACAGCTGTGACAGATAAGCCTTCTCCGCTGACGACGACAGAGTACTCATTGTTCTTCAAACGCTCCTCTGTCGCACGACGTAATCTATCTTCTTCAACACCGACCACACGCTCGGACTCAGCGATGATCGAAGAAATCAAAGTTTTAACAACTGGCCTGACACCAGAATCGCTACCCGGCTTCTTACACCCATCAAGCACCCACTCCTGCACACCTTCAAACCCACTCCGCAGCCACTCCCTTTCAAACGTAATAGCATTCGCGGCGGAAGCCTTCAACTGCCCAACGGCATCTTCCGCAAGCGGCAAGTTGACGATTTTCACAGACCCTTCACCTCTTTTTCCATTCTCTGGAGTCAATCCCGGCAATGAGAGTAGCCGGAGTACCCGTGAATTGTTCTCTTCGCAGCTGGTGTAATTATGATCCAAGAGCGTCTGTAAACCTGCTTCCCCCTCACCGGCGTATACTATCGACTTGTGAACGGGGAATTGAATGAAGCGTGCGCCAGGGACGTCACCGGCGTGGAGGACAAGGTCCGTAGGGTCTCCTTTGGGTATCGGCGCGAGGAGGATTTCGATATTGGAGGGTTTGAGCAGCGGCGATGGGATTGTCAGGAGGGAGACAGGAGAGTTTGCAGGCGTTGTGATTTCGCTGGTGGGGCCGTGACTGTAGTAGTAGAGAATTTATTTGTTAACTTGATTGCTGTTTGTGAATGAATGAATGAATGGAAGAAAGAAAAAAAAAGTGAAGAAGTAAATACCGGATGAGCAGTCCCCTACAATTATCCCCATCAGAACACCACCCTCTCAACTTCTTCACCCACTCCCCTTCTCCAGTTAACGGATCATCAAGCAACACACCAACAACCCTCCCCAACCCATCACCTTTCCCTAAAACTACTCATTCCACCATCGCCAATCAGCCATCGTCGCCTCCATAACCGCCAACATAAAGAAGGAGCAAACTATACCCACCACCAACCCTTACCCCCCCATCCTCAATCCCCCTCTGAGCCAACAACACAAGACTCTCCTTCGCAAACCCCCATTTCGCCAACTTGGCCAGGCATTCCAGAATCGCGTGGTGTTTTGTTGACGTTGGTTGCACCGTGGCGGCGCGGATCGCGGTAGTAGTAGTTGTAGAGGCGTAGCGCTGCCGGTAGTGGTGGTGAAGACGGAGGTGACGATGGAGGAGGAGGAGGCGTGGTAGACTTTTTAGTGCTGGTCCAGTGGTCATTTTGGTTTACATTTGTGGATGGATAGAAGTTGTCTAACGGCGCGGGAGCGGGCCCGCGGGGTTGGTGGGGGTTGGTGGATTGATGGATTGGTGCATGGTGGGGGTGAGTGGGTGGGGGGGTTCGGCCGTGCCAAGACGAGTAGTGGTGGATGTGAGGTCATGGATAGGGCATGCATGGAAGGTCACTCGAGCTTTAATATCGGCGTGGTGGAGGGATCCAGAGAAGATATTTGATTGCCGAGTTTGAGAATGTGAGGGAGAACTTGTACTGTGCTGAGAAAGTACTGTACAGTGCTCTCAACGTAGCGAAGGGTATTAACGTAAGGCTGGGAGGAAAAAAAAAAACTTGCCGAAATCTCTTGTGGAATTCAAACAAATGCCGAAGGTGGTGGCACTGCTCTCTGGCTCGTAGTATTATAGTTCAATTTGGAATTTCTTTCTTTGTGTCCTCTCCTCCATTTTGTGGCTTGAAAGCAATTCCTTTCGTGCAGTATGACTTGCGGCCATACACCCAGCCTACACGTTAGCACATTAGATAATACCGGTAGCATTGCACTAGTATTTGCCTTTAGTGCCAGATGTTACAGAGGAATTCCCTCCGTGAGGGTCTTGACTCACGGGCTGATGGTAGGTGTCTACTCCGCATACACTATTGGAATACCATTTCCTGTGGGCATACATCGGACGTTCAGGGCAATGTGCCCGACATGAAGTACCGGTATATCATGGATCTTTGGTTTCCTCAGTAACTCAGAACCCCTTTCATGGCGGACGCGACGGGTACTGTCGAGGTTAACATCCTGAGTAATTCCTATCCCCAACAACCCGCAATATATAACTCATCCCCCCCTCAGCAAGCATACCCCTCCTCCCCCCCTACTACGATCCGGAGAAACCCCCGAACCCATCCATCTCCGCGGGATACCGGAAGTACCAATACCCGCAACCAAGGACCTCAGTGTGCCCCAAGAAGATTTAAAACTACCTCAACTAGTCGATCTGCAATTTATTTTTATTTTTATTTTTTCCTTTTTGCGGAGGAGGGATATATACGGTATGTGGGCACGCGAGCACTTTTTGTGAATTAGTAAGTGGTGGGCTTGGGGCTTTGGATAAGGAAATTAAGGGGGTGGAATGGGTTTGTACCCGTGGAGGTTTTTGAAGGAGAGTTTGCGGTAGACTGCTGAGAGATTAGACTATGGTCATCAAGTTGAGTTGAGGTAATGGGTGTCTGTCGGCCCTGTGTGCACATCCGCGGTGACGTTTTCATGCAAGATCACTCGGAAATTTAATCCCTGCCTGCAGTCTATGGAAGTTTTAGGATAGACTAGGATCCTTTTTTGTTTTCCCAATATACGCGTATTACGGTAGTTGAGTTCTTCCGAGGCCTCTTAGGCGATGTTCAAGCTTAAATACGAGCTAAAGAGTATGTAGATCATGCACGGTGATCACGGACATAAGGTCTTACTTAATCTGTCGCCCTTCATATGGCATACCAATTCATTCTACACTCCAACGATCTCAGTTACAACTACTCGGGATTTGCGCGGCGTAAACCATCGCCCAATTTCAGTGGGGCCATTCTAGTTCTGAATGAAGCCATTGACTCCTGACCTAACGGGATTTCTGAGGATATGGTGTTCACCACAATATACAAATCAGCAGAGTTGGTGGATTGAAGAAACATTCCTGTGATAGAGCCCCCGAAGGTACCCAAGGGGTCCACCACGAGTCTTGAAGATTATGCGTAAACGTAACTAATGATGAACTCGGCCGTGCCTGCAATGATGTGTAAAAAAAAAAACGTCAAGAGGAAACAAAACAAAATGACAGGAAATATAAGGAACAACTGCACAAACACCTCTACCGCCCATAATCAAGCTACTTAAACAAGAGTTTACACCACGCACCTTCAGTAACCACATTAATGCTATGAATGAAAGATAGGAAAAGGAAAATGACGGGAAACAAGGAGGAAACGAGACTGTGTAATGTCTTTGAGGAAATGTTAAGGTACAGTCACTAGACAAGTGTTCGTGAAACGGCATTTCCCTCGCCCTGGGGAATGGGCCTCTCCCGCACAGGCCTCCAATTGCACAATACCCCTACTTAGGTCGCTTTGATCTCCGTCCAAGGGAAACTCCGTTTCACGAACACTTTTGTCTTTTGTCTAGTGACTGTAAATGGTAGGGGCAAGTTGGGCTCTATGAACAAAACGGGGAAAAAGAAATATACAAATAGAGGTTGTGATCAATTAAGGTAAATCCGTGGCTTTCGGTGGGGAATTGCGTCCAGTACCGGCAGTTCTTTCGTAGTAATCCTCTCCGTCATCCTCTTCATCGCTACTGACACCAAGGTCTTCGTCCTCATCCTCACTCTCAGCCATGCCGCGCTTCCGTTCATAATCCTTTTTGTGGGCGTTCGTCATGGTCCTACCAAGCCGCTCTAGGGCTTGCATGGCGGGAGAGGTCTTGGTGCCGGAGCGCCTCCGGCTCCTATGTCGCCTTCTAACCGTAGACCTCTCGACGTCAACCGTTGGGACGGAAGTGGTAATTAGAAGGGGAGTGGCAGAGTCCTCAGGAGTTGGGGATGGTTCGGGGGTGGAGAAACGATATGGGAGACGGGGGTCACGATAGGCTCGGTTCGCCCCCACACTGCAGAAGGAAGTGGTTAGATTCCGTTACTCTAGTAGGGCTGTGAAAAGGCTGTATACTTCCCGACGTGCTCATTTTCCATGCGGAAAAAGCACCAGATAAACCTGCGAATGACTTCAAGGACAGCTAGAATAAAACTTAATTGCGCTGAGTGCTGGATATCGTTTGCGTAGATGATATAAAAAACCCAACTGAATCGTAGAACGGGATCGGCCAGCATTGCAAAGTAGTAAACCCAACGCTTCTTGAAGCCAACAGCATCACGGACAAAGGGCCAACTTGCATATGGGTTGAGGAGTGACCAATCCATGACAATGTCCCAGAATACTTGGTCAAGTTAGCTTATATGCTAAATAGAAAAAGATAATAGACTAACTTGTAAAGAAAGAATTTATGGTGGCGATTGCCATGAAGCCGGCTTTGATGCCTGGGTTCTGTTTGTCCGTACGCCAGAGACTGAACATCATATATTGTAGGACAGTGCAGGCGTATTTGCCACTATTCGCCAGCTGCGGGAATACCTGCCCAGAGTCACGATAGCGGCGGACGCATTGAGCGAAACGCCATATAGCGGGGAGGGCCGTGAAGAAACCCATAAGACGAGAGTGCGAAGAATTGCACTGCTCTGGATCATTCCAGCTGTTCATATAAAGACAGAAAAACAACGAGATATTCTGGACAAAAGAAGTTAGACATATAAAGTGAAGTATCATGGATTGAGTCAACAAACCCCAAGAGCATATGTTTGCGAACAAAGCATATCGGCAACCCAAAAGTCCCTGAATTCGACCCGTTTCAGACCGGAAAAGAGTATCCTTGCCTACACCACACGTGTTAGTTGGATGCACACAACACCGGAGTTAAAAATCTCACTATGGTTAAGAGGAAGAACTTTCTGGATCGGAAGTAAAATCGTTTAATCGGGTTGAAAAGCACCGCTACAGCTAGGGATATATATATAATGGGGTAATGTATCATGTCAAGTTGACCTGGCCAGAAGTCGTAAACGCTGAACCAAAAGCAGATCACAAAGATTGTAATGAAGAGAGAAGGAATCTGGAAGAGGGTTAAAAAAAAAGTCTTGCAATATATATATCATGGAAAGAGGGCAAACCTCTAAAAATTGTCGATGGTTCAGTTGATATTTGGCATCGAATTCGAAGATGAAGGCGTAATTAATCTTATTTTTTGCCCAAACCCTTAAATTGATTGCAAACAACAAGATTTGAAGCAGGATAAGGAAAACACCACCCCAGAGCTATTTCATGATGGTTAGATGGAATATCGGGAGGATAACAGAGGGAGTAGGATTAATCAAAAGAGTGCACAAACCTGTAATAAGTAACATGTTTTCAGGCTCATGGCCGGATTATCGCTGTTAAGCTTACCCATGGCTTGCCACAAGCCATAGGCACCAATGACCAGCGAAGATCCTAAGTAGAAGCCGCTTCGAAGAAAAGATGCGTGATATACAGATTTGTTCTCCCGTGTCCGAAGTCTCATGGCTGCTTCTTTCCGATTTGATTTCATGAAAAACCTGCAGTGAGTCGAGGACAGACATTAGTAAGGTCAATGATAGAGAGATAGTGAGTTGCTGGGGGTGAAGTGGAAGTTCTGGGGAAACCCTTAATTATATAGGGCTATAAAAATGACAACCCCAGGGTAGTGCAGCTGAGAGCGAAAGCCTAGACAGAGCAGGCGAAGAATATAACCACAACATGAAAGATCACGTAGTGAGAATTTGCTTATATCCTAGATTGACATACCTAGCGAACAATATTTCAGTCTCGTTGATTAATTCATCAAGTCTGTTCTCCGATCCAGCAAAATAGCTCTTGTTAATGTGTTCATTGAGAAACCGAGGTGAGGTCCGTAGACCAGAAACTTTATCAAACTTTTTGGTAATCTTGCAGAAAGCGTCCCTGTTGACACAGACGTAGGATTTCAAGAGCTCTAGACGTCGATAATATTCGATGAATGCACGCTTGAGCCTTGATTTCGCTAGCCGGTGAGTTGGATCATTAACTGGCTTTCGACACTCGTAATCTCGCTGGGTATCCATCTTGTGAGTAATTGATGGCCCCATCGCCACAATTGAGGTGTTCCATCCAATTCTCCGGTGGGTGGATAAGTCGGGGGCGTGTTTCGACAAATTTTCGGTCCCAGTAGTGCTCCAAGTGGAAGACTGTTTATCTACAACATTATCTTCGAGTCGCTCGTCAATAAATTCGAGTCCGTTTGGATCGCCGTTGGTTCGAGAGTGTGTCGTTAACCATCTTAACCTAAGGATTTCCAACTGTTCCTTCATTTCAGCAAATCTAATGGTGGCATCTATTTCCCTTCTTTTATAAAAATTCTCAATCTTATTCAATTCCATGAGTAGCCACTTGTGGAATTCTGCGGATGCCCCCAACTGAGCCTCAGTGATATCGATAGTGGTGGTATCAGTTGATTGCCAGGGCCCGGCAAAAAATGAGGACAGACGGTTCACAAATGGTCGAGGACTAGCGGCGATGGAACGTCGCAAAAAGCTTGTCGACAGGGGTCTAGTTGAGGCACCAGTTGCAACGCCAGTTGCAACGCTGGAGGATCCATTGACTCTTGTGGTATCATGTGAAAGCAAAGCGTCGGGAAGAGGCGGGAGATCCTCCTCTAGTCCAACGCTATATGGCCGTGAGGGTTGGCCCGAAAGGTTGGGGTTATTAGGTGTGCTTGGCTCGGGGCAAAGTTCAATGAGGGGTTGAAGCGGTTTCATAGGGTCAGGAAGCATTAAATCGGGTGGACCCAAGGGGTGATCGTCGGTATAACGGTCGGAATGGGAACCCACCGATCGCGATGCCGACATTGTTAGCGCACGGAAGCCCTCAGCACCAAGTGTATCTATCCACGACCCAGGTGAATCCGATAACCCTCCATCATCCTTCATTCTATTCCTTAACGAATTTGAGGGGATACCACCTACATCGTCCCCATCCGTTGCGACGGAACGCCTGTCAGCCGTAACCGGTCGGGGGGTATGTGTTGGATGGAGTCGAATACTTGAGCTAGCTGTGGCATGAGGTGCTGAGGATGGTCGTGGGGTTTTTGGGGCCTCTTGCATGCCAGAACTTCGCCATCGGTGATGGAGATGGTCCTTCGCATAGGCTGACGCACGGTTTCGTGTTCGCGAGAAACCTGCACGACCAGGAGTACGGGACGACTGTTGGTTTATATCAGCTGTAACAACTTTAATTTTTTTCTTCCCGACCTAGATAGGTGCACGCATTAGTCCATAAGGTTTGAAACAAAATACCGAGAGATGGAGACTCAAGGAGTCACTGGGTGACACGGAAGACCATGAAGGCAAGCACAAGCACCCAGAACCATCAAGAACTGCCTCAAAAGACGGAATAAATAGTATACCTTATATTGTATGTATTGCGAGCTCCATTCGGGAACCATAAGTTCCTCCAGAGACCTAAGTGCGAAAAAGAAGAGTCAGTAAATAGGTGGCACGTGAGCAACAGCACTCTAGCCGCTCCATGTAGATACTGACTTTGCAAACTTCATCGTGGCACCTGCTAATTATTGCACCATATGAAGAGTATAGAGGTCGCAAAAGGGCGTATTAAGAGGACATTCGAGGTAGGTGTATACCTCACAGTCAATCGGTATGAGAGGATGAGTATGGTTTGTATACAACTTAATGGGGTATGGAAGAAGAAAGGGAGCGAAGGAGGCGCCGAGCCCGCAGAGTAATCCGAGGAAAAGCACCGACGTAGTTGAAAAAGGAGATTTGAAAACAAATATCACCAAACAGCACAATTAGAGTGATGGAGAATAAAGACAGAAGGAGATTGTTGATACTAGCGGTGCTGTAGGTTTGGGGTTGAAAGTATCACAGAGGAGTATCACAGAGGAGAATGATGAGGGCGGGGAAATAAAGTTGGTGTTGCGTTGGGCGTTGGTGTAGGGAGAGATTAACAGAGGAGGCAGGTGAGAAACACCAATGGCAGCCTGTCAGGACCCTGCTTAACAAGAGGGGAGGTGATATTAGCATTTTGAAAGATGATATGATATGAACATCACAAGGGTGGCAGTGCCAAGAGGAAAGAGGAGAAAATTTGGGATGCAGAAAAGAGTGCAAGTGGGAACTTGGCGAGTAAGGCGGACAGGGGATTTGGAACCCGGGCAACTTGTGGAGAGTTTTGAAATCGGTAAATGTTGAGCGATCCAGAGGATTATGGCACAAGTTGGGTTAGACGGAGAAGTGTGTGTTATAATAGCGGAAACATGCCCGCTCATACTCACAGGATACAGTACCGCACCGTACTCGTTGAAAGATTATATTCATCTACCGGGACAAGCCCATGGGAACCCATCATTCCAAAACGGACGTTATGTCGATGACAAATAGTTACCTTAGTGAAAAGATGAAGAACTTGAAAGTAGAAAGGAAAAATATCAGTAAAGGAAGAAAGAGGACGATAGAGCGTTACATATCATCCATTGAACTCACGCAGTCTCACATTTTCAGGCTTGACTACCAGGGAGACGGTATGGTGCCGGCACCTTACTGTAGAACCTACCCTCATGACAGCCAAAGATTGACGGATATTTCAACTTGTTATAACAGCACTGGTAAGTAAGATTTTTAGAATTCCTTCTGTAGAGTTTTTCTGGTTGGTTATTAGAACATATCTACAGAGCGATTTTCTTTTAACTCTTCTGGTTGGGGATTTATAGGGCACCAAAGTTTGTATGGGACGGAGGACAGTGAGACTCAGGGTAGGTTCTAAGGTGCCGGCACCATACAAATGAAAGACTTTAAATTAACCTCAAGAGGAGAAAGGACAAAGTCCACACCAAAGTCTGGAGTTATTGTATCGGGGGTGCAGGAAAGTGATTATTTTGTGGCGTCGTGGCGCTGGTGGCAGTGTGTAAGCTGGCACTGATCGAGTCCATCTGCGAAAGCTTCAACAACCCAAAGAGATATCTCAAGTAGATTTCAAAGCCATCAGGCACAGAGGATTGCGCGAGAAAGAAGTTTGGCCCTCCTTCTTTATAATTACACCTCTATTACCAACGGTCAGTTCATGGTAGCGCACTGCCACCAGTGCCACGACGCCACAAAATATTAATCGCTTTCCTGCACCCCCGATACGATAAGCAATTGACTTTCAGCTGGAGGAAGGCCACGTGCCCTATTTCCAGAAACGCCCAAAGAGCGGTTGTGCAGGGGATGAGAGGGTGCACAAGTATGATGGGTCTCATGAAGGGACAAATCGGATGTAACGGTATGCCGCAACAACAACCACATGTCTTGAGTCCCCAAATACAACTATCATTACTGACAACGGCGTGTTCAAAAAAGAATGGCTCATGATTAAGTTGGAGACGACTGGCAGATGAATGCGAAATCGATAAGGGCGTGAAGGAGCCGATAAGAAGAGTTTGGAGCCGATTGCGAATAATATACTGGTCTGAGCTTAGAATGCCGTAATACTTTTTGACGATAAGCGATAAGAGCAACGGAAGACAGCTACAGGAAATAAAAGGAATTGCGAACATTAACCAGCGATGTCCTAGGCGGAGTACGATGCAAGCGCAAGGCTCGGTGGGGTTGACTTGGAGAGTACAGAGCACGTGCTGCGGCAGCTTGTGCAATCTGCGATAGCTACCATTATCTGGTGAAGGTGGTTTTCACGATAAGATGTCAAAATAAAGTGTTACTCAGGATTTTCCACAGAGTAGCTTTTCTGAGTGGTTTTTTTCCTTTAAGCGAATGGCAAAGATTTCGAAAACTGGACCCTGTGGCAGAAATTTGTGAAAATCCTACTTCCGGTGGCCACTCTCTCCGCCAACAAGCTCGGATGTTGAGCCACACTTTCTTTTGGCCTTCTAGCTGGAAAACCACTTTCAC
This sequence comes from Choiromyces venosus 120613-1, assembly GCA_003788595.2. NCBI lineage: Eukaryota > Fungi > Ascomycota > Pezizomycetes > Pezizales > Tuberaceae > Choiromyces > Choiromyces venosus. The sequence continues at coordinate 862,667 of ML120362.1, forward strand.
CAGTGCCGTAGAAAATAATGGAATTCGCCAAGTCCGTCCCAGGATGTCTTAACTCCCGCCCAGTGAGGGTGGGGCTCGGGGCAGCTCGGCAAGAGCGATACCTTGTGAAATACTTCGAGACACTAGAAGATACAAGCACCATGCCTTCAGCCCCAACATAGTATCAGGAAGGAATGGTTTTTGTGTTTCTAAAGTACATATAATAGAAGCTTTTGGATTGAGGAAAGGATAGTAAGATTAAAATTGAACTTTTTCGGTTAATCTTTTTTCTCCGTGTACGTGCACATGAGCAAGAAACTTAAAATTAGTAGATATAGTGAAGATTATTGAAGTCAAGAAGTTGCTTGAAGGGGCTTGGATGATATCAAGCACAGTAGTGGATAGTCGATATGGAAAGAACATAGACGATGAGAGGGGGTTGTTGAGTTTGCTCAATATGGATGTGGACAGGAGTGTAGAAAGCAGTACTAGTAATGTCGTGACGTTTGTAAAACGGACTGCTATTGCATATCACCCAAATTCCGGTCAGAGCCTCAGAAATTTGGTGGTACAGTATGCAATAGCAGTCCGTTTTACAAACGTCACGACATTACCACACATAAACTGGGTAAAAGTAATTCTGGTCTCCATAATGAGAGAAAAAAAAGTGAGTAAAATTAAAATACAGCTAAAAGTGAGTATACCATCCTTCTGCATCAATGACTGCCTGTATTCTCTCAGGCATGCCCCTTACTAAATTATAAAAATAATCAGAATCTAGTAATTCCCAGCAATGTTCAACAGCATCCCGAATTTGTTTCCTTAATGCCTAACCATGGTGCGGGAGTCCAGCAAATTAGGATACAGTAATCCACGGTGAAGTGAGCCCACGGCATAGCGAGAACGGCCATACTAATTGTATAGGACAAAGATTATTTGTATGAGCATGCTTGCTATGCCGTGGGTTTACTTTGCCATAGAATACTATACATCTTAAAAAGAGATTTTACCGAAGCCTAAATAGTTTCTATAGGATTAAGATCTGCAGAATAGGGAGGCTATTTAATAAGCTTTATCTTCCAGATATTCCTTGCTCCTGAATTTGACTAAATCAATTTTTAACCAAAGTGCCATGATCAATTGCTGCTCCATCCTGCATAAAATAAACTGTAGTTCCAGGAGGAAATTGTCCAACAACATCTAGTAGCCATTTTTTGAGTAGATGAAGGTACTTTAATGATGATGCCCCCCTCCTCTAGCTCTTGGGTTACTATAAAGCCTAGTCAAAAGGGCCAATTTTGTATCTAGAAAACAGTCTCTATATATGGATACTTATTTTCTCTTTACTTGTTTTGGCCTTTTTATAGACTCAGTTTGGGGTATATTTTCCTTGACTTTTTTTCTAGTAAGGAGGTGTCTTCTGACTAGGATAAATGATCTAGGTTTAACTATAACTTTTAGGAGGTACCAGATATCCTTCTCATAAACATCTCAATATTCTATATCTAGTTTAACCAATCTTCAACATATAAGTCCTTATACTTCAATGCAAAAACTGACCTTTATTGTGCATTCTCCTCTTCTAGCTCCAATCGAGAAGCTACTATCCATATTTGTATATCTAATTCTCAAGAGCAATGATGAATTATTAAGTCAGAAAGAGAATTTTTCAGAAGTATATTAATCTTTATTTTGGCTAATGAAATACTTAGATTCTGTATAGCTCCATTGTGTATCTTTCTCTACATATTAATAACTAATATTATTTCAAAACATAGTTCATTATACTTACAGTATTATCTTCTGTTGTTCTATTTTTCCTTCCTCTTTTCTATTCACGTTTTTTTTTGGGTAATTGGGAGCAATTTTTCAGGGTCTATAATTGTTTATTTTGATATAGTAGACTTGGAGGTACTGATCTCTTTATTAGTTTGATTTATAGATATATCAGCATCATAGAGGCTAGCTAATTAGCCTTAGTACTCCCAAGGTAGTAATATACTACTTTGTAGGTAGGAAACTTGTCAAAATATAATGTCTTTTTAAGATTTTGCAGAGAATATAGATGATTGTTGTAATGAGAAGATATACTTTTACTAAGTTTACATATGGTATGATATAAGGAATCATATATTGAAAAAAATAAATATTTCAACTAAGAATAATACTTTCAATGTACAGTAAAAGATTAATGATTAACATATTTTGAGTATTTTATTAGTAAAGATAAGATTTGAAATTGAGCACTTTTTTCCCATACTAAAGTTAAGAGTAAAAACTCATAAACTAAGGTCCATGGATTGACTCAAGAAATTAGTAGTTATCAATTAATAGTAAATTGAAACTTAGTTTTTATATTTCTATAAATTGAATAATTTTATCAATTTTAGAAGGGTATGAACAGCTGTAGAAAAAAACCTAAATAAAATCATTATATGAAATTATGACCATATCTAATATGGAAGTACTATAATATATTCTGTTGTTTGGGTTTCCTTTTCACTATATTGTATTATATTTACTTATTAGATATATTATGTTTTAAAGAATGAAACAGTTACTAGAATTAATGAAAAAATATTTAATATTAAGTACTCAAATTGATAAAAGTATATAAAATTGCATTTTATTACTATTAGATGATTATACTTGAAGAGAATTCTAATTACTTTTTATAAGAATACTATTTGAATAAACTATATAGTTGTAACGACCCACCAGAGGGTGTCTTACAGTAAACTATTCTTACACCCATATTGGAGACTTTGAGGTCAATGGGTAAGGATAGTTTGGTTCACTATAGTGGATAACTATGCATACTATAAGATCGTAGTATAAAAGGCAGGCTCGGGAAAGGCTCGTGTAACGAGGCCTGAGTTACTCTGACATGAGGCCTGGGTTACCCTGACATGAGGTCTGAGTTACCCTGACATGGCACCCAAGTTACCCTACCTAGCATTTAGAGGTACTTACTTGGGGCAGGGGGGTGATCCTATAAGGATGGGACACTCTGGTAAAATCTAAAGACAACAAACCTGGTAGTCCTCGGGGGACCATAGGAGGAGCTACAGAGCTCCGAATGCTCCAGAATTTTACAGAGGTATTCCTAACACCCCTCTGCAGCCCCACTGTAAGGGCCGCACGTCATGGGCTTACGGTTGTTGAGTTGCTCCATTTCTTACAAAAGGAATTGAGTGGAGGCACTCTTGTAAAACCGTATAGGTTGTCGCTGTCCGTCCGACCGGATGCTGTCCGTAGGATATATGAGAGGGCATAGGGTGTGCTCCAGAAGAAGGGCTATCTTCTGGTACCAAATATGTGTAAAACGGACAAGAACTGAAGGAGTTACTCAGGTAATACCAGAAGGGTAGTCCAGAGCCTCCCGGGCAGTCCCGGGGTTGCCCGGAAGATGTTGGAGCATCTCTGGGCAGGTGAATTGCACATAGGCACAACTCGTGCCAAATCACTGTAAGACTATTGGGGTTGTTTGAGAACTCTAAGAGCATGATTCTTATCATAGTAGGGGTACTTTCGGGGAGTTGACTGTGGGTAGCACCCATCAGGCCAATCACCAAGGTACCCTACCAGGGGAGCCGAGTAGACTTTCCTATCAGGCAAAGACTTGACTAGAATGAAGTAGAAGGTTCAGCTCGATCGTGAGAGCTATGTCTACTAAAGGCTTGCATAGATGAAATGCATATGGGTATGAGAGTTCATGAATGGTATATCTCCTCAGTTGCATGATAGTTCGCCACTAGCATGTCAACGATATGAACAGTTTTTCTCCTGCGGTCGCATTAGAGATGCAGCGCTGAAACACTTGATGTCGGAAGGAGATTTAGCCAGAGCAGGCCAACATCCACATAGGAATAATGTCCTGAGTGGTGTGTGTTGGCCAGCCCGGAGGAGACAGGTGTGCTCATGATTAAGTTACAGTAGTGATGGGTGGGAACTAGTAGTATATGATATTCTACTTAAACTATATGTGAGTCCCACTCTACTCCGGCAATCAGCTACCTCTTGAGAAACTTACTGAGTGAAGCTGTGGCTCAATGATATTAAGTTTTACTGTTTTGATTCTTCTTTATTCTACTGTTGATTATCACTTTTGATCTTTGAGTCACTTCAGTGCGGTTGCGAACTTGGGATCCATCTTCCCTCAGGGCGCCCCCATTACAATAGTGTAAGATTTTACTTGTTTTTTTCATCATATATTGAAAAAAATATAAAACATTAAAGGTATCTAATTAGTATTTTAGTAAAATTTGAATTTTGTAAGACCTCAAGCTCTGAAGAGATAGTTTTTGAATACAATTTGTAATACTCTTATACATGCTTTTTAAATAAATTCTACAGTAAATATTTTTATATACTATAGTAGTCCAATCATTTGGGACACTCCAAATTACTGATATTCAAAAAAATAAGAAAAAAAACAGGTATTAGAATTGGTGGATACTCTATACTGATACAAAATAGTTCTTAAGACAGAATAAATAAGACCCTATTTGGCAAACCTACTATATTTTTTATGCCATAAAAGTTGCAAATAACATATATGTCGTATAAAAAAGAATGTCATACTTTTGAAAATATAAGTGTTCAGCAAGGTATAATCTGCATAAATGCTAAGGAATAAATATCATCATAGTTTTTTTTTTTTTTTTTTTGTTAAATCCTTGGTTTTATTCATAGCTACAGGAAAACACCTGACATGTACCCTAAAGTATGACCTAGAAAACCTATGTAAACAAAAGAAACTTCAACCCCCAATACAAACAAATATCTGATAAAAATCAATGTCATCCATCATAGGCCCAAAGGGCTACAAAACAATTTTCTTTAGAAACCCAAATTGGAACCCCTCGTAAAAGGAAATCCTTCAAACTTAACTGGAAAATTCCCTAAGTTCTTAGAAATAAACATAGAAAAACTCTTAACCAGCTTCCCTCCTACTTCTCCCTCTTTCCACAAGGCTGAATCTGGCCCTATGTCAAAAACCTCCAGATTAACCACCACCCTTCCAGCCGCAAGAGCCAGGCAATCCATAATGATATGATGAAATGTCTGGTCAGCTGTCCCACACCAATCACAGGTGAGGTCGTGGTCCTGTCTAGACCAATCTGCTTGGGCATTCAAGTACCTTTTATTTGCCCTCATCTGATGTATCTGACCATTCTGAAACTTGGGCAGGAGTATGAAGTTCCAGCAGCTTCTGTATGGGGGCCTGTATACATAGTAATAGGGGTAGGCAGACTCTGCCCACTCCTTGTAGATCTCTTTCTTTACTTTCTCTTTCGCTTCAGTCCAGCCTTTAGTGCCTTCCTCAGTGACGGGAGAAAGTCTGTTTGGTTTTTCAGGGTAGGGTCATTTCTCAAAGATTGTAGCTGCCCTTTCCATTATCTTGTCTATCAGGAGGTATCTTTGGATCTTGGACTTGGACGACGAGTTCCAAGTTTTCAGTTGTGTACTTCCTTTTTTCAAAAATGCCAACTTCCTGTTTGAACTGGAGTGAAAGGGTCGAACTGTGGGGTAACCCCTAGGGAGCATTGCTGTTGCTATGTTGTTCTCAGGCAGGGCTGTAGCAATCTGCACCACTGTCATGAGAGCCACCTGTTTGATGTACAATCCTATGGGAGCCATAAATATCATCATAGCACTACTTTATTTAATAACCTTAATTGAAATACCTAATTACTTATATAACTATCTTGACCATTGCTTCTACTACCATCTCAACTACTATTTCTACCACTATCTTAACTATTGTTACTACTACTAACTCAACAGCTATTTCTGATTTCTATCCCCATCTCAACTACTTTTATTTCTGCCACTATTTCAACTATAGCTTATACTCTTATCTTCACTGTTCTCTCTATAATATTTTTGACTATCAACTCTGCTTCCCTCTCTGCTGCCATCTTGGCTACCATCTCTGTTACTTTTTTGACTGACATCTCTGCACTTAACTTGAGTGTTGTGATAAATCACCACTTCTTGACACAGTAGGGAATGTCTGCTCTGTTGCCCTTGATATTACTTGGTCAGGCTGCAGATATCTCAATCAAGCAATGATCATGGTGGAATGATATAACTGTTCACAGGATCACCCAACATCAATCAGAGTCTTCTTCTCACCCTTTGAGATATAGGTCAGATGCACATAGGACTATAGTATGTGAACCAAGTAGTAGCTTATGTGTATAAGTGATTGCACAAGGAAACTAAACAACATAAAAGCCCTAGGCTTTATATATCCATCGCCAGCCTCCTGATTATTCAAGTGCATACTTAATCATTTCCCAGCCATCTCTCAACCTCCTGAATTCCTTCACAGAAATGCCATTAATGCTGTGGCTAGTATAAACAACAACAAATAACATAATCATACTTAAGGAAATCCTCCTGCCTGCTGCCATTAATCCATTTATCATAACAACCATATCTTATAATGTAATCATATAACAAATAAAACCATATAATAAAGGAAACCTATTCCTCCACTTCTTACAAGATGTGGAAGAGTTGTCAAGACCAGTAGAGCTGTAGCTGTACATATTCATGTGTCATCTGGTTGAGCTCTTAAGTGATCTTAGTGGAGACATGATTTATCTTAGCTTCACATAGATGTAGGCAAGGAGTGTGACTACTAGTGAGAACACTAGTATTTGGTATGTGAAAATAATGATCTGTGATAACTGTCCTCTCTGTAACTATTTCAACTATCCAGTCTACAACTGTTTTGACTGTCCTCTCTATAACTGTTTCAACTACCATCTCTTTGACTATTTCATCTACCATTATTACCTAGTCTCAACTGCTGTCTTTGATACTATCTTGACTTGTATTTATAGTACTATCTTTACCACCTCTTGGCTTTTACTATACTAAATACAAATAACATTATAGTTGGTACTACTAATCAAAGGATTATTTTATTCTTTAGCTACTAAGTTCTTAGAAACAACTATCTTTTGGATGTTGAATTATTATCCAAGTTCCTTGTTATTTACTATTTTTCTATAATAACTTAAATTACTTCATAGTTATAGGAAATAGTGTCTGATTGATAGAAGATAAAGAATTCTTGGATGAAGAATTACTTTAGTGGATAAAGGATATTGAATGAACTAAAAATAATTTTAAGAAATTAGCATAGACATCAGTACTTACAAACTTGAATGAAAACTTTAAAGAGCAGCTCTGGAGTCTAATTACAAAATCCCAGGCAAAAAGTATAGAATCTAGTATATGTTAATTCCTTTCCTTTCTTATTTAATACATCTACTATTACCAATCAAGTATTGGAAAATTAAGATTAGTCAAATAGAACTAATTATTATCTAGTTTAAAAAGGAGTAGTATTCATTACAGGGTAGGGAGGGACTAGTTTTCACTTGCTGGCCCTACTGTCACTTTGGCATAGGGGAGATATTTTCTGGGCGATCCCTGCCCCTGACCCTGCTTATTCCCTGAACAGGTCCTCATTTCTTGCTGCTCATATTTGACATAAACCTGTCTGGGTCATGGGCAAGGTGGGGGCCTGGGCCTAGGTGAGGGTATTACAGGGAAGCTTAACTGAAGAAAGAGGCGATTGAAGCTTGGTTATTCACAAGTAATAGTAATAGAAATGAAGATCATCAGGGAGGCTCAGTGAGAAACAAGTCTCAAGAAATTGTATGCATAAAATATTTTTAAGGTAATAACTTAATATATTGATAAGATCTCTTCTCCATCACTTGATGTTTCAAATAGCTTGGGAGCAACTCGATATTTATATTCTGCATCTGGGTAGTTGCAGGCTACATCTAATAACCATACTAACTAAGTACATCCAGAAAAAATCTCTTATCTTAATAAAGTGTGAATGCTTATTGACCTTAAGAATGTATTGTTCCTACTCAGCTTTTAATATCTTCAAACTCCTAATAACTCTAGAGGTGTCAAGCACTCTTCCAGTAGGTAGTCTCCAATCTTATTTGCCATATAAACTAAATTTGAGTATGGTACTATAAAGAGTGTCTATACCAATTGTTCATCCCTGAAATATAAGGTGATCAGTCTTAATGCTCAAGCAAAACTATCACTATACATGATATGCATGATAAAGCTTGACAGGAAATGATAAGACTTTTACCCAGCATCAAACTAATAGTTCAGCAGGCAGAAAATCCCTCACTTGCTGTCTCTTGAGTAGGACTTTTAGACTCTACTTTATTCAAAGCAGTAGACTTAGTCATATGACCAAGTCCTATGGTGCTATAGACTTGCTATAACTAAGTCACTAATAATTTCGTTAAAAATGTCTTATTACTTAACAACTACAATATTTAACTACTCAAATATAGGATAATAACTCACCAGTGCCTTAATTAAATGACTTTCTTGTGCTTCTCACTTATTGCCTAAGGTGTCTTCTCAGATATCCTATGGACAGCATCCAGTTGAACAGATAGTGATGACATATATGGTGTTATGCTGAGGTTGTCAATATTTGATCCTAAAGTATCAGAATGCAATATGGCCATAGTAAGGTAATGATGTGAATTCCCTACAAGGGAGCTGCAGGGATATGATGGAATAGTTGGATAGTAGGTGAGAGGTCCAAGATAGTCCATGTATCTAACAGGGGGAAAGGGCAGTGTATAATAAAAAAAAATACCCCATTTTGGGCTGGTGAGTAGGGCAGGTTAGAGAATGGGGCCAGGAGCCTGTAGATTTTAGAGCCCTTGAGGACCTGTAATGAACACTAAGAAGGAGTTCGAAATTGTTTATACAATTTAAAATAATTCCAGATTTGGGTAAGATGTAGTGAAAGGACTTCCAACTACTCCTGCTAAAGTCTAATATACTTATCTAGAAGTACCCTATTTTACCCTACTAGTTGAATTTATTTCCTTTTATGATTGAAGTACTACTTTGTAGAATTGAATACAAATGCTAATCCTTTAAATATTAAACAGGCTGATAAGGAAGCAAAGAAGTATGGATGGAAGAGTTTTTCATTCTACAACTTGCTTGAAGAACTGTTTGTAGGTATTTGTGCAGTCAGTCAGTTTACTTGTACTAGTTTACTCCTATTAGTCTTGGGGGAGGAAGAAGAACTAGAAGGTATTCTGGTAAATAGAGTCTTATTCTAGAGTTTATCTGATGAACTTTCTCCTGGAAGGATTGAACTAGAGTATACTTTTCAGGGTCACACTATTGCTGGACCATCTTAATCTACTGCCCATCATTAGTAACTTATGGGAAAAATTTATTCTTATTCTGCTAGTTCAGTTGATAGACATTGCATTTCTAGGATAACTACTAGTATGAGTGGAACAGATTCTCTTACCCCTCCTAAATGAATTAAGGTGTGAAATATTCTGACAACATCAATTGGAGGAACTATTTCCTTAGTCTAAGATTAAGTAGTAGTATATCAGCACACCTATAGTATTAAGTCAAAGCAGGAATATGCTGTAAAAATACTACAAGAATATCAGACTAGTATTTATACTCTTGATAAAATAGTATTTGCAATTGGCTTACTAGAGGATCAAGGGAAAACCTGTTATTTTTAGGTTTATTGGCTGGTATACTAAGAGATACCTGGATAAAAAAATAAGTTGACTTGGTAGTCCAGGCCACTATAGTTTGAGTCAAACTATCTGGATTTGTTTTTCTGTATTTTTCCATATACAGCTAGTAATCAAAGGTATTTATAAAATATGTCTAGCCTTACTAGCCTACCTTACCAGAAATGCCAGATCATTAAGTTTAAGTTTACCATGACCATGTATGATCTTACAAAGTTACTCACTACTACAATACATGATTTACATAACCTGCTCCTCAATTCATTTGCTTTCAGCTATTATCTTTTAACCTTAGTTTACCAATCTGGATATGTAAAGTCTTCAGTACTAAAAAAAAAAAAGAACTCCTAAAACCTTGTGAAGAGAGATGAACAACATTGAAAAAAACATGATTATTACCTTTTTCGACTGCCTCTGGAATATTGCTCTTGTTGCTCAACCTAATGGATAGCTTTAGACAATAGTTAAAAGTTTCCTTACTTGAGCCTATGAGTGCCAATTACTGGCAAACATTTCTTGAGGTAGTTGCACCTCAGTTCTTATCTGTCAGTAGTGTTGCATAATTGTCCAAGTACTGGCAGCTAAATCCAACTGGAAAATAACCAGATCTGATTTTAGGAATAAATATGGACTGGGTATTTTCCCTTCAATAGGTAAAATCTCTTGGTACTAGTACTTCTCTGAGTAATAGGATGTAACATGTGTACATATCCTGGCAACTATATACTGGTTATTGTTATGGGGTAGCCCAACTGTGGATCTTGTCCATTGGTTTAAGCTGTATACTTCTTGAAGTAAAGTAAGGTAAGGTAAGGTAAAGATAAAGATCATCAAGGTAGGCTCAAAAAGTTTGAGTGTATAGTAAATTCTTTCAAGAGTAAAATAATAAATATATTAATAAGATCTCTTCTCTGTTGCTTGATGTTTCTAATAGCTGTGGATACCTTGATATTTATATTCCGCATCTGGGTTATCATGGGCTAAAATCTCTCCTGTACTATCTAAGTACCTCTGTCAAAAATCTCTTATTTTTCCTAAGTGTGAACACTCCTGACCCTGAGAATATTTGCCTTGCTTAGCTTCAATCTCTTCAAACTCCTATTTGTTTCTGAGGGTGCAAACACTCCACCAGTAGGTAGTCTTCGATCTCTCTACTATATGAACTTAATTTGAGTATGCCACCCTAATAGCAACCATGCCAATTGTTCTGCCTCAAAACATAAAGTGATCAGTTTTAATGAATGAGCACGGCTACTGCATTGCATATTTATGCATCGCAAAGCCCATCAGATATGAAGGACTTTTTGGACCTGGATTGAGCCAATAGCTTGTTGGGTGAAAACCTCTCATACCAATTCTTGAGCAGACCCTCTTGGGGTGCAATTCTTTCAGAGCAAAAGGCTCAGCTCTATGGCTACCCTTTGGTGCCATAGGCTTGCCATATTCAAGTCACTAATAGTTTCTTCCCAAATTGTCCCATTACTTATCAGCCAAAATATTTAACTGCTAATGTACAGGGTAATAGCTCGCTCAAAACATAACTAAATTCCTTCAAGTTACTTCTTATAAGTCACCAAAGGTACCCTCTCATATATCCTATGGACAGCATCTAATTGGACTGATGGCGATAACGTATATGCTGTTATGCTGAAGGTGTCATTTCTTGCTGCTAAAGTGTTGGGACGCAACTCGGCCATAATACCGTGATGATGCCTGGTCCCTACATGGGGGCTGCAGGGGTATGGTAGAAATAATCCTGAGTAAAGGCTGGGTAATTTTGGCCCTTTTTTCCATATGCCTAACCGTAGCTCCCCCTCCCAAGACTTCGTCTCAAATGTTCCTTTCAAAATAATAAATAAAAATAAAAAATTCTTTCATAGGAACTCAACATGGTAGGGTAAAAAACTTTGCATGTTTGCTTGGTCATGCAAAGAAATCCTTGACATATTATTCCAATCCTGCCCATCCCAACATTTCAGGATTCAATCTATGAAATTCTTCCAACAATTCCGCTGCATGCTCTAGGTGCTCCTGTGGCTCCCAGGTATTCTCATCTTCAGAACATCCTTTCCATTTTACGAAATATTGGAGCTCTCTGAGGACTTTATTCCATCCTCTAACTCTTCTTGTATAAAAGATTATTTCACTCCTCACAATTCTCTCCACTTCTCACTCAAAATCACCTTCGATTTCTTCCAGGTCATGCGGTAGCTGTACCCATTCAGGCTGAACAGAAACTCAGTAGGGCTCAAGCAGTGTCACATGAAATACTGGATGGATTTTCCACCAGTCAGGTATTTGGAGTTTGTAGGCTCGTTCGCCCTTCTTCTCCAGTACCTTGAAAGGCCCATAGAGTTTTAGGCTCAACTTTTTTGAGGGCCTTTTTGATTGCATATCTTTTCCATTAAGCATGACTTGGTCTCACACCCTTATGTCAGGTTGCTCCCTAGCTTTTTGATTGTAATATCTTGACATGGCCTCTCACATAGATTCTAGTGTCTCCTTGGCCTGTCCATGTATATTCTTCATCCAGTGTGCATAGATGGCTGTACCTGGATTTTGAGCATCTTGTTCTCTCATCCATTCAGTCTGTGGATGGAAACCATAGTTTGCGAAAAATGGGGTTATTTTGTGTGTATTTGTGGTAGAGTTATTGTACATGTATTCTGCCAATAGGAGAAGTTGATACCAATCATCCTGATCATAGTTGACAAAGCTTCGTAAGTAACCTTCCAGTACTTAGTTGATTCTTTCACTTTGCCTGTCAGTCTGAGGGTGATAGGCCATTGACATTCTTCTTTTAATTCCCAGAAGCTTGCACAGTGATTCCCAAAATTCACCTTGAAACTTTGCATCTATGTCGGAAATGATTTTCATGGTTAGTCCATGGAGTTTCCATACTTCTCAGAGGAAGACGTTAGCGATGTCTTTTGCAGTCGCGTTTTCCTTCAGGCTGATGAAATGTACTATCTTAGTAAACTGATCTACTATGACCATGATCCAAGTATGTCCCTGTGACTCGGGTAGTTGAACAATAAAATCGATTGAGATAGATGTCCATGCAGCATATGGCACTTATAAAGGTTGAAGTAACCCATACCTTGCATGTCTTGGGGATTTATTGTGTTGGCATTTGTCACAGGATCTGTTGTAATCATTGAACCAGCCTGTTAAACCTTTCCAGTAGAAGTCTCGCATGACTATTTCAAGGGTTTTTTCCTGGTCAAAGTGTCTAGCAACCATAGAATCATGGCACCCCTTCATTATGAGAGTTTAGATACCTTTGTCTGCTAGAATGAAGAGCTGATCCTTGTAGTATACCAGTTCATCTTTCAAGGTCCAAAACTTTGGGGGGTCTGTGTCATCATTTCTCAATCTTTCCAACTCCTGCCTTCTTGTGACCCATTCTTCATCTTGTTCGGCCACTTCTTTAACCTTTGCTATGAAGTCGGCATTGAACTTTCTTATCTCTGCTCTTGCGATGATAGCAATAGACAACATTACTATTTCTCCTGACAATTTTGGGTTGTGTTCCTCATCATAATGGTCAAAATGCTCATTGTTTCTAGTGCTCACTTGTAAAAAGCAGACTATAGGCTTTTTCCCAAGTAGTTTGCAACTTCTGAAGTCAGCGTTAGCTCATTCCATTATTATTAAGTTCCCGACTTCCTGGAGCTCTGTGTCATTAATTTTTTCGACAATCATTTGGGCTATCCAGGCCTCCTTTGCAACCTTGTAGTCTGTATCCATCAGGTTGACCATCAGAGCCTTTATTTCGCCAGTATAGTCTATGTCTATCACTCCAGCGCCTATGTGTATGCTGTGTCTGAGTGCTAATCCGCTTCAGGGTGCAATTCACCCATTGGTTCCCTTGGGGAGCCCTACAGCTATTCCTATTGCGACGAGGGCCTGTCCCTTACCAGGAATGGTTAGCATTTCCATGTGATATAAGTCATGTCCAGCCATAAAGGTTGATTCTCTAGCGGAAATCTTAGCATTCTCTGCCAATTTGTGGACTCGGACTATTTATGGCTCTATGCTTCTGTCCAAGTCTTCATTGGAATCACATGTTTCTGACATCTGGTCATCTTCTGGCCTAGGATCAAGTTCCATATTGTTCATGGTGGTTAATCTTTTGTCACTGGGGGTTTTCCAAACTACAGTGACTTGTAAGAAGTATTCAGGCTTCAAAATTGACTGTTCACTATGGGTAGCTCCCTCTTCAGGATGGTACTCTGACTGTCTACTCAGTGCATCTAGTTTACCAACTCGGGTTCCCAGTTGGTAAACTATGTGGAAGTTAAAGCCAGCTAGCTTCTGAGCCCACTGAATTTGCTTAGCACTCTATGCCTTGATGGTAAGGAAGTACTGCAAATTTTGATAATCAGTGTAAACAGTAATGAGAACCTCTGTTCCTGCTAAGTAGTGATGCCATTCTTTGAAGGCCTCCACAATTGCCAACTACTCCTTATTGTGAACATCATAGTTTCATTCAGCAGATCCGAATTTTCACAAGTGAAATGCTACTGGGTGTAGCTTTTTCTTCACCAGCTATGATAAAACACAGCCAAGTGCAAAGTCACTTGCATCAGTTTCCATGATTGTTTCCCTCATGGGGTTGAAATGACAAGAATTGGTGCAGTCACGAATTGTTCTTTTAGGAACTCAAAAGCCTCATCTTGCTCTCTTTCCCAGGCAAATTGTTTGGAATTTCCCTTTAGGAGCTCCATAATCGGTTTGCAAATTGCAGAAAAGTTCTTAATAAATCTTCAGTAAAAGTTTGCAAATCCCATCAAGATTTGTATTTCTTTTACAGACTTTGGCTGCTTCCATCTTCAGATAGATTCCACCTTTTTTTCACTCATGGAGACTCCTTTCATTGTTACAATGTAGTCTAGAAATTCTACCATAGTGATGTGGAAGTAAGACTTTGCAATAGAGACTGCAAGTTGGTATTCTCTTAGTTAAGCTAATACCTTTTGGACCAACTCGACATGGCTTGCCTCATCTGCTGAGTAGATGAGAATGTCGTCCATGTAGACTACAATACCATGGTCGAGGAATTCGCTCAAAACTGTATTCATCATTGCCTGGAAGGTAGCTGCGGCGTTAATAAGCCCAAATGACATGACTTTGTATTCAAAGTGTCCATAGCGGGTCCAAAAAGCTATCTTCCATTTGTCCACTTCTTTAATTCTAATTAAGTGGAACCCATCCTTTAGGTCCAACTTGGTAAGGAAAGTCAATCCAACCACTCGGTCTTGTAGCTCCATCATTAGAGGGAGCAGGTATTTGTTAGATACCATGACCTTATTAAGGCCTCTATAATTGATGCACCATCGCCAGCCACCATTTGGTTTTGGTACAAATAATATCGGAGCTCCACAAGGTGCCATACTAGACCTGATTTTCCCTTGTTCCAACATCTCATTTAGGTATATGTACAGAGCTTCTAGTTGAGAGGCTGAGAGCTTGTAAATTGGTCCCCATGGGGGGCTTAGGCCTTCCTTGAGATCAATCGCATGGTCGAATGTCCTTCTCAGAGGTAGCTTTTGTGTGGCCGATGGGAGAAAAAGGTCAGTATAATTGAGGTACTCCTTTGGTAACTGGCTGGTTACTGAATCCTTGTTTTCATCCATAGATGTTACCAGGCCAACAACTGTTGCATCAGGGTTGTGAGCCACATCATCGTCCCATTCAAATAGTTCATCCATGTCACACCATGTGCCAGGGCCACAGTAGTCATAGCATTTCCTATCCTGAAATTCTCACCTGTTCGGATATGTAATGTTGGATATAGGATGTTCCTTTAGCCAACCATAGGGTATTATCATTCCCCATCTATTTATAGGTGCCACTTCACAGGAGACTTCGGTAGTGTGGTGGTTTACTCCTATTTTTCATTTTATGGAGGTGGTATACTGCTTGCTACTTGATTTGGCAATGTTGCCTGTGAAGGCCTTAATCAGGACATGATTCTTGCAAATTATGCAAGGTACATTTAGTTCTTGTACCAGTTTTTTGTTTGGAACAAAAACATTAGCTCCTGAGTCCAACAATACTTGGATTTGATAGTAATTTCCAGCAACAAAGAGGTATGTATGACCCTCCAGGTGTTGGTAAAGTATAGGTTGGGGGTTATGAGTTTGTGCCACTTGCCCATCAGCCTTGTTTTGATATGTCTTCCCTTCAAAATCTTTATAACCAAAATTTAGTGTGGACTTCAATGGGCTCTTTTGTGCTTATTGGGGGTTTGAGAATCTTTCTTGAGCAGAATTTTTGTCTGGATGAATATGTTGACCTGGCATATTTAGGTACTGCAGGTTTTTGGTGTGCTTGGAGGAATATTTGGCACAATGCGATAATAGTACTATGGTGTACTTTAGTGTATTCTTAAATTTTTGTACAGATGTTCACTGTGGGGTGTACAAAAGATGATGGTTCCCTTGGGACAAAGGATAAGGGTTCCTGGTCCCAAGTTAAAATGTGTACTGAGTGAAGCTGTATTGGTACGAAGGTATATTTGGTGTAGGCATCAACCATTTTATTCTTGCAGTTTTGTATAGTTAGTTATAATAGGTGTAAAGTTTTTGAGTTTACTATAACGCCAGCATTATTTTGACCAATCAGGTCTCCTCAGGTAAACTGACAAGATAGGAATACTTTTTCGGTTATTGGGCAACCCACTACTAGCAGTCTTTACCCCCTGCTGAGGGGTTCCCATTATAACCTGACCAGTACTTTTTCATTATGATAAAGTGTGGGTACAATCTGCCAGTACAGTCAGTATAGGCTAAGATTCAAGTCTGGTGGGGTGTAAGCCCCCTTTGCAAATTTGTGCCAGATTACAAGTACCCATACGTCGTCGCTATATGGTACCAACCATTCCTTGTCTACTTAACCCCTTTGCCTCCTTAAGCTCATACACAGACTGGAATCAGTGTCGGGTATAACCCCTTCAATTAGACGGTGACTAGTCCAATACTCTTCAGCTAAGAAGAGGGTGTGAAGACCTCGAAAAGATTCCCCTCAGTTGGATCCCGGGTCGGATAGTTCCCAAAGTTGTGGTGGCGGCCAAGTCATTGCCACTTGACCAACCTGTGGTCAGCTCTCTTGGGGGGCCCAGACCTCCAACTGAATGTTCTGTCTCTTTGATAGCTTGCATCGAGTTACAGAGCTAACCACATCTGCTCTTCTATACATGCCCCATTTGTGGTTGGTTTGTCCACAACAGGTACATGAACCCTGAGTCTCTCACCTCTTATCTATCAGGGTTTGGGGGACTCCCTCATGAGCTTTTTTCCAATCTGTGTGTATCGGAGTTGGATTGCTTTCTCCTGCATTGGGTTTCTAAACCTTTCACTTTGTCGTGGCTGCTTTTGGTGACCAAGGTTTCTTATTGAACCTGGTATTGGAACCTTTATTGTCACTGTCGTATTTTCTTTTCATGGCATTTCCTTGCCCTTTTTCTATTGCCTGAGAGAGAGTTTGGCATTGTAAATAGGATTGCTCTCATTTTCCAAAGCCTCTTAATACCTTGAGCCAGTCTTCATCAGAATCATATGTCTCTCCTGAGAGCCTCCTCAGGATTTGTTCTGGGAGCTTGTCTTCAACTAGGAGCCTCCATCTGATACCAGACATCTTAGCTTTGATATTAAGGTTTTCGAGTAGCAGGAGGTATTCTTCAATGTCATTATTGTATGGGATTTTCTTCATGTCCCTTGCTGCCTCTAATTCTTGCTCAATGCCTGAGTATCTGCTAATGATTTCCTAGGTAAACCTGGTCCAAGAGACCAAGTCTAGTTGAAAAAGAATACCCATGGCACCTGTCATACTCTTGCAGTACCATTCAGCAAAAGGGACGACCTTTTTTCCCTTTGTCCTTTTCAACACATAGACAATTTTGTCATGGTCTTCCATCCATTGATTCAGGTTTCTAGCAAAATAGTCTTCGCAGTCCAACATCTATGTGTTGATGTCCTCATAGACTTTAGCCTCAAATATAGTTGGCAGGTCAGCATGCTGTTTTCCTCTGGCGATCACAGTTCCCATAATTTCCAACATGTCATCTGCATCTGGGGCTGTCTTTGGAGGAGGGCAGTCTGTAGCCCTGGATGTGGGAGGTGAGGCTGGATTGTTATGATTACTGGAACTGCTGCTACTGCTACTAGGGTTCGGGTCTCCACCTCCAGCTCCATACATCATTGGGGGTCCTTCACCCCGTCCTCCTCCTCCTCCTCCTCCTCCTCCTCCTTTAGCTTCTGGCATTGGTAGGCCTCAGTCTACTTCTTTTCCTTTCTTTGACCTACTAGCTAGAGAACCAGAGGAGAAAGGAGGTGCAGTTTCTGCTATTGCCTGTCTTGCTGGAAGGGAAGGGGTGGCCACTGATTGAGCTACTTGAGTGAGTTGTTGCTGCACAATGTTCATCATTTCTTGAATTCTTTGTTCCACAGCCATACATTGCTTGTGGTCTATTTCCACTTGGGCTTGGACTTGTTGGATCAACTGTTCCAACTATTGATCTCTCGAAAAGGATGCTTGTCCTGTGAAGTCAATATTCCGATACAACTGGGTACTCACTACTTGTTGCTGCTCATGTTGAGCATTATGTTTTCGTAGCTCTACTGCTACTTGATCTTGGAAGTGCTTTCAAGATATCTCCACTTCTTGTGCAAGTTTATCTATATTTAGGTTTATCCCGACTAATTCATTTCCCACTATCTGTTCTCCTTGATTAAGCCTTTCTTTATTGGCTTCTAGCTCATCGGCATATTGTCATCCTCATTCAGACAGCTTGTTATAAGCTATATGTTGTTTGTTGATGGACCTTGATGCAGTCCAATCAACTTGATCAAGGCAGCTTAGGATATGGTTTAAGATAGCCGGAATTTGTGGAGGGCTATCTTGTTGTCCTGTCGAGGTAGCAGCTCTTTTATCGATCCTCCTTCCTGACCTTCTGCCTCTTAGAGAGCTAGTGGGGGAACCTCCACTAGAAAGGAATGGAGGATTTTTTGTAGTAGTAGAGGCTAATATAGATGTTACATCACTAGCTGGAGAAGGTGCTCCTTCTTCCATATGTATATTATGTCCGGCTTCTTGGATAGCCGATGTCATAGGTGAATCTTGTCTTTGGTGATCCTTGATGAGTTTTGGTAGAGGTAAGTGTGTATAATGAGCCTAGGTAATGTGGAGAGTATTAATATACTGTTACGGAGTAGTCCAACTGTGGATCTTGTCTGTTGGTCTAAGCCATATACTTCTTGAAGTAAAGTAAGGTAAGGTAAGGTAAAGATGAAGATCATCAAGGTAGGCTCAAAAAGTTTGAGTGCATAGTAATTTCTTTCAAGAGTAAAATAATAAATATATTAATAAGATCTCTTCTCTATTGCTTGATGTTTCTAATAGCTGGGGATACCTCGATATTTATATTCCATGTCTGGGTTATCACAGGCTAAAATCTCTCTCATACTATCTAAGTACCTCCATCAAAAATCTCTTATTTTTCCTAAGTGCGAACACTCCTGACCCTGAGAATATTTGCCTTGCTTGGTTCGATCTCTTCAAACTCCTATTTGTTTCTGAGGGTGTGAATACTCCACCAGTAGGTAGTCTTCGATCTCTCTGCTATATGAACTTAATTTGAGTATGCCACCCTAATAGCAACCATGCCAATTGTTCTGCCTCAAAACATAAAGTGATCAGTTTTAATGAATGAGTGCGGCTACTGCATTGCATATTTATGCATCGCAAAGCCCATCAGATATGAAGGACTTTTTGGTCCTGGATTGAGCCAATAGCTTGTTGGGTGAAAACCTCTCATACTGATTCTTGAGCAGACCCTCTTGGAGTGCTACTTCTTTCAGAGCAAAAGGCTCAGCTCTATGGCTACCCTTTGGTGCCATAGGCTTGCCATATTCAAGTCACTAATAGTTTCTTCCCAAATTGTCCCTTTACTTATCAGCTATAATATTTAACTGCTAACGTACAGGGTAATAGCTTGCTCAAAACTTAACCAAATTCCTTCAAGTTACTTTTTCTGAGTCGCCAAAGGTACCCTCTCATATATCCTATGGACAGCATCCGGTCGGACAGATGGCGATGACGTATATGGTGTTATGCTGAAGGTGTCGTTTATTGCTGCTAAAGTGTGGGGACGCAACTCTGCCGTAATACCGTAATGATGCCCAGTCCCTACATAGGGGCTGCAGGGGTATGGTAGAAATAATCCTGAGTAAAGGCCAGGTAATTTTGGCCCTTTTTTCCATATGCCCAACAGTTATGCTTATATTTTCTTTTGTTATATTATTTTGTTTGTTCTTGCTTATGTTGATTGATTGATTGTTTCACTATTAGTATCATTAGGATTCTGGTAACTTGTTTGTTTGTATTAGTTATGCTTTTGTACTGGTAAGGTTTTACCCTAGGGATTCCAAGGGAAGGAATAGTCATATATACTGGTAGTAGAGATAAGGCTTGGGTGAAGGATTGCCTTGGGCTTTCAGGATTCTGGTAGGATCACAAGATTCTGGTAGTGTGCACTTACTAGTAATAACAGTGGTTGCAGGTTTACAGGAACCTCTACCTAGGGTGGAGGAAATCATGTATTTAAGACAGACTTCCTGACTAGCAGGAACTGTCAGACTTCAGACAGAACCTAGATAAGAAATATACTGGGTTGAATGGTGATTCTATTGTTCCTTTTCCCCTTCACTTCTTCTAAGACCTTCTTAACTTTACCTCTCTAGTCTCCCTTAGGAATTGAATACTAGCTGGACTACTGCTGATCCTTATTGTATTTAGTTCATACAGGTTACCACTTGTTACATTTTTTCACCTCAGTAGGTAAGTTAACCCTCTGCAGGGACTCACAGGTTCTCAGGATAAGAATACCAGGCAGGATTGATCACCCTCCCTGTATCTTGATAACTAGTTAGAAGTAGGAGTGGCAGGGAAAGATACTCTTAGCTCAGGTGCTACATTCACAATTTCAGAACAAAGCAGTCATCAAAGGACCCAGTCTGGAAGGATATCTAGACTACTCCGCAGGCTTAGGTTCCCTCAGAATACTTTAGGAACAGACAGTAACTCAGACTCAGAAACTGAAGCTTCAGTATAAGCTGGAAGAGTCCTACAACCAAAAGGCCTTGATTCTGACCTAGAGGAGGACCTCACTCTGGAATAGATCCTCTAGGGAGCAGTGAGAGGCCACAGCCCAGAGACTAGGTATAGGTCTGGAAGCCTATTGGGGACAGTTTTGGGAAGCAGAGTTCAATGTCAGGCAGCAAGCCAGGTGGCAAGTCAGTCAGCATCTAGAGAGCAAACACAACCTCTAGGAGCATTTCCAGAATCCCCAGCAAAACCAGTCAAACCTGATATACCTCAAGGCAAGACTAAATATCTAGAAGTTTCACAACCCCCAGAAGATCAAGCATCACCACCAGGAGGAGTAGGAATGGCAGATGCAGGATGAAGCCCTACTGGCAATGTAGTACAAAGGTCAAAGATCAAATTCCTTCAACCATTGAAGTTAAGTGGGGAAGGAGACAACCTGAAACCTAATAGACTTAAGAAATAGCTTAGAGAAGTAAAGAAGTACCTCTCAAAGTATGACATTAATGATGATACACAAAATATGGTTGATTATATGAAGCCTATACTAAAAAATGAGTACATAATGTATACATGCCACTACTTGATGAAGATGAAGATACACACAACCTTGACACCTTTCAAAACAGATTCAAGTAGCTCTTTGGAGCATCTGCCAATACTGATAACCTGTACCAGCAATGACAGAAGGTATTGCAAACTACAGGAGGAAAACCAGCAAGGATATCAAAGATTGCTAGAGAACTAGAAGACTTGAGAGCAACCTTCAAGTTACCTAGAGAATCAGTCTCAGATTACACACAAAGACAGCAGTTCCTAGATACAATGGATTCTTGGCTTAGAAAAAATTTTGAACCCCAGATCTGGGAAACAGATACCTGAACCCAGATAGTGCAAGTTGCAGAAAGATATGATGCTACTATATACAAAACTAGAGGCTATGGTAGTAGTAGTGGCCCCTCCACTAACAAGTTAAACAAACAGAAGAAAGACTATCAACCTACACAAGCATCGAGTAGTAAGGCAGCAGGAAAAGGCAAGACACCAGTGAAGAAGATGACCTATGTGAAGAACAAGAAACCTAGTAAGAAGGAAATAGATCGATGAAAAAAGGAAGGAGCTTGCTTCTACTGTGGAGAAGGTAGACATATGGCAAATGAATGCCCCAATAAAGAAGTCAAATCCAATCATGTCAAGATTACAGAAGATATTATTGACAGCAGTGATGAGGAATATGAGTAAGAAAGTGACTCAACATAAGAGGTGGAAGGACAAGACATCATAAGGACCTACAAATCTACTATTAGGGTACCCAATAATCCAAGTGTACCCTTTCAAGCCCTTGAATTCAACATGCTAGTAAATGACAAACAAGCAAGAGTCCTTATAGATACAGGATCTATTGGCTGTAGCTTGATAAGCAACCAATTTGTTACCATACACAACATCCCTTCCCAGCCCTGAAAGTGTCCAGTTACTCTAAAAATAAAAGTTAAAGGATCAAGATCAAGTAGTAACTATAATTGTACTATTGATATTTAGATAGAGAAGATGAAGATACTAAGAATTGAGATGATGGTCACCCTAGTTTCAGATTATGATATCCTACTAAGTATGGATGACCTTGTTAAGCTCAAAGCAATGATAGACTGCAGAAAAAACAGTGTATACTTCCCTAACTATAAAGTAAGAGTGAACTGTAATGGACAGTCTACTCAGCCAAGATCTATGATTGCAAAGGTGGAAAAAGCACCAGATTTCTGGGCAATATTTCCTAAGGTATTTGTCAAAGAAGTACCTATTAGTATACTACCAAGAAGGAACATAGACCACCAGATCTACCTAAAGGGCCTCAACCTTTACCCAAAAATGTCAACCTACAAGATACCAGAAAGGCTCCTACAACTATTCAAAAGATGGATAGAGAAGCAACAGAAAGCAGGAGTTATTTACAGAGCAGAAGCACCTGGTGGATCAAGCATGTTTGTACAAGGTGAACTAAACTATAGCATAAGACCACTAGTAGATCTGTAGCAAAGGAATCTAAACACAATTAAGGACCACTCACCAATACCCAACCAATAGGTAATACTCAATGCAGTTGGCAGAGCAAAATATAGAAGCAAGATAGACCTTAGTGATGCCTATTTTCAGACCAGAGTCCACCCAGATGATGAGAAATACAATACAATCAAGACACCCTTTGGAGCATTCATATACAGAGTAATGCTGCAAGGAGATATAAATACCCCAGCCACATTTATGAGGGTTATGGAAGACACCCTCTCAGATGAATTAGGTATTTTCATTTGGGTCTACATTGATGATATCCTCCTATTCAGCAAAATATACCAGGACCATATGAAACACATTAAAATACTCTACAGAAAACTAGAACACACAAGGCTATATGCAAACCCAAAAAAGAGCATCTTCTTTGCTAAAGAGCTGGATGTATTAGGCTACATAATTGATGATAATGGTATACATCCAGCACTGGAAAAGATAAAGACTGTTAAGGACTGGACTGGACCAAAAAATAAGAAGGAACTTCTGTGATTTGATAGAATGGTTAATTATATCTCACAGTTCCTACCCCACATCACAACCATTACTGCCTCACTTACAACACTCACTGGCAAGGCAGTATGGCTTTGGACTGACCTGTAGGAAGCAGCATTCTAGGTGGTTAAAAAGGCAGCAGAAGAACACTAGGTCTTGTGACCATTAAATTATTCTAAACCAGAAATGATATGGCTGTTTACTGATGCATCCCCTACCAGAACAGGTGTATGGGTAGGATAAGGAGCAACTAGAGAAGAGGTCAGACGAGTGGCCTTCCAGAGCTGAAAGTTAACACCCTCCTAAAGCAATTATCCCATATACCAATAGGAGGCTCTTGCCATCGTTAAGACTGTGAAAGCCTTTGCACACCTGTTGTCACATACCAAATTCACTATAGTTACTGATCATGAGAGTCTGACTAAACTAATGACCTAAAAGAATCTAAGTAATCAATAGGAAAGGTGGCTAATGCATCTTAGCTGCTTTGATTTTTCTATCCAATATATACTAGGAGCAAAGAATTTCTTAGCAGACTACTACCTATTGAAGATTCATGAAGATGGGTCTTCAGCTTATGATATAATCCTCCAAGATCCTACTTTCAAAATTCATGATACCCAGATCACTCCAGATACTAAAGCATTGGAAATTCGAACCAATTACACATCTTCAGCATCCTATAGCCTAGAATCCAATCATGATATATACTATTTAGCAGAAAGCCAGTACTCGCTAAACCTTACTACCTGAAACTTGATACTCAAGGTAAGCCCTGATTATATGTTGAATACCATTCAAGCAAATGCAGTCACCCAATCTCTGAAATGAAAGGATAGCCACCAAAGCCCTCCCAAGAGTGAGGCCAGCACTGATAGTTCTATCACTAAAGGCAACTCTTGGGGAAATGAAGTCACACTACTAAAGCTATTCAAGAAAAAGGCAGCACATATGGCAACCACTTGGACAGTATACTATGATGATGAGTCACCTAATACCATTACCAAACCAATGGCCAACTGGAGCTCAGGATTCTCACCCTCAAACAAATGATCAGAAACTTTGTCAACAAAAGGCAAAACAACTGAGCTCATGCCCTCCCCTCGATAGTGGCAGCTATGAAAGGTGCATCTCATGAATCCTTGAGTATCTCACCCTATCAGGCCCTCTATGGATGGCCATGGAAAATCTTTAACCCAGTCCAATAATCAACCAGTAAGATACTGGCTGTCAATGAGATATTGAACACACATGAAATAACAGGAATGGAAGTGGATATGGTACAGAAGCATATAATATTCAGGCAAACAGTACAAGGAGACAAGTGGTACAAACTCCAGAGATGCCCCTTCCAGATTGGAACCAGATGTTACAATCTGGTATGAGACCTCTCCTATCTTATATCTCACAACAGGCAACATGTCTGTAGTTAGCTTTTCTTAGAGGTGATCTTACTTACCTTCTATTGTATTCTCTTTACTTTGAGAATTCTAATACTTGTTGTCTTATGCTACATCTTAGATGTTAACCTTTGTCGATACTAAGTCCTTATAGCACTAACTTGTATTAGTCTTGTTCCTTCTCTCTGGTTGTTTGATCTATGTGTAAAGAGCATAAAGGTGTTTTATTCGTAATATAATAGATAGGAAATAACTTAGGTGGTTGCGTAAAGAACTAACTATCAGGTCCTATTGACCTCCTTATATAGTTCTTCCAGCAACCTGCTTACAAATCAAATGAGTCACAACTGTGACTCATACATTCACGCAACATCTAACCTCATGACCATACTTGGTCATGCGCGAAAGTCCCATGACCTTAAAGGGGTCATGTGCGAAACCTCATGACTTGTATAAATGAAGTCATACCTCTTAATCCTTATGACTCATATGCGTACATATGAGTCAATACTCAACATACCAATCAAATTCAAACATAAATAACTATGACTCATAACTGTGAGTCATGTGAGACTCTATGATATGTATGTGAGTCATAGTGTGAAAACATACTATCATATGACTCAACTGAGTCATGTGCAAAACCTTTAACAAATGAAATACCATGACATACAATCATATGTCATGTAAAACCATTACAAACCATGCCAGGTTTGTAATACTAGCTCCCCTCTCCCTAAATCCTCAGTCTCTTGAGGATCTGTAATGGTACCTTTTGTAGTATATGTCTTGATCCACATTCTCTTGCAATCTTCCCACTTCATGGGAGATTCTCCTAATCCTCTTTTCCACCTCTCTCCTCGTGTATCTTTCCCTTTCTACCTCTTTTTCCAAGGCCTTATTCCTGAGTCTCAAGCCTTTTTCTTCCCCCCTTAGATGTTCGATGGACCTTCCTGCTCTATCTACCATTCTCTGTAGTTGTTCCAGCCTCTTTCACTGATCTTCGATTGTTTTTCATAGGTCCTCCTTCAATACAAACTTTTTATCCCCCTCTTTTTACTCTGGTTTCATCCCTGAAACTTGGTTTTCCCCCTATCTTACTTTTTTCTTTCCTTCTTTGTGGAAAGAGCATCAGGTTTGCATGCAATCCTTTGCATCAATCCTCTCATTTTTTGGTTCTTTTGTTGTGAATGGTGGGAATGATTCCTAGTTCTTTTCCCAGCTGTTGGCATCACTAGAATCATTCGAGCTAGTAGTTACTGTTCTGGCCATGGGTCAGAAGTCATGTCTTTCTTTTGCCTCCTTATGGATCAGGCATTCGTTATCCATGCATGCCATGAAGTGGTATGCTGCATGCTCATCTTTCTTTTCTTCGAAATATATCTTGCTCCAGTCTTCATTTTCTGGGTCCAGGCATATGTGGATATCATTGGTGGAAGGTGGAGATTACATTTTGGGCATTGGTGAAGTTGGTGGATGTGTACCACTCTTGGTCGTATTGTGCAGAGTAATCAGTCCACTTGGCTTGGTATTGTAGTTTTCCATAATGTAGTCTTGAATCAATGATTTGATCGAGTTCATATTTGTTTTCTCCTTCTATCTCAATAGGAGGAGGGGGAAGTTTCTTTTGTGAGGGTAGAGAATTGTCTGAGTAGAGTTCGAGTTTGCTGATGTGGAAGACTGGGTGTTTTGTTTTCATCGAGGCTAGGAGGTCTAGCTTATAAGTTTTTTTTCCAATTTTTTCAATAATCTTGTATGGTCCGATTTTCTGGTAGTCCAGTTTCTTTGATGGTTTCATGGTCTGAATGGCCTTCATAATTAACCAGACTTTATCTCCTGATTCTAGTCTTGGATCGGGTTTTCTGTATCAATTATTGTTTTCCCTTATTTTGTCTTGTGCCATCCGTATTTCTGTCTGGATGAGTTCGTGTAATCTGCTGATGTCGTCTTTTTCCAATATTTCTGGTAAACCTATGTGTCCCATAGGTTCGTTGATAGGGTGATGTCCATAGTTTGCATAGAAGGGTGTTGTCTTGATAACATCTTGTTTTGTGTTGTTGTATGCAAATTCTGCAAATGATAGCCATTCTTCCCAATCCCATTGGGAATATTCCACATATGTCCTGAGGAATTGTTCTAGTGAGGCATTTGTTCATTCTGTTTGACTATCCATTTGGAGGTGAAATGCCATGCTTATCTTCTGTGTAATGTCCAATCCTTTGGTCATCTCGTTCCATAGGTCCGATGTGAATATTGAACCTCTATTGCTGATGATATATTTCGGTAATCTATGCAGTTTGAAAACATTTTTCATAAACAGCTGCATAAATTGGTTGGTTTTCATATCCTTTGAACAGGGTATGAAATGAGCCATCTTGGTCAAGTGATCCATGACGACCCATATAGCATCATAGTCATTCAATAGTGGTAAGTCTGTAATGAAATCCATACTGATAGATTTCTATGGTTTTTTCAGTATCTACAATGGTTGCAGTAGTCCATATGGCATGTGACGACTTGGTTTTATACACTGGCACAAGTTGCAGTTTTTGACATATCGCTTAATGTCTTGGTGCATGTTTGGCCAGTAGTATGTTCGTTGTGTTAATTCTAATGTTTTAGTCATTCCGCCATTTCCATTTTGTGGTGTGTTGTGATTTCTTCTAATTGCTTCGGTTCTTATCGGTTCATCTTCTGGTAGCCAAATCTTTCCCTTGTACTACATATATCCTTCTTTCCAGTCACATGACTACAATGCAACCTTCGGATATTTCTTATCTTTCCTTTTGATGGCTTTTCAAATATCTTGAAATAAGGTATCTTGTGATGTCTTTTCTTTGATATTCTTTTCTGTTCCTTGTTCTTCTATTGTTCATAGTTCCATAGTGTTGATTTCTTCTGAATCCGAAGTATATCCTTCATCCTTGAAGAATTGTTTTTTTATGTAAAAGAATCTTTTACCATTGCATAATGCGATTGTCTTCTTCTGTTGGTATGTCATTTGTTCTTCATGTGAGGGCATCCAGTTTTGCTCCTTCCTCACCTGGTCAATATTCAATTTTGATGTTGTATTGGCTGAGCTCCTCACTCCATCGTATTTGTTGTCCATTCAGGGCTTTGGTGGTCATGAATGGGACAAGGTTCTTGTGGTCTGTAAGAATCTTGACTGTGTGTGGACTTTCTTGTGCATATTTCCTCCATTCCTTGAGGGCTTGCATAATTGCAAGGAGTTCTTTGTCATGGATGTCATAGTTGCATTCTGACTTGGTCATTGTCTTTGATTAGTAGGCTATCAGTTTCCACAGTCCTTCCTTATCTTGCTGTGATATTATTACAGAATAGATGTAATTAGATGCATCTATTTCTATCATAATAGGTGCCTCTAGGTCAAAGTATCTTAGTATTGGAGTTGTGGTGAGTTTCTCCTTGAGACCTTCAAATGCCCTTTGCTCTGGGTCTCCCCATTCTCACTTCTGATTCTTTTTTGTCCTGTTGTATAGTGGTTTTGCTATTCTGCTGAACCCTTCTATGAATCATCAGTAGAAGTTGCAGAATCCCACAAAGCTTTAAATGTCTTTGACTTTCTCCAGTGTTGTCCATACTTTTATGGCATCTGTTTTGGTAGGGTCCATTCATACTACTCCAGAGTTGATGATGAATCCTAGGTATTCAGTTACTTCCTTGTGGAATTCACATTTTGTGGGTTTCAGGTGAACTCCGATTTCCTTGAGCTTTGCTAGTATCATGGCTATATCCTTTCGCTGTTATTCTATGGTATCTGAATATACCAATAGGTTATCCAGGTAAGCTATGCAGTTGACATCCAAGTATTTGCTAAGTGCATTGTTGGCCCATCATTGAAAGGTTGCCAGTGCATTGGCTAATCCGAATGGCATGACCATATATTCATATAGTCCATATCGTGTCCTGAATGCTGTCTTCCACTCATCTCCATTGGCAATCTGTATGTGTTGGTATGTGTCCTTGATGTCGAGTTTGGTGAAATATTTCGCTGTTTGCAGTTGATCTAAGGCTTCGTTTATCAATAGTAATAGATATCGATCTTTCTTTGATACTGCATTTAGGCCTCTGTAGTCCACACAGAGTCTCAAGCCCCCATTTCTTTTCTTGACAAAGAGTATGGGTACTCCTGCTGATGAGGATGAAGGTCTTATCCATCATCTTTCTAGATTCTTTTCCAGGTAATGTCTGAGTTCCTTAAGTTCTTCCCCTCTTAAGGGGTAGAGCTTCATGAATGGTGGTGGTGCTTCCGTTTCTCTCTTGTGGTCCACTGCCCAATACAGTGATAGTTTGTCCTTTCTTTTTCTTCAAATATTTCTAAGAAGTTGTGATATTCCTTAGGCACTATTTGCTTCAAAGTTTCTTTTTCACCCTTCTCTTTCTTTTACAAGGCTAGCTCAGTGCTGATTGTTGTAGCTGCTAGCATGTGTCTTCCATCATCCCATTTCAGGATTCCAGTGATTTCTCTTTTTTTGTGCATCCTGCTGAATGCTTGTGCTGAGATAAAAGCTATTGATAGCTTTTTCTTGTCCTGAGTTGGTTCTTTCTCTTGGTGATCTGTACTGCTGAATCCTTGGTTGCCCCTTTTCATGGGTTGAAGTTATTGTACCTCCTTGAAGGGTGTTGAGACTATTTTCTCAATAATTATCTGGGCAATCCTATCCCCTTTGTGGACCTCGTAATCCACTTCTGACAGGTTTGCCAGTAGGACCCAGATTTCCCCTGCATAGTCCACATCTATAACTCCAGCATTAATGGTAAGGCCATTTTTGCTTTCCAAACCACTTCTGGGTGCCATGCGGGCATAGGTGTTCTCTAGAACTCCCATTGAGATTCCTGTTCCAATTAGCTTTTGTCCCCTCGCTGGGACTATGGCTTCTTCTATGCTAAATAGGTCACTGCCTGCTGCCTTTTGCAAGTCTTTCATGGGTATCCTCATGTCTTCTCTCAGTTTTTTGACCATTATTTCCTGATTTGATCCATCTTCAGTGCTGAGTCTTAGAATCTAACTTTTCAGATTCTCCTGAATTGCTTCCTTTTCTGTTACTGCATATACAATTAGGGAGGCATCAAGGCATACTACCTTACACCTATCACTATCAAAGGTGATTTCTTCTTTTCTTCAGACAATTCTTGGGTTGTGATCTTTTAACCATGTCATGACAAGGATGACTTCGTGTTTGATAAAGTTGGCCACTAGGAAAGTTGCTTTCTCTTTGTGGCTTCCGATGTCCATAGGGATTTCTATGACATGGGTGATTGGCCCTGCATCTGATACAGTTCCATCTACCATGTATATATCTCTTGGTTTTTCGATTTTTGTTAAGGGTAACTGATGATTTATAGTGAAGTTATGATCTATAAAATCTTCAGTTGCCCCTGAGTCAATCATTGCGTTTGTCGATATTTGTTGTTTCTTGTTGTGGAGTTGCACTTTGACTATGATGTGGTCTGATTCGAGGTTCCTTAGTTCTTTGTTGGTTATTGTGGCATTGAGGTGTGTGATCTTGATGGTTTCTGTCTTGTCATCCCCTAGCCCATCATTTCCTGGTGACGTCTTCCTTCTTTTGATGGGTTTCATTCTGTTGTCCCCAGGACCACCTATTCCTGGAGACTTTTGTCATTTAAAGCCTCTTCTTGCTCTTTTTCCACATCCAGTTTTCGGATCTTTGGCCCATTGATGTTGGTATTCTTGACTTGACAGTTCTTTGCCAGGTTACCCTTTCTTCCGCATTGGTAGCATAATCCTTCTTTTCTGCGCTTCTTCCATTCTTTATAAGGTAATCTTTGGTATCTCTTTCGGTTCATCACATCTAGGTCCATAGGTTCTCCTGGGGGTGGAGTCTGTTTGAATGTTCCATCCATGTTTCGTGGGGCTACCCCCATCTTGTTTCCTTTCTGAATATGTTTAACCATAGCCAGTTTGGTTTCCTTAGTGATTGCCCATTGGGCAAGCTGTTCCATATTTTTGAATGCCGTTGTATCTATTCCCCATGCATTCTATAGTGTTGGGTCCTTGTCTCAGTCCTTTGAGTTTCATCTGAGCCTCTTCTCTTACATCTATTGCTCCAAATTGCTCCCAGATGGCTGTCTGGAGGAGTGCCCAAGATCCATCCCAGGGTTGTATTAGACTCCCTTCCGCATAGGGTGTGATCCAGGTAGCTGCATCCCCTCTGAGCAGACTTGTTATGTACACTATTTTGTCTATGTCATGGTTCTCATGCCACCCTACAGCCTGGAAGTAGACCCTTAGTTTGGCTAGCCATGTTTGTAGTTTGCTTCGTTCTCTGTCGAAGGTTTCAGGTTTTTCTGTTTTGGGTCTCCTTTCCCCTTATAGTCCAGCCAGGATTTGTGTTGGCTATTCTGCCGTTAGTGCCAGGAGTTGTCCTTCCTGCTGTTCTTCTCTATGGTCCATAGGGGAGTTCATCTGTTGATCTCCTGCTGCTTCCACCATTGTTATCATTTGGTGTTGCTTTTGTTAAGACACAACCAAATGTTACAATTTGCTATAAGACCTCTCCTATCTTATATCTCACAACAGGCAATGAGTCTGTAGTTAGCTTTTCTTAGAGGTAATCTTACTTACCTTCTATTGTATTCTCTTTCCTTCAAGAATTCTAATACTTGTTGTCTTTTGCTATGTCTTAAATGTCAACCTTTGTCGATACTAAGTCCTTATAGTGCTAACTCGTATTAGTCTTGTTCCTTCTCTCTGGTTGTTTGATCTGTGTGTAAAGAGTGTAAAGGTGTTTTATTCATAATATAATAGATAGGAAATAACTTAAGTAGTTGTGTGAAGAACTAACAATCAGATCCTATTGACCTCCTTATATAGTTCTTCCAGCAACCCACTTACAAATCAAATAAGTCACAACTGTGACTCATACACTTGCATAACATATAACCTCATGACCATACTTGGTCATGCGCGAAAGTCCCATGACCTTAAAGGGGTCATGTGCAAAACCTCATGACTTGTATAAATGAAGTCATACCTCTTAATCCTTATAACTCATATGCGTACACATGAGTCAACACTCAACATACCAATTAAATTCAAACATAAATAACAATGACTCATAACTGTGAGTCATGTGAGATCCTATAACACATATGTGAGTCATAGTGCGAAAACATACCATCGTATGACTCAACTGAGTCATGTGCAAAACTTTTAACAAATGAAATACCATGACATATAATCGTATGTCATGTGAAACCATTACAAACTATGCCAGGTTTTTAATACCAGAGTACTGGTTAGAGGATAACCCTACACCTTTACTCCTGGGTGATCAAGAAAGCTAGAACCCAGATGGTTTAGCCCCTTCAAGGTATTGGAACATGATGTTTATACTGATAACTACAAGCTTGAATTACCCTAGTGAATTGAGTGGCTGAAACCCTTCTTTCATGGATCTTCACTTAAGGAAAACTAAGAAAATGATCCAGACAGATTTGCATCTCAAAGAATGGATAGGGCAGCACCTATCATCATTGACAATGCAGAAGAATGAGAAGTAGAGCAGATCCTCAATTACAGATACCAGAATAATAGAGATGAATTCTTGGTGTACTGCAAAGGATATGAAAGGACTGATGATTCTTAGGAACCCAATGAGAACCTGGAGAACTCCTTGGAAATCATCCAGAAATATTGGACAATAAACTACCCAGCAGCCCCCCTACCTAAGATAAATTCACACTATGTCAGAATAGTTTAGGTGCCAATGGAGGTTTTGGAAACTCCCTGTACAGCTGGACCTGTACCTGATGAATTTTGAGAACCTTATGATAATGAAGAATATGACTCTCACTATTTGGAATTTGATTACATCAGTACTAATGATGACTCCCTTCTTTAGCACCTAGATAGGAATGAGCAAGAGGACTTGGACTAGAGTATGTGGTATTTTAGATTGGGGGAATGTAACATGTGTACATGTTCCAGCAACTGTATACTGGTTACACTTATGTTTTTCTTTATTATGTTATTTCATTTGTTCTAGCTTATATTGATTGATTGATTGTTTCACTACTAGTATCATTAGGATTCCAGTAACTTGTTTATATTTGAAATAGTTATGCTTTTGTACTACCAAGGTTTTGCCCTAAGGATTCCAAGGAAAGGAATGATCATGTATACTGACAGTAGAGATAAGGCTTGGGTGAAGGATTGCCTTAGGCTTTCAGGATTCTGGTAGGATCACAAGATTCTAGTAGTGTGTACTTACTGGTAATGATAGTCATTGTGGGTTTTCAGGGGCCTCTACCTGGGGTGGAGGAAATCATGTATTTAAGACAGTCTTCCTGACTAGCAGGAACTGCTAGACTTTAGACAGAACCTAGATAAGAAATATACTTAGTTGGACTACAATTCTATTATTCCTTTTCCCCTTTGCTTCTTCTAAGACCTTCTTATCTTTACCTCTCTAGTCTCCCTTAGGAATTGAATGCTAGCTGGACTACCACTGATCCCTATTGTATTTAGTTTATATAGGTTGCCACCTGTTATATAGGACATGATTAACTAGTAAACTGTAAATAAAATAATGAATAGGGTACTTAGAGAGGCCAACATCAAGAAATGGGTAGCCAAATCAAGATCCAAGCTCAAGTCTGAGCATGTTGCCAAGAGATTGAAGTGGCCTACAGTTCATAAATATTGGATAGTTGAGGATTT
The DNA here is from genome assembly GCA_003788595.2 of Choiromyces venosus 120613-1. Classification (NCBI taxonomy): domain Eukaryota; kingdom Fungi; phylum Ascomycota; class Pezizomycetes; order Pezizales; family Tuberaceae; genus Choiromyces; species Choiromyces venosus. The sequence continues at coordinate 896,005 of ML120362.1, forward strand.
TGAAAGATTTATTTGGAGTGATGAGTACAGTATGGAGAAATCTAAGAATCCAAGATAATAATGTGTTTTTAGGGAACCTGGAGAGAAGTAGTTAGCTGAGAGTATTCATTCAAAAGAGAAGAATGAGAGAATTTCTCTTATAGTTTTGGGGTACTTATAGGGTAAGAGAAAAGGCTCTTTGTTTCCTATTAGTCAAAATATCAATAGGACCAGGTATGTTAGACTCTAGAGAAGGTATCTTTTTCCTATTATTCATCAAATAATCCCTTTTAATATACAGGATATCCTTTTTCAGCAGGATAATTCTCGTGTTCATTTGGCTTATAATGTTATAGATTGGTTAGAGAGAAACTCTATTAAAGTTCAGAAATATCTCACTTATTTCCCTTATTTAGATCCTATTGAGCATATATAGGTTAAGCTTCAAAATTGATTGCACTAGTAGTATTATGAGATTAGTAATACTACAGGAGGAAAAGAGGGTGTTAAGAAGAAGTTGGTGTTAGGCATATGGGAAAAAGGGCCAAAGTTACCTGGCCTTTACTCAGGATTATTTCTACCATACCCCTGCAGCCCCCATGTAGGGACCAGGTGTCATCACGGTATTACGGCCGAGTTGCGTCCCAACACTTTAGCCACAATAAATAACACCTTCAGCATAACACCATATACGTCATCGCTGTCTGTCCGACCGGATGCTGTCCATAGGATATATGAGAGGGCACATTTGGCGACTCATGGGAAGTGACTCGGAGGAATTCAGTTAAGTTTTGAGCAAGCTATTATTCTGTACATTAGCAGTTAAATATTATGGCTGATAAGTAATGGGACCATTTAAGAAGAAAACTTAGTGACTGAATATCGCGAGCCTATGGCACCAACAGGTAGCCATAGAGCTGAGCCTCTTGCTTTGAAAGAAGTAGTGCCCTAAGAGGGCCTACTCGAGAATCGGTATGAGAGGTTTTCGCTGGATAAGCTATTGGCTCGATCCAGAGCAGAAAACCCTATATATCTGATGGGCTTTGTGATGCATCAATATGCAACACAATGGCCGCGCTCATTCATTAAAGCTGATCACTTTATGTTTTGAGGCAGAACAATTAGTATAGTTGCCATTAGGGCGGCATACTCGAATTAAGTTCATATAGTGGAGAGATCAAAGACTACCTACTGGAGGAGTATTCACACCCCCAAGAGATAGTAGGAGTTTGAAGAGATCAAAGCTAAGCAGGGCAAATATTCTCAGGGTCAAGGGTGTTCGCACTTAGGGAAAATAAGAGGTTTTCGACAGAGTTACTTAGATAGTATAGGAGTTGATTGTAGCCCACGATAACCCAGACGCAGAATATAAATATTGAGGTACCTACAGCTATTAGAAAGATCAAGCAATGGAGAAGGGATCTTATTAATATATTTATTATCTTACTCTTGAAAAACCTTATTACACTTATTCTTTCCAAGCCTTTGGAAATACGAGCCTACCTTAACGATCTTCATTTTATCTTTACCTTACCTTATTTCAAGAAACTTACGGCTTAGACCTACCGGCCCTATCTATAGTTGGACTACCCCATAACAGTTGGTATATGTATTACTATTAGTTTAGAAGACAATTGTTAAGGTTTTTTGAAAAGTTATGGAAATCAATGCTGAATAGGTTAACTATAGTTTTGGAGGTAAAGGAAAGTTATACAAAGTATTAGATAGTGTTAATATTCTTTATTTCCTATTTCTATAATTTAATTTATCATTACTAGTTGGTTGGTTAGCTTGTTTATTTATTTATTCACTCATTTGCTTATTTACTTATTAATAATACAACCTTACTACTGCACTATACAGTTCTAGTATAGTGTAATCATAGTTAAACAGGTCTCAAATCATGAACACTTCTGATGACTAGCTAAACTATGTGAGTTAATAATATAACTATTAATAGAGAGTTAGTAGAACTTATAAGAGTCAAAAAGATTTGAGTTGAAAATAGGTAGGAGTTGATCAAGAAGAGAAGAGGATGAGAATGATGAAATAGGTGGATTGCATATGAAGGAAAATAGGAACTAAATTACAACTGATATGTGGGATGACTATTAGGTATGCCTGAATAGATATAGAGTTTAAGGTATTGTTAGATATATTTGTAGTAAGTTAAGTAATTATAGATTGATAAATACAATAAATAAGGTAAAGTTATATTAAAGGAACTTGGAAAAAAAAAACATGGTACATTTAATTGGGTCTTATAGAAAGTATATACAGCCAATTATCTGAAGTATTTCTGATTTGAGACCTCTTTAATTATTATTGTACTATACTAGAAGTGTGCCATAGGGTAGTAAGGTTGTATTATTAATAAATGAACAATAGAACAAGTGAATGAATGAGTGAACAAGCTACCTAACCAACTAGCAACAATAAATTAAATTATAGAAATAGGAAATAAAGAACATTAATACTATCTAATACTTGGTATAACCTCTCTTTACTTCAAAAATGCAGCTATCCTATTAGGCATTAATTTCTACAACTTCTCAAAAAGCTTTTTAGGAATTGTCTCTCAAACTAATGGTAATACATATACTAGCCTCTTCTTATCAGCCTTTTTTCCTCCTAGGGTATCACCAATCCTAGGATACTGCTAGTATAATCACTTTTTAAGCTTAACTCATACATACTCAATAGGATTTAAATCAGGGGAATAAGAGGGATGTTCCTTAACTTCAAAACGGTTTCTCTCTAACTGACCTATAACATTATAAGTCTTATGAATAGGAGAATTATCCTACTGAAAAAGGATATCTTGCAGACCAAAAGAGATTATTTGATGAATAATATAAAAAAATGTCTTTTCAAGAGCCTAACATAACTGTGCCAAGGTTGTGGCTTGCAGTCACAACCCATAGATGTTTGCAAGCTCACAAAGGGGGCACTCTAAAGAGTGCTGGACAGCTCAACATCACTTAGTGGGTTGCCATAGCAACATAGTGACAGCTTAATGTAACTTTGTAGGGTACCATAGTAATATCATAATATAGCAAGACTTTGAGTCTCAACAAGTCTAGAAGGCTTACATTGTCTACATTGAATACAACCAACATCACCAAATATTATGCTCATCAGGCAGTGGGTTGAGCCATATTCCAATATTGAAGCTTGAATTCAGGCAGCCCTTGCCTCCCTTACAGCTAATGAAGAAGAGTGTCCCAATATTGCTACCACTACTCAAGAATATGAAATTCCAGTATCCTGACTCTGTGAATGCTGGCAAGACCACCAATTGAAACAAGAATGCTCTGCAATAAACCATAAGCTTTCTTCCAACCAGGAACTTGCTGTCTGTCAATATCTTAACAGCCTTGATATTGTGGGTACAAGTGCTCGACTGCAAATGGTTTCCAGTGTTGCTAATACTATTTTGCAAAATGCACATACCAGCTCACCACCTGCTCTTGTTAGTATGAAACAGATACAATAGTTTTTGAGTCATCATCTAGAGTACTTCGTACACAAACAAAAAACAATCAACCTTGACCACAAGAATGCTCACCAGCTGGATGATATTTGAATTTGTTTTGAGAAATACCATACAGTGTGTGAGCAGTATTGCATTCACAATACTGATATATACAACTTCAATAAGAGTGGTTTCTGCATTAGTATTGGAAAGGACCAGTAGATTATAACTAGAGATCCAACCTGTCAATCATATCTTGGCAGCTCAACAAACTGAGAGCTTGTTTTCATTTGTGAAACAATTAGTAGAGATGGTGGTATTCTCCCTCCAATGATTATTGTTCCTGGTGTAATACATCAAGAACCTTGGTATACTATGATATCAATACCTGATGATTACCTTATAGGTATATCGGAAACTAGCTATAGTAATCATGAATTGTCTATGAAGTAGCTAGTCTACTTTGAACAGTTTTCCTCTCAGAGGCAAGTAGGTAACTATTAACTCCTACTGCTCAATGGCTTTGGCTCCCATTGTACTAAACAGTTTATCAACAACTGTGATACAAACAAGATTGTTGACTTCTGCCTTCCTTTGTATTCAATTCATCTTCTGCAACTATCAGATGTTGTTGTATTTCAACTATATAAGCATTATGATACTGAAGCTGTGGAAGCTGTGACCTGAATTGGTTGTGGTGACTTTGATAAAATAGCATTCTTGGACATGATTGATTCAATACATCAGCTTATGTTTAAACAATCAACTATCCAATCTGCCTTCTGAGCTACTGGACTTATCTCTTATAACTCTAATGTTGTAATTTACAAGTTACATAAGGCAGGAGACCATCCTATACAACCAATCACACCTCTAAGAATAGTTGCACCAACAGTACCACTTATGATCAGGAGTCTCAAGAGACAAGGTGATGAATTGCTACAGGATGCAGTTGATCTTTCCCTAACTTTCCAGCATAGACTCAGATTTGTCCTTCAAGGAGGCTTAATGCAAGCACAATCTAGAATGTTAGCTATGGAGCACATGGAATATTCTCAAGCTGCAGAGCAAGCAAGAAGTACAAGATGCAGGGTACAAAATTGGAGACAGGTGCAAAAGGGGGGTGTTCTTAATACTTTACAAGTATGTGAGATGGTGAAATGGAGAGAGGATATGGAGGTTGAAAAGGCAGAAAAGCAGCTGAGACAGGACCAAAATGCAAGGAAACAAGCTAAGTAGGAAGAGTATAAGCCTTTTCTTAAAGAGATAAAGGCAAATATCAAGGAAAGAATAACTATTTGGGTCTATAAAAAGAAAATATCTAGGCTTATAGTTGCTGCAATTAAGAGACAAGCTAGGCTGCAAAACTTAATGTAAAGTAGAATTTTGTACTCATAGAGTCAAGTTGAAGCTAGACATTTCTGATTCCTAGTAGATAATAATTTACAAAGTATTTAGCTTCAATTTGACTGCACTAGTATTTGGTGAATTATTAATGTCCTATTGAGCCTCAAGTTATGCTTGGTCACTATGTTGCAATGGCAATCTACTAAGTGATGTTGAGCTGTCCAGTAACATTGAGCTATCTGGTACTCTTTAGAGTGCCCTGGTTGTGAGCTTGTAAACATCGGTGGGTTGTGGCTGCAAGCTACAACCTTGACATGGTTACCTGGTCTTATAGATATTTTGAGTAATAGGAACCAAAGGGTTTTTTCTTTTACCCTGAAAGTATCCTCAAATTATAAGAGAAATTCCCTTATTATTCTCCTTTGAATGAATACAATCAGCTAACTATTTCTCTCAAGGTTCTCTGAAAACTGATTGCTGTCTTAGATTCTGAGATATCTCTATACTGCGCTCATCACTGGCCTCAATTCATCCAGATGCAGCTATCCTCAATCCAGATACATAGGATGCAACCCAATACAGCAATAATTAGTCTAGATATATAGGATGCAACGTAGAGAAATAATATTTCCTAAGTGTAAATTGTTTCAGCAATGAATTCTACTTGTCTGTAAGGGCATAAATATTTCTACAACTGATATAATTATAAATATAGGTTTAGATTTATCAAAAGTCTATATAGATATTACAGATATATTATAGAAATAAATAACAAATACAATTGGATATTTGTAGCAGGAAAAATAAACAGTGTCTGGAAGAGTTAGTAAAGAGTCAACCAGACTCTGAGTCCCATAGTAACTAATTACCCAGCAGTTAGATTTGGATATAATACAGTGTTAAAATTACCTATTGAACTCTCCTATTATATAACTTGCAACAGACAATGACTATTTGTTTTGTATTAACTTATTCCTATTAGGGTTTCTTACATGATACTATTGCACCTAATAGTATCTCTTCTTATGTTCCTCTTAGTTGTACTATGTTCACTTTAAGATTATACTGTTATAATCTTAAGTACCTGTTACAAACCTAGTACGGAAAAAGGGTTTCACATGACTCATGATTATGAGATCATAGGTTTGTAATGGTTTCGCACACATGACCAATTAGGTCATGTGAGTTTCACACATGACTCGCACTTGTAGGTCATAGTTGTTATATTGGATTTGATTAAGTAATAACTCATTTGAGTTATATGATTGTTTTGCACACATGACTTATTTAGAAGTCATGTGAGTTTTGCACATGACCTATTTAAAGTCATGTGATTATTATGTTACGCGAATGTATGAGTCACAATTGTGACTCATAAATAGTTATTGATTTGTAAGCGGGTTGTGAGAAGGACTATATAAGAAGGAGGATACGACGTAGTAGTTAGTTCTTCACGCAACCACCTAAGTTATTTCCTAGATATAACTATATGACTTTATGAATATAAAACACCTTTATGCTCTTTACTAAAGAACATCTCGAGATATCTTCCTTGTAGGACAAGGAAGAAAGTGAATGAATAGTTTAGTCTTAAGAAGGCTAAGTAAGGATAAGAATTTAGTCTTAGGAAGATTAAGTACAAACAAAGAATACCGAGTTAAGTATTAACCCCTTTATGATATCTAATAAAGATTGATATAACATTGTTGCCTGTTGCTCGGTTGCATACTAGGAGTGATAGAATAAGTGATCCTAACATTTGGTTACATCTTTGCAACACCCAACGAAAAATATAGATTTTGAATACAAAAATCAATCTTTAGGACTTCCAGAGGTAGCACAGGCACTTGCAAGAACAGCCTCGGAAACAGGAAGAACAGGAAGCCCTATTATGTTAGAAGAAAGATCAGAACAAGGATCTACATCATTGGAGGAACACAAAGATCAAAGGATGTTGGCACCAGCAAGAGGAGTACCACCAGCAGAAGGAGTACCACCAGCAGGGGAGGAACAGGGAGGGGCCCAACCAAAGCCAGAACTAACGGCAGAACAACTCAGACAAGTAATCCAGGCCCTAGGAGGAGGAACAAGACCAAAGATCAAAGAACCAGAAACCTTCTTAGGAGAAAGAGACAAAATAAGAAACTGGCTAGCACAACTACAAGTCTACTTCCTAGCCATAGGGTGGGCAGAAGGATATGAGGAAGAAAGAATAACATACACCTCAAGACTACTAAGAGGAGATGCAAGTAGTTGGCTCACACCATATAGGGAAGGAACCAGTACAGCAACCTGGCAAAATTGGCCTAATTTTGTAGAAGCACTACAAGGTCAGTTTGGACTAGTAGAGCCAAAAGGAGAAGCAAGGATGAAATTAAGAGAATTAGTGCAAGGCACTAAATCGATGACAGAATATTGGAATTCCTTCCGGTTAATACTAATGGAAGCATACATGGATGAAGCCACAGCAAGTGAATGGTTATTCCAAGGTATGAATAGGAAATTACAGGATGAATACAGACATCTGGATCAGGTATTAGAAGGACCAGAGGCATTGGCAAAATGGGCAATAGAGAAAGAAACAAGGCTAGCCACTATCAGATATCTCCAAAATAAAGGAAGCAAACAACAAGAACAAGAAATCCCAGGAAATACCAATGGCACCTATAGAGCGACCCCAAGTGTGACTCCCAAGGGGGAACCCATGGACCTAGATGCAACAAACCGCAGAAAACTCCAGAGACTACCGAATAAGGAGTTCCGAGAATGAAGACAGAAAAAGCTATGCTTCCACTGCAGAAATAAAGGACATTTTGCACAAGACTGTAGAGTCAAAAACATCAAGATACGATCGACGGAGGTGGAGAAGGAGGAGAAGGAGGAGGAAGAAACTTTAAACGACCAAGGTCCCCAGTAGAAGGTGGTCTGAGGGACAACCAACCAAAAGCCATCAGAAAATCCAAATTACACTCATTACACTCGACCATAGGCTCTACAGAACCCTTGGATTACAAATCAGATCATATTATGGTCAAGGTACAACTTTACAACAAGAAAAATGAAAAAATAACAACAAATGCAATGATAGACTCAGGAGCTACAGAAGACTTCATAGATCACAATTTTGCTATGAGACACCATCTACCCCTGAAGAAAATAGGAAAACCAAGAGATATATACACGATTGATGGTACTGTTTTGGAAGCAGGACCTATTACTCAGATAGTGGAACTACCAATAGACATAGGAAACCATAGAGAGAAGGCTACCTTCCTTGTGGCTAACCTTGTCAAACATAAATTAATCTTAGGAATGACATGGTTAAAGAACCATGGACCGAAGATTGACTGGATAAAGGAAAAAGTCACCTTCGACAGTGAAAGATGTAAGGCCATATGCCTACACAGTTCTCCAACAGTATATGCAGTACCAGAGGAACAAGCCAGAAGAGAGAATCTGGAAAGCCATATTCTACCAATCGACATGAAAGAAAAACTAAAAGAATCGAAAAGTTAGATTCAACAGATGGTCCCCATCAATGGACAAGATGACCAAGAAAGCCAATGGGTGGTTATCAAAAAATTAGAAAAAAGTACGAAAATACCAATGAGGGGATTGCACTTGGCAGCAAGCCATGACTTGCATAGCATAGAAGAAGCAATTGTCCCAGCACGAGGACAAAAACTTATAGGAACAGGGGTTGCCATAAGACTTCCTAAGAACACTTATGCTCACATTGCACCAAGAAGTGGATTAGCAACCAAGAAAGTCTTAACCATTAATGCTGGAGTAATTGATGCAGACTATATGGGTGAAATTAAAGCACTATTGGTAAACCTATCGGAAAATGACTATAAGGTTAACACAGGAGACAGCATAGTACAATTGATAATCGAAAGAATTATCATGACGGACTTGCAAGAAGTACAAGAAATAAAAGAAACAAAAAGGGGAGGTGCAGGCTTTGGTAGCACTGACAAAAAAGAAAGACCACTAGAAAAAGACCTCAACATATCCTTCATTTTGGCCAGGGCATTTGGGAAAATGTAATGGAAAAAGGACCAGACAGGCATCCTAAGATGCAATGAAAATGAGACTTCCCTAGCAGCCACAACAATTAGCACAGAACTTGCTTTAAAAAAAGGAAAGGATAGGGATAAGTCAGCAAAGGAGATAGTCCCAAAGGAATACCATAGATTCCTAGAACTCTTTGAAGAAAAGGAAAGGACTGATTTACCTCCTTATAGATATGCAGATCACAAAATCAAACTAGAAGAGGGAAAGACAGCTCCGTTTATGACCTTATACCAATTAGGGGAAAGAGAGCTGAAAGCTTTAAGAAGTTATCTGGTAGAAAACCTAGATAGAAGATGGATCAAGCCATCTTCCTCATTGGCTGGAGCACCAATCCTATTTGTCAAGAAAAAAGATGGGGGACTAAGACTATGTGTGGATTATTGAGGATTAAATGCAGTATCCAAAAAAGACTGATATCCACTGCCCCTTATAAGTAAAGCATTGGACCACCTTAGAATGGCCAGATACTTTACAAAACTGGATATCAAAGATGTGTATCAGCACATTCATATACAAAAAAGAGACAAATGGAAAACAGCTTTTCAAACCAGATATGGACTATACGAATACACAGTCATGCCATTTGGGTTAGTCAATGCTCCAACAACATTCCGACAGTGGGTAAATACAGCCCTCAGCAAATACTTAAATGTTATTTGTATAGCTTACCTAGATGACCTATTAATTTATTCTAATACTTTGGAACAACACAGAAAAAGATGTTCATAAGGTACAGGTAAAATTGAAAGAAATCAGAGTCAAACTCAAACTGACGAAGTGCGAATTCCACAAAAAAAAACTGAGTACTTGGGATTCATTATAAATCAGGAAGGAGTTAGAGTGGATCCTATAAAAACAGAAGCCATAAGGGAATGGAAGGCACCAGAAAAAGTCAAAGGAGTACAGTCCTTTGTGGGATTCTGCAATTTTTATCAAAGATTTATAGAAGGATTCAGTAGGATGGCCAAACCCTGATATGAACTAACAAAGAAAAACCAGAGATGGGACTGGGAAAGAAAGCTCCAGAAGCCTTCAAAAAACTAAAAGAAAAACTTACCATGGCACCCATATAACATCATTTCGACCCAGATCAGCTCATAATGATAGAAACAGATGCATCTAATTATGTCTGTTCAGGTATCATATCACAACAAGATGAAAAAGGAATATGGAACCCAGTAGCATACCGATCAAAAACCATGGCCAAGTCCAAATGCAATTATAACATTTACAATAAAGAATTATTAGCAATAATGCAAGCACTCAAAGAGTGGTGAAAATATGCCAAAGGAAGTCCTCACACAATAAAAATACTCACAGACCACGAAAACCTGATATCATTCACCACTACGAAAGAGCTAAACAGGAAGCAAATTCGATGGAGTGAAGAATTAAGCCAGTATAATATCAATATAGAGTATTGACCTGGAAAGGAATGAGGAAAACCAGATGTGCTCACCAGAAGATCAGATGACCTACCAGGAGAAAATGACGAAAGAAAAACTCAGAAGGCAAGGATTCTCTTACCAAAGAAAACTTTTATGGATGAAGGATATGAATCTGGAAAAGAAGAAATCAATACCATGGAATTACAGGAAACAGAAACTACTATCAAAGATGAAATAAAAGAAAAAATGAGAAAAGATCAGCAAATGAAAAAAATAAAGTAAGCCCTCAAAAGAGGGGACAAGGAATTTCCAAAAATAGCCTTAGGACTATGTGAATGGAAGGAAGAGTACCTCTGGTATGAAGGAAAGATATGGCTACCAGAAAATGAACCCCTTAGAACAAAAGTGATAGAATGAAACCATGATGTACCACAAAGTGGCCATGGAGGAGTTGCAAAAACCATAGAGCTAGTAAAACAAACTTACTATTGGCCAGAAATGAGGAATGACATTAAAAAATACATCAAAAACTGCAACATATGTCAAAGAATAAAACCAATATGTCATGCACCATATGGACTACTACACCCATTAGAAACCCCCAAGAAACCATGGAAATCAATCAGCATGGACTTCATTATGAACCTACTAGAATTAAATAGCTATGATGCAATATGGGTTGTAATAGATTGCATAACAAAAATGTCACACTTTATTCTATGTCGCAAAGATATGGAAACTATACAATTCGTACAACTATTTACAAAAAATATCTTCAAATTGCAGGGACTACCAAAAGACATTGTCACAGATCGAGGTTCAATATTCACATCGAACCTATGGAAAGAAATAACAAAAGGATTAAACATCAATCGAAGATTGAGCACAGCCTATCATCCACAAACAGACGGACAAACAGACAGAATAAATTCGTCATTAGAACAATTCCTTAGTACATATGTGGAATACTCTCAACAAGATTGGGAAGAATAGCTGCCTTTTATGGAGTTCGCCTACAATAACTCGATACAAGAAACAATTAAAACCACACCATTTTATGCGAACTATGGACATCACCCCATTAATGAACCGATGGGTCATGAGACCATAATGAAAATATTGAAAAGAGAAGATATGAGTCAATTACACGACATAATCAGAACAGAGATTACTATGGCACAACAGATAATGAAGGAAAATACTGATCAACACAGAAAACCAGATCCAAGGCTGAAATCAGGAGACAAAGTTTGGCTGATGGCAAAAGATATTCACACCACACAACCATCCAAAAAATTAGATTACAAGAAACTAGGACCTTACGAAATAATAGAAAAGGTGGGAAGTAAGGCATATAAGCTGGCACTCTCCCCCTCAGCAAACAATAAACACCCAGTTTTCCACATCAGCAAACTCGAACTCTATCAAAACAATCCCTTACCTTCACAACGAAAAGAACTACCCCCTCCTATAGAAATAGAAGGAGAAAATGAATATGAACTTGATCAAATTATTGACTCTTGACGATACTACGGTAAGCTACAGTACCAAGCTAAGTGGACAGGATATCCCTCCTAACCATGACTTAGTGTGGTACCTAACTGAGAACTTTAGTAATGCCAAACATACAATCGAACACTTTCACCAAGGAAACTCAGGAAAGCCTGGTCAAAGAGGAAGAACAAATGAGTGACAAAGACTAGATCAATCTAGCAGACCTCCCCGCATCTATGCCAATTACACCCGAACAAGAAAAACACAACCAGAAAAACTGGACAGGTTGCTTCGATGATGGATACCAAGTACACTTTACGGAGAAAGAAGGGTCCGATTACTGTCCAAAAAAAGAACACAGAACTGCCTCACCACCACCCCAATCACCCATGATGACATGGGAAGAAACATCACCACCCCCATGTACACCACCACCATCGCCATGCAACAACAATATCCTCTTAACAGCAAAACAAGAGAAATTTTCAGGGATGAAAATGAGAGGAAAAGGGGGCAAAAAATCCTGGGCCAAGGTCAAAAAAGGAAAAAATGTGACTTGGGGGAACCCAGTACAGGAGGAAATCCCACAAAAACCGATCAACGAGTACACACACAATGAAATATATGATCAGGTGGGCGATACACTGTTGCCAAGATCGGCAACAACAACTCTGTGGCCAAGGTCAAGGACCAACTCCACAGAACAAGACACAATGAAGGGCCTACACAATCAAATAGGCCGCCTACAAATGATGTTGGATGAATCTTGAATAGACAAGAGACTTTTTGAGGGACAAGCAAAGATGTGGGAAAGGATGGGAAGGACTCTCCAGAAAGAAAGAGTGGATTTGGAGTGGAAGTTAAGAGTCTAATAGATAAGAGCAGGATGGGCAGAATGGAAGATGATAATTTCAGTAAGGAAACTGGAAATAAAAGAGAGAGAGAACAAACTACTGAAGGAAATGATGGAAAGGAACAATCGGGAATTGTGAAGATTGGCAACACAACTGAACTGATTGATAGAAAAAAGGGAAGAAGGACCATTGACCTAATGGGACTTAGGCCATAGGGAAGGGGGAGCTAGTGTTACAAACCTAGCATGGAAAAAGGGTTTCACATGACTCATGATTATGAGATCATAGGTTTGTAATGGTTTCACACACATGACCAATTATGACCAATTAGGTCATGTGAGTTTCACACATGACTCGCACTTGCAGGTCATAAGTTGTTATATGGGATTTGATTAAGCAATAACTCATTTGAGTTATATGATTGTTTTGCGCACATGACTTATTTAGAAGTCATGTGAGTTTCACACATGACCTATTTAAAGTCATGTGATTATTATGTTACATGAATGTATGAGTCACAATTGTGACTCATAAATAGTTATTGATTTGTAAGCAGGTTGTGAGAAGGACTATATAAGGAGGAGGATACAATGTAGTAGTTAGTTCTTCACGCAACTGCCTAAGTTATTTCCTAGATATAACTATACAACTTTATGAATATAAAACACCTTTACGCTCTTTACTAAAGAACATCTCGAGATATCTTCCTTGTAGGACAAGGAAGAAAGTGAAGGAATAGCTTAGTCTTAGGAAGGCTAAGTAAGGATAAGAATTTAGTCTTAAGAGGATTAAGTACAAATGAAGAATACCAAGTTAAGTATTAACCCCATTACAATATCGAATAAAGATTGATATAACATCATTGCCTGTTGCTTAGTTGTACACTAGGAGTGATAGAATAATCGATCCTAACACCTACTCAAATATGTCAATGTAGGAAGATTTTGTGGCAACAAGTTCAATAGAGTTAAGTGAGGAAGTCGCCTAACAATATACAATAATAGGGATGCCCTAAGGGAAGATGGATCCCAAGTTCGCGACTGCACTGAAGTGACTCAAAGATCAAAAAGTGATAATCAACAGTAGAGTAAAGAAGAATCAAAACAGTAAAACTTAATATTGTTAAGCTACAGCTTCCTCCAGTAAGTTTCTCAAGAGGTAGTTGATGCCCATAGTAGAGTGGGACTTGCATATAGTTTAAGTGAAATATCATATACTACCTGTTCCCACCCATCACTACTCTAACTTAATCATGAGCACACCCATCTCCTCTGGGCTGACCAATACACACTACTAAGGACCTTATTTCTTTGTAGATGTTGGTCTGCTCTGGTTAAATCTCCTTCTGATATTAAGTGTTTCAAGCACTACATCTCTAATGTGACCACAGGAGAAAAACTCTTCATATCATTGACATGCTAGTAGTGAACTATCATGCAGCTAAGGAGATGTACCACTTACAAACTCTCATACCTATATGCATTTCATCTATGCCAGCCTTTAGTAGACATAGCTCTCATGATCGAGCTGAATCTTCCATTTTATTCTAATCAGGTCTTTGCCTAATAGGAAAGTCTACTCAGCTCCTCCGGTGGGGTACTTTGGTGATTGGCTTGCTGGGCGCTACCCACAGTCAACTCCCTGAAAGTACCCCTACTGCAATAAGAATTATGCTTTTAGAGTTCTCAAATAACCTCAATAGTCTTACAGCGATTGGGCATGAGTTGTGCCTATGTGCAATTCACCTGCCCAGAGATGCTTCAACATCTTCCGGGCTACCCTGGGACTACCCATGAGGCTCTAGACTACCCATCTGGTATTACCTGAGTAACTACTTCAGTTCTTCTCTGTTTTACACATATTTAGTACCAGAAGATAGCCCTTCTTCTGGAGCACCCCCTATGACCTCTTATATATCCTATAGACAGCATCCGGCTCGTCGGACGGTAACAACCTATATGGTATTACAAGAGTACCTCCACTCAATTCCTTTTATTAGGAAGGGAGCAACTCAACAACCGTAAGCCCATGACATGCAGTCCTTACATTGGGGCCGCAGAGGGGTGTTAGAAATACCTCTGTAAAATCCTGGGGCATTCGGAGCCCTATAGCTCCTCCTATAGTCCCCCAAAGGCTACTAGGTTTGTAACCTTTGGATTTTACCAGAGTGCCCAATCCTTATAGAATCACCCCCTGCCCCAAGTAAGTACCTCTATGTGCTATGTAGGGTAACTTGGGTACCATGTCAGGGTAACTCAGACATTATAGCAGGGTAACTTGGACCTCATGTCAGGGTAACTTAGGGCTCATTACATGAGCCTTTCCTGAGCCTGCCTTCAATACTACAGTCTTATAATATGTGTAGTTATCCACTATAGTGAACCAAACTACCCTTACCCATTGACCTCAGGGTCTCCAGTATGGGTGTAAGAATAGTTTACTGTAAGACACCCTCTGACGGATTGTTACAGAAACTTACATCATCAATCACCATTGCTGTTGTACCAGGGAGTGTTGGAGAATTCCCCTCTGACTGATTCTCTTCCATGCTCTCTCTCTTAAACTAGTCAGTCTCTACCTCCTCCTTCTCCTCCCCCAGGTCCTCCCCACCATCCCCTACCCATGCTCCCCATTCTCCTCTTACATGCCCCTACTGATATCTCCAGTCTGCCCACAGCAATCTCAGACCTTACAATCAAAAAATGAGTATATGGTATTGGTAGGCTTAGGAGTCTAGTTTTCATCCTCTCCCAAATTCATGTATAGCTCCAGGACCATGAGGTCTAGGAGAAATTTGCCATCATTGGCAAGGGGCTATACCTAGATGTCATCATCTTTATTTAAAAGGGTGAGCTTGTAGAGAGGGAGAGGCATAGTGGGTATACAATAAAGTGAGGATGTACTCTCACCAGTCACCCTGAGGAGATAGTGGGGGCACCCAATTTCCTCCTTCATACATTGTTCCTTGACCACCTTCAGTAGACTTTTGATGATTGGTGATGCCATGACCCCTCCTCAGGTGATTCCTTAGTCAGAGTCAGCAGTATACCAAGTGTGGTCAAGGAATGGGTGCCCAGCTTGACAGGCACCTGAACACTAAATGATGTAGATCCTTATTACCCATAGTCAATAAAGGGAGGCCCAATCAGGTTGAGGTACTGACAAGATATGTTAGCATGAGGATAGCAGATCATAGATAGGGGGAAATATATACTAGGAGGCTCCTTGATATTGGCAACCACCACCCACTCAGCCTAATGAGTCTTGTTTATTATCTGGAGTTTCTTGGCTGTGTCCCTGACAAAGATCCTCAGATGATAATCGACTACCCTAACATCATCAGTTTGGTGCTTGTCTCTAACAAGCTTGATGCTAGCTGTGACTAGGGGATCATACACAGACCCCTTATCTCATTACAACATCTCTGTAACAATGTTTCACCTTAATTCAACCTACCATACTAGCACACTGTGCTCTCTTAGACGAGTTAATATGGTATGTACCTAAATTACTCCCTCGACTCCCACATATGGTCGCAAATACCGTTATATCAAATACCTCCCCTTTACCACCTTGGCCACCTGATTGCAATCCCTCTAAACTCTCGCCATCGATACCGCCCCCCCCCCCCCCCCACCCCCCCCCCCCCCCCCCCCCCCCCCCCCTTTTAGTTGCGGAAAACTGATTAATGGAATTCTCTCCAGTGAGAACGAACATCATCCTAACTTACACCATGTTATTCCCCACAAGAAAATCCAGAAACACTGAAACTCACTTCCGTCCTAACTATAAACGTTATCCAATCTCCACCTATCTACTACTCTCAACTGTAGAACCGAATGTTCCCACTTCAGCATTTCTTGGGAAGGGGGGGGGGAATCTTCCGACAAGCCAAACTGTTGGAAAAGCCGAATATTGAAATACCCAATAGCTCAAGTGAGGGAAGTATGAATAGAAGACAGTAAAGATCAATTTTTGTAAAGACTCATTCAATCGTAAAAAACAGCTACTTGACATATGTGGAACGGAAAGATACAGCCCACCTATATATATGGCGTGTTCTCCGGCATTCCTGAACACCCTCAATAATAAGACAAAGATCGTCGAAGAAACATAAAGAAAGGACAAGGGAAACAATAAACATTGCAGGTTCTCAATAGAACCGGGTGGGCATGGTACAAACAAAAAGACTTGATCGAAGCCTTTGTGAGAATAAAGAATATCCAAATATCAAAAACTGCCTGTAGTCAACCGACGTGATAAACCATGTCTCGGATGGCCGCATCAGCTTAGGCCGCCAGCACAACAATATCATACCTAGAATTTGGAAATTGTCCCTAATTAACTGGACTGTTCGCGCTGTGTTTGGCAGAAAAGGAAGTTTGATATTGTGTTAATTTGATTCCAAGCTCAGCTGTATATCCACCCACCCCAGGGCGCACATTTCCAGTTTCTACAGAAAAGCAGAACTGGCGACTCCAGGAGTTTCAATCACATCACGCTACCAGGTAGATAAACCATCATAAACCCCACTCAGTAGCTGAACGCATTACAATGAGAAGAAACCAGCGATTTATTAGCGTAAAGATATAGCCACAGTAAGTAATTCCAAAGAAAAAAAAAGTAAGAATGAGAATAACGGCTTTTTTCTCTTTTTCAAAAACTACAAATCCGCCTCAATGGAGGTATCATTACCATCATCATCTCGATCATAGCATGCCTTCCGGTCTCACTTATCCCAGCTCTTCGCGACCATTCCCTCTATTAAACATTAGATGATTATCTCTAGATCTTAGGATAAAAAGCTACCTACCAGGAGGGGATACCTCGACTTTGCCCTTTCCAACTTCGCTCCAGTTAGTGCTGAGGGCAGTGCCGTTACTCTCGACATAGCTCTTCATCATCGCACGTCTCGTATCTTCGTCGGCGTCCTTGTAGAGCTTCTTGAAGAAGTGGTTGACCGGATCTCCGCCCTCGAGGTCGCTTTCGTATTCCAGGCCCTCGGGGTCGTCATCCTCGTCTTTGTCTTCGTCAGTGGCAGCTTCTTTCCCTTTCCTCGCCTTTTTGGGACGGGCGGTGAGATCTTCAGCAAGCTTATCCCAATCCTTGGGGCCTTTCTTAGACGAGGTTGGATATATAGGTGAAGCCTCCTTTGCTTCGCTCGGGGCCACTGTGGGGGCCTCGCCTCCTTCTACAGAAGGTGCAGCCTCTTTACCCTCGAGATCACCCCATTTGCGGCCTTGATTAGCCTTCACCAGTTTAATCTCAATCTTTGTGGAAAGGATTGAAAAACTGGAGGCCGCAGAATCTATCTGATCGAAGAGAGGGCTAACATCGAATGTCCATTCACTTCCAGTGGGTAAGGGGAAAGCAACCGAGACCTTTGCTAGTTAGAAAACTACTTAGTCAATAAAATTGAAACCAGCCACTTACCGAATCGTTAGTAATCTCCACAGTAGCCTTATCCTTAGGCACCCCTTTGACGTAGACCGTGAGAACCACTTGAGAAGGGGTTTGATACCATTCGTGGCGGATCCGATTTGCAGGAGTGCTAACTCCTGTTGGTGCAGCCGCCAGCGGGGCGGTAGTGGACGCAGGTCCAGCTTCTTGAGGTTTGCTCACGGTTGCAGATTCCTTCTTCTTCTCCGGCATTGGTACCTCGACGTCAGGAACCTCCGGGATAGTGACTTCACGCATAGGATCATCCTCGTCGAGTTTAGAAAGATGCATTTCGACCTTATTTTTCCACATGCCGATAGTATTCTTGTCCTTGTCGACAGCAACTTTTTTCTCGGCTTCCGAAATGCAGAACGCGGCGTCACCATATCTCTTCTCCATGAATAGGGAAATTCCTCTACGAAGCTGAGCACTACTAATGAGCTCCCTCTTAGCCCGTTTGTGGGCTAGAACCACTGCTATTTCTGCATCCTTAAGAGCGTTGACGTAATCGGCGGAGCGTTGATAGGCTGTGGAGCGTTTGATGTAATAATCAGGGGACTCGGGAGTTTGTTGAATAGCTTGAGTAAATAGTTCAATTGCCTGAGAGTAATTCTGGGAATTCAAAGCTTTCAGGCCCTGCTCGGCGAGCACCGCGGAGGAAGGCATGTTTGCTAAACGGTTTCTGCGATCTCGCTTGCGTTAGACTATAGGCTTTGTTAAAGTAAATCGAGGTTCGAGGTATAGTATGTTTAGAGCTGTAGCGAGTGACTTGTGAGTTGTGAATTTTGATGGGAGGTTTGGTGAGACTCCCAGCTTTCATAGGGCTCGAATTTGGTAGAAGTTTGTAGAAGGCGGGAGCACTCCCCCACCATTGCTTGGCAACCCAAGCTCCCGGAATCACAGTACTAAAACATACCTGTGAATTTAAAACCCTGTTGGACATGTAAGGTGCTCGTACTCGAGCACACTAATATCATAAATTACAGTGTTCTTTCATTTGTTCTATTTACGCCAAACGGAGTCTAACAAAAACAACTGAGTGACTTGCATTTCCGTAGATATTCAGAACAAACCTCCCAAAATTCAGTTCGTTAATCTCTCTACACCAATAGACCACTAACAATCGCAGGCATGGAGATCACCTGGGTTCATTGATGAAATCAACCAAGTCTAGACGTGTGGAACTATGCTGCTTACGGTGTGAATGCTGGATAAAGTTTAGAAGTCTAAAAACTTATGGGCACGGGAAAGCATTCACCACAGTAGAAGTACACCGCTGTACTAATAACTCGACCGTTACCGGTACAGTACTTCCCACCACTGATCTATCAACATTTCACATCGATTCTAGATTCATGCCCCCTTTATCTATCATGACATTAGTATCATAGACTGCCACAAAGACCCTAAACTTAACATCGAAATGCCAAAGACTGACAAGCTTTGCAAATTTGGGCACAAGCGAAAATACAAAGAACAAAATACGAGGAAAGCAAGGGAAGAAAACAAAACCAGCGACCCGAAAAAGAAAAAAAAGTGCTCATGATGGCTTGCGTGCACGAGATCAGATCGTTGAAACCGCCCCAGGAGATGAAAGAAAAGAGAAGCGAACAGCTCAAGAAGCACTAGACTAATTATATGGAAGTTTGCTGCCGATGGTGATAACTTGTCGCCCATTCCGGCCTGAATGAAAGCAAGAAAATACTAAAGAAAACAGGATAGACGAAATCACATGTGCGACCTTTTGCAAGCCCCAGCCTAAAACACCGTTCCATCCGATAGAATCATGATAGGGGGTTCCTTGGTATTAGGCCTCGAAACCTCTGCAATTTCCCTTCCTCCCTGTAAAAAAAAAAATTTAGCAATGAACCAATCAATTCGAGAAAATTCGTACCTTCCAAGTTCCGGCTTCCAGCATTTGCGCCAAATTTAACCGTTCGCCCTCTTTCAACCCAAGGAGATTGTTCACTTCACCAAGCAACATATCCAAGAATCCCAGAGTGCAAGCTCTCCATTCAACGATAACATCATCATCCGGGGTAAAGAGTGGTACAACTTCCACATTTGGCTGGCCAGCCTTCTTTGCGTTGGCATGGTATGCCTTAATGCCACGTTCCATTTGGGGCGCCTTCAAAGTGAGGAGACCGGTATCAATCAGTAAACCCCCGTTACGGTATTCCGGAAGTCCGGTAAGTAAATGTTCTCCAGCCCACATCACACCCATGAGCTTCGACATAGGAACCATCAATGAATACGTAAGCCATTGAGTAAGTTTATGGAATGGAACAATGCGCTCCCAGCCAGGCGCAGGGGGCATCGAGGAACAATGCCAGGCATCGCCGAGAGAAACACCATCAAACTGGGTTCGTGACTGGGGCCAAATTGGCGCAAGTCCGTCCATCAAAACAGACCACAAAGTTGGAACAGGGATCACCGGAGTAACACCAAACTTCTGGGTGCTAGAATGCTGCATAAGATAGTCTTGTAATCAAGTCAGTTGACCAATATCTAACTTGAACGGAGAAAGTTTATCTCACCCAACATATTTCCAGGACGAGAATCGACACCAAAAAAATCTTGGTTGTCCAAAGCTTCACCTAATTTGATCAAAAGAGATGAACGCCCTTCAAGCCCACTAAGTGGGTTGGATTCTGAAACCTGTAGGCCTTCGGCCAAAGCCTGAACAGTCAAACTTTTCAACGCCATGCCTAATAGAATCATATTATTAGCAGTGACCAAAAACAGCGTAAGTACGAAACCCAGAGCAGTGTTTGGTGCATCTGGGCCTTAAACGCAATAAGACCTGTGGTCATAAACTCACCATCCACCTGCTCTTTCTGCTCGGGATTGCTTGAGAATAGCCCTTCCTTGAACATGTCCAAGCTGGCAACTGCCAAACCCTCGCTTCTGCGGTAAATTTTGCCATTATCCTTCGACTTATATTGCCACTTAGTCCCAGCGCCAGCATCAAGCAAGACAGAAACTAAGAACAAGTCAATAAGCCTTCTGGTTTGCTCAGCAGTGTCAGAAGGCCAGGATTGCATCATCTGGTCGATACGAGGACGACCGCCGACTTCAAAATGTTGCCATCGACCGTGAGGAGGAATGGTGTGATAGTCAGGGGCATAATCTCTCTGCAATCATGTCAAGTGGAATTGTTAGCTAGCTTGCTCAACCCTCCGGCAATTTTTACGCTCTGCGATCATGGATAGTGAAATCAAGTGCAAAAAAAAAGTAAGAAAAAATTATGGCTCTGACCTTTATGATGGAGACAACGTATTCGGCAACATCCTTAAACTTAGTCATATCGACGGTAAAGTTGGTCAACTGGTTCTTAAGAGCTGCCTCGATGACGAACTTGGAACGTTCTCTGACGGCATAGATACTTCTTAGATAACCGGAGGGATCCAGTGCTGGATCTGGTGCGGGTGGTAGTTCAATGGATGGAATGGAGGGCAATGCTGGTGAAGTGTTTCCTGAGGAAGACGATCTGCCTGGTTGACCTGAAGGAGACTTTGCAGTGCTTGCAAGAGAAGTTTGGGAACCTTTACGATTCGACTTGCAAGTGCTCTCCGAGGTGACAGAATTTGCCCTAGAGCTCGACTTTTTGGAAAATATACCCATGGTCTATCCAGAGAAATCAATTGGTGAATGAATGGTATAAGAAATCAAAGAAGTGCAAGCTAGCTGATATAAGCTAGCAAAGGTGAGGACAAAGGGGGTGGTGATGAAAGAGTGTCTGGGAGGAAGAAAAGATGTGTGTGTTTGTGGATGGAGAGCGCAGTGAGTGAGTGAGTGAGTGAGAGAGAGAGAGAGAGAGAGCGAGAGAGCGAGTGGACAAAGGAGAAGAGGACAAAGTGCAGGGTGACAGGGTAGGGCTTAGGGGGATGCGGCTGCGAACAAGCCAGAGATGCGCGGGGTGCTCCCAGCACCAGAAGATCTTCCCGGCAGAGCGCAGTTGGGTTGACAGGAGCAAGCGACTCCTGCAGTGCAAGAGTTCTCGTAGAACAACAACAATAGCGGTATAATAATACCATAAGTTCCGTCCTGCCCCTTCTTTTCTACCATTCTTACATGGGGGTCTAACAGTGGTAGAGCGTCAATTACCGTACCGGTATGATGCCTATATTTATGATAGTAAGATCTTTCGTGTTGTGATTTTTTTTTTTTTTTGATATATATCATACAGTACACCCATCGACATTACTATGGTGTCTTGATTTAAAGAAATAATTATCTATGATACTCAAACTCAAGATGATCATAATAAATAAAATTGCAATACCATAATGGAGCTGATGAAATTTTTAACGGGACAACTCCCAAGGAAGATGGGCAATTGCAAATAAAAAGGCATATTTGGGTAAGACTCGTCTCTTTTAGAGTATATTAACAATCAATGTATCATACCTGCCCTTCTCTCCCTACCCTTAAAGGACAGCCTCCTGTCTCCTGCTTAGTGAGAAAGAATGTTATCCAGGTCAACAGAAAAACAGTAACTACTTGTTGTTCCATCAATTGGGGTAGACTATCTTCTGCAACTGTCGATTCACTCGTACCACAAGTAGTAAAAGGAGGGAAAGAGGGAGAGACAAAATAATCACTCGTGTCTCTCCCAGGGTCATACAAGTATGTAGCACGCAGTCCAGTCCAGCCAGGCAATACCCAACATGGCGTTTCGTGGAAACCGTCTTTCCCGCATTGGATCTTAGTCTCAAGCCAAACCCCCCGCGAGTTGGTGACAGGGAGGGGAAGGGCGGGGTTGTTTTTGTCTGGATGATACCGTATTGTTTTTTTTTTTGTTTTGTTTTTTGTTTTGTTTTGTTTTGTTTTTCGTGAACTCGTGCGGCAACTCCTCCCATACCGCATTTTCTGGGTAAACTCGAAATGGAGCTAAGGTTGTCAAGCGAAGTGTGGCTCGATAGGCGAGCGGGATTTACAAGATTGCTTCATAAAGTTAGATTATGGTGATGGTTTGCCACAGGACAATGTTTTTATCAGAGTTTTTTTTCTTTTTCTTGGGTAAGAGTTACCAGTAAAGCTTTACTCTGACTCGCTTATGAAGCCACACTTTGCTCGACACCCCCAGCTCCATTTCGAGTTTAACCAAATTATATGCTGTACGGTACTTGAAT
Organism: Choiromyces venosus 120613-1; assembly: GCA_003788595.2. Taxonomy (NCBI): domain Eukaryota; kingdom Fungi; phylum Ascomycota; class Pezizomycetes; order Pezizales; family Tuberaceae; genus Choiromyces; species Choiromyces venosus. Next base: position 919,193 of record ML120362.1, read on the forward strand.
TCAGTATCCTACAACAGTCCATCTCTTTCCTTCCCTCCTCTCCCTCGAACCTCTGGAGGATGGTAATGTATGTACGAGCAATGTATCCCTCACACCTTGTTTATCTTTTTCTCCCCATCTTCACCGAAAGAAAAATAAAATAAAATAAAATAAAATAAAAAAAAGAGAGCTGCATGGTTAAAGAGTTTAGAGGCACGGTACATGCCTTGCCCTGCCCCCTTCTTCTACAAGCACTGTGAGCACTCCCCTGAGTTCCCTCGCCCGCCTCTCCCCCGTCGTTGGCCAATAGTTCGATATGGTACACAACTGTATTTACAGTAGCATCACAGCAAACACTGGTATCATAACATAAAGTCCACTTCATCGGCTCTAATCTTAATACGGAATTTTAGTTGGCTATCATCCGGATTGGCCATACCACCTCAAGACCTCCGCTTGAGCACAACACTGATACAAGTAGATTCTCATAATTCTCTCCTCCACAGCATGGTAAAGCGTAGGGTTTTGTGCGCCTAGTGCAGATGAAATGATCAGATACAGGGTGAGCACACAAGTACTAACTGTCTCTACATTGTGTGAAATAGCGGTGCCAAACACTCCAATAACATTACCCGTAAGGCAAGGTTTCAGAAAAGCTCGGATAGCAAAAGCTGGATTCCACCTGCAGCTTTAGCCATATGGCGCTGAGAGTTCTTGTCTTCTCAATACTCAATTGGTAATACTATACACATCACCCAGCAAACTCGGCATCAATTGTGTTTCATATTGCACCTGTCCACACAAGTCTCCCTTTCCTTTCCATCTTAGACGCTGACTCTAGCTCCACGGTTCAGAGTGAATGATGCCCCTTCATTGGGGGAGTATGATAGCTGCAACATTCCCCGGGTCATTACCACTTTGGAAATAATCTTTCCCGGTATCGTCACTATCGAAGCCATCAAGTTATCGTTCTTCAGTTACGCCTTCGGCTTTTTTTTCTCTTTTTCCATCCATTTTATTTTTATTTTTCACCATCACCATCATCTCTCATTGTACAGTACTATTTATCATCTTTTTAAATCAGTTTCTCGTACAAGGCCAATCAAGTCTGCTTTTCCCACTTTTCCCAACACTCCCTTGTACTCATTCTCGCTTGGCCAACCTTGCGCACTGCATGATTTGCGTCAGGGATGGTGTTGATACTCGTAGCACTTTCCCACAGTCCTCTCGCTTCCAAACAAGCCCAAAAGATCACCAATACAGTTGCGCTCCTTTGCATTACTCTCTCCATAGTGTCACAACCAAGCCAGCATATGGTCAGCCATAAAGAAAGAAGAAAAAAGACATCAGACCACCAACAGTATTGATAATCTTGCACGGAAACCCGCAGATAATTCGTAGTGGTGCACCGTAAACTCCCGTTCTTTTTTTTTTTTTTTTTCCCACCTTTTCATCCCTTTGCCGCAGGTTTGACTACCGGTACTTTGGACAGTCCTGATTAGGGGATCCAAGCTGAAGGGGGTCCTCAAAGTAATTCCCCTAGGCTTTGTGGGCTCCAAGGTTATCTTCCTCAACCCTCAAATTTGACAGGATCCACTCCAAGTTTATCACTCAATTTTTTTTTCGTCGCTTTTGAACGTTGGATCGGTTCCTTTCTTTTTTTTTTCTTTTTCTTTTTCTTCAAGCCACTTTCCCCACGCACAGGGGTATTGTGCAACAGCCGGTGGTCATAGTCTCTCACTCGAGCGGTTGTTGGATTTCAGGGGGAGCAAAACTTCTCAAATAACCTTGCGCATCGATTCCACGCAAGAAGTTGTCTGAATGCAGGAACGCTTTCGCGCTTCAGTCAGGCACCCAAACCGGGGCATCCTGCAGGTCGCAGACAGATGCTCACCCGGTTCAGGCACTGCTGTCGGTAATTGGTTGGGGGCCCGACTTACTCTCAAGTCCTTAGTCAACGGATCTGTCCAATCACCTACACAGGCTGAATTTTTGCTTAGCTGTTAGCAGGCCCAACATTGATGCTTGAGGTCAGATTATAAACACTTCACTGCCAAACCAGACGAACAACATGTCGAGTGACTGACAAGGACATAGCCTAACTTAGGGACCGAAATCGGGTTGAGAACACGTTGGGTAACTTGGGTTCTTTTACAACTGCCATGTTCCCTGTTACCGTAGTCTGCAATACGAGTTCTGGAGCTCCTTTCAATAACATTCCATTCAGGTACTCGAGCACTAATTGCTTCTGCCATAGGATAAGATCCCATAGTTAAAAATATGGATCTCTCGCTCTCCTTCCAAGCACTAGCTTCACCTACTGCTCGGAATAGTCGAGCTCCTACCTGGATAGTGAAACTTCGAAACTCGCTAAACACAAGCACGGAATTCGTTTAGACTGGAACAAACATTTCGGACGCACTCTTTCCTCTTTTTACCTCTTCTACTCCTTACAGGCATGATGTACCCGGACACAGGGATTAGAAAAAAAATATATGGCAAATTATCTGTGCCTATCTGTCCGCGCGAACGAAATTATACCTTCGATATTCGGGTACTGTACAGTACTTCTTCCCTGTAACGAATATAGGCAAATGATAATGCGAGCCTCTCCCCGAAAGAGCCAATCCATATCGGTGGCTCGCCTATCATACAATGTTTTTATCCCACCAGAATATCGGTTATGGTATATACTTCACTTGTTGAGGTTATTTTGGTCTGTTTTGGTCTGTTTGTTTCGATTCCTACTATCATATATCATGGCATGTTACGGGACACAGATAACACCTCATCTCGAAGTCAAAGATTAGACTATCCATCAACTACCAGATTTTTCCACTTCAAATGTGGCATGTCACATCAGCCTTACCTACCGCCACTAACCCACTCACCAAGATCATCGAATTTCATCCTGAGCACAAGCTGATCCCATCAACCCACCGGCGTAACTCGGAAGGCTAATTCAACATACCCTTCTCTTTCTCCCCGGGCACGGACTCTTACCGCTCATCACAGCTGGAATAGCGAAGGCATCGAAACTTCTTTGGTACGGTACACCTCGACGCTTGGACCCTTCCAAGCTGACTCCCGTTATACGTCAAACTTTTTTTTTTTTTTTTTTTCCCGTATCCGTTTGCATTTGACATATCCGGTAACCCATGTGGGTACAACGGTCCAGGCGCAAGTACAGAATGGTTATGGGTACAAGTACCGTATTTACTCTTGAGATTCGCTATCCCCGTCAGCCCAAGATGGGCTTTGTTTGACAAGTTGACAGAATTTCGTATGCCAGTTGATGTGAGATCCAACACGACCTGAAGGGCTGATCCTATACCGCGACAGGAAAGCACCAACCCGTCTCGAGACCTTTTTGTGTGTAAATCTAAATCCGGAGATATAGTAGCGAATCTCAAAGAGTAAAGTACGGTAATGTCCTTATGTCACACTTTACCTGATATGCCCTCCGTCGTGCCGTCCCATGTTTCTAGTTTACTTGACAAATGTCGTCTCGAATTGCGTCTTTTACTGTCTCCTCCTTCTTGCTCTGCTTCCTCTCTCTCTCTCTCCCGGGTTCAGGGGAGGTATCGGACTTGTGTCACTTGCAGGTTTGGTGCACCGGAAGACCTGTGCCCATGCACCGGTTTCATCATTCACCCATTCTAGTATATGAACCGCTGATTGTTCGAACCTTAACTTGACCCGGAATATGCATGTTCTATATATCATACAAGCACCAAACTCGGCACATCCGGGACCATAATACAGTAATGTCATAATGTTCAAGTCTAAGAGAAGAGAAGAGAAGAGAAGAGAAGAGAGGAATGATAAAAAAAAATGGAAAGAATAAAAAAAAAAACAAGGTGTGTCTGTTGGCGCATTTCAATCCATAGTGTAGTATGCTAGTCCTCATCATCAAACGGCCAGCAACTGCCACCACCACCACCACCACCACCATCATTATTATTACTACCACCGATATTTCTTCCGCCGTCCCAAGGACTAGGACTATTGTCATGACCAGCAGTGGGGTTGGACGAACGTGGCTCTTGTGAATCTACTTCCCATGGAGACCCATCTTCTGTCGTTGCTGTCGTAGGTGTATCTGTATTCCCTCCACCCACACTTCCACTTCCACGCCCAGTTCCACTCCTACCCTCCGGATCCTGCATAACACCACCTAAAACCTCATCCACCACATCATTAGAAGAAGAATAAGTATCGAACGGCATAACCCCCGCACCATGTCCGGAGTGACGGGAGAAGTAATCAAAGTCGACGCTGACGGCGGTGGCCAACATGACGGCCCTTTCGTCGAGTGTCATACCGCGGCGTCCGGCAGGGGGCGCGGTATGGCCGGTCTGTGAAATCAAGTGCTTGGGTTCTTGGGCTATGCTTGCGGCGTCCATGCGTAGGACGTAGACTCCCGTATCCGTGAATATCTCGCGGCCAAAGCCGGTGAAGTTGCGGTTTACGCTGCCGATTATTTGGTTGGATTCGGAGAGGAGGGTAAAGTCCCTTGTTTTTTGTTTTTTTTTGCGTCAACTTGGTATTTTACGGGAGGGGTTGTGGGGGGGGGGGGGTACCAGGAGAGGAATGGCTCATCGATGTATGCGAATTGCTTCATGTATCCTCCAACTCCGCCCCCAGCTTCTTTTTCCTCTTCCACGGGACTACTACCATCCTCATTGTACAAAAAAAGGTCATACCTCCTCCTCCAAAGATGCCACTCCTGCCTCGCCTCGCCAATCACCCTCCCTCCATCCCCCTCCGCCAGCGGATCGAAAACCCCAATCCTAGACCTAAGCCACGAAAAGGGCCTGGAAAACGTCAACACCTCCCTCCCACCCTTATCAAAAACATGGGCGGTGAAAGCGCGATGCGTGCGAAGCCACTGCCTCGCCATAATCTTGCCAATCCCCGTCTCTTCCTCGGCCAGGAAGCCAACGTGTGCACCTGAGGGGTCCATGAGGACGTACTTGTTCGCTTGCTCGAAGCCGAGCAGCAGGTTGCCGAATTCGAGTTGACGCTGGATCACCAGTGCGCTGTTTGAGAGGATGGAGGCGGCGGGGTGGGTTTGCGTTAGGTGGGAGGGTTGGAGGATTGTCGGGGGGATGTGTACGGGGGTTTGCATGTTGGTTTCTGAGGGAGGGGGAGAAGAGGAAGCGGGTGGGTAGAAGGCATTGCTGGAGGTTGTACTGTTGTATGGGATTCTCGCTCGTGTTTGGCGGATACTTGTGTGTCGGGGACCGGGTGGTTGTTGGCTGCTGCGGAGGGTGGAAAGTGCACGCGCTGTAGCTGCAGCTGGGAGAGGTGGTCGAAGGCGTACTCGGAGGAGAGTTCTTGAGAGCATTGTAGTGAATTGTACTTGTATTTGTATTGTGGGTGTAGGGTGATGGAATCAATTGAATGAATCGAGAAACTCAAAGTTAAAGCTTACCCCCCCCTCATTGAAATAAAAAGGGTGGACTTTCGCTGTTCTTTTCCTTTTACAAAATTTAGTTCCTTACTTGCTATTGTTCCGGTGTTGCAATGGTATGACGAACGAAGAGCGCCATCCCATCTGATTAGATAAGATAAGATAACCCAGTCTTAACTTATCCCCGGGGACTCAACCCAAGCAGGCAGCCGCGGGTCCTCTCACATCCGAAACTCACCCACGCCACTGGCATTAACTTAACTTACACCACCACCAAAGCTCCTCAACAACAACAACCACAACCACCTAACACAAAACAACAACAATGTCCTTCGCAGCAGCAAACAAGCGCCTCCTAAAAGAATACAAAGCCCTCCTGAAAGAATCCCCAGAAGGCCTCGCCGCAGGACCAATCGACGAATCGAACCTCTTCGAATGGGAATGTCTGATTCAAGGACCTGATGAGACGCCGTTTGAAGGGGGGGTTTTTCCCGCTACGCTCAGTTTTCCAAAGGTATGCACGTTTCTATTCAACCCCGTCACACTAGCCTACGGAAGGAAGAAAAGAAATGGGAATCTGAATTAAGCTCTACTTAAACACACGCATACCAAAAAAAAAAAAAAAGAAAAGAAAAGAAAAGAAAATACAACCCCCAAATGAACCGAAACCGAAATCTAAAAAAAAACAACGCCAAAAGCAAAAACTCCCAACAAACAAACATAAACAATCTAACGAATAAATAACAGGACTACCCCCTCAACCCCCCCAAAATGAAGTTCACCTGCGAAATGTTCCACCCAAACGTATACAAGGACGGCAGCGTGTGCATCTCCATCCTGCATTCACCGGGCGACGACCCGAACCAGTACGAGGACGCTAGCGAGCGCTGGTCGCCAATACAGAGCGTGGAGAAGATTCTCATCAGCGTTATGAGCATGCTGGCTGAGCCGAATGACGAGAGCGGGGCGAATATCGACGCTTCCAAGATTTGGAGGGATAATCGGGGGGAGTATGAGAGGAGGGTTAAGGTTTGTGCGCGGAGGGCGCTGGGGCTATTTTAGATTGTTTTTTTCTTTTCTTTTTTTTTTTGAAAAGGGGGGGGTATGGGAAGAGTGAAGAGCTGTGGAATGACATGAAAGGATAACGAAATTGGGGGGTTTTTATCTGTCTGTCTGTCCGAGGCGTTGGTTACCTGTATGTCAAAAAGCCGATGCAATTAATACCAAATTCCTTTTTTCATCAAATCCATGGGGATATCATATGATAACTCACGACAACGTTCCCCACGACATAACTCAAATCCCCTCCTCCTCCTCATCCTCCTCCTCCCCATCCACCACAGCCTGCACATCCCCCACAACCACCTCCCTCGTAGCACTAATAAACTTCGAAGAAGTGACCATAGGAGCATACATCTCAAGCAGCATAGTCCTAGGCCCCACCTCCGAACCCCGCAGCGAAACCTTCTGACACTTGATCCAGCAAATCTCATTACCAGCCATATACCAAACGAACGCCCTCTCGCCCCCCCAACTATAATAAGCAGCGGACGCTCTCAATATCGACCACGGGGTAAAGCACCCGCCGCCCTCCCTCAACCACCTCCCAACAACGGGATCATCCGCCTTCTCCACCGGCGGCAAAATCTCCCGAAACCTCTGACAAAAACTGGGCACGCCGGCGCGGAACTCATCGGGTCCGGAGCTCTTATTCCTTACCCAATCCACCCAAGCCTGCCGCAGCCCCGTCAACTCCTTCGTCAAGTGTCGGAGCGTGAGCCACATCGGGCTCTTCTCATCTTTTTCCGCGTGCTCGTGCTCGCGCACGTACATCTCCACCAAGTCACCGTCGCGCTTAGCCTTTGACCTTCCGACATCGTCGTGGAAAGCTTGCTGCTTCTGGTTGACCTTTGTGTCTGCAACTTTCAGCAGGCGATCAATGATGTGATTGCCTCCAGCGCGCACGCGAGAGCCCTTCTCTTTGTAAGCGGGTGTTGGCGCGCCCGCGAACTTGCGGCGGATTTCGTCGATCTTTTCGGGGCGCAGGTTCATGCCTTGCTTTGGCGCGTCGACCAGGAGTGAGCAGAGCTTTGCTAGCTTGAGGGCTTCGGGATCGGCAATGTCGTTTTTTTCGTAGCAGCGCTTTTCCCAGATTGATGTGCACTGTCCGAGGAAGCTGTCGTTAAAGGAGCTGCGGAGTCCGATGCGTAGGAAGCGCTCGAAGAAGCCCGGGTGGTTGGGGGTTAAACTGGATATCTTCTCGGGGGATTTGTTGAACCAGGGCTTTACCATTGCGTCTACCTCGTCGTAGGTTGTTGGACTGTTTGTGAAGGGTTTTACGAGGCGCTCTTCCCAGCAGACCCATGGCTATTGGCAGACATATTAGCTCATCAAGGTATTCGAGAAAGAATGTAGGAGCAGAAAGACACAAACCTTATCACCATCATAATCACCTCCAGACAACAGCGAGGCAAGACTGTAATCGCCTTGTGTCGAAAAGACAATGACATCCTGCAACTCCCGGAGAGCTGGAGAATGATAAGGCTGGATGTCCACAGCTTTCACCTGTAATACTCTCCGTCAACACACTAACACAAAGAAAACCGGCGAGAGCGTCACGATCCTACCTTCTGTATATCCGACGGGATATGGGCGGGATTCCGCGCGACCAGGATATCCCCAGTAATGACCTGATTCCGCCTGAGTGTCTGTGGGTCCAAGAAACCGTTCGAGAACCTCAGTGAGACTTCGCCTTCCAGGAGTGTTCCTGTAGGGTCAGCGACACAGAGTAGTGTCGTGGAATGCGGAATCCTAATGTGGAGTTTTTCTTTCAACTCCTCGCAGTACCTGTCTATCATCACACGGACGTGGTCCAAGAGCACACTGCAGGAACGGACGTTGAACCCGCTCTGCGATGTGTTGTTAGCTTCAATAGCTCTGGGTTTGATATCTCATAGCGCACACATACCTCTAGTAGTAGAATCGCCATCTCATGTTTTGTAGAAGGCATGCTCCCAGTGGTTTGGATACCTTTATAGGTAATCCTCTCCTTACCGACACTCCCGCGGTCGTAAATCCACTTGCGCAGTTCAACAGGTTTATCAATAACCTGGAACAACTCGTCCAGATCCTCTTCCAAATGTTCCTCGGTCAACTCTTTCAACGCCTGGAACGGCACGCCACGATTTTCCAAGATGGGAATCAATTGGATATTAACGGTTGCGGGCCTAGGCTCGTGCGAAATATGGAGGATATCCAGCGTCATCCTGGCCCAATCTTGGTCCTCCGTGTAACCTCTGTATTTGAGCTGTGAGTCGGTGACTTTTATGGATATCTCGTCAGAGTTCCAGGCGATACTGGGATCTATCATCCAGACTCCTTTGGCTCCTCCGAGACGCGCTTGGATTGCCGTGGGGGTTTCGTGCAAGTCGAGGATTCTGCGGATTTCTTGCATAACTTGGGGCGATACTACGGAGCACCCGTCGTTCATGATCTCGCCGGTTTTGAGGGACTTGATATCTGGGACTACCTCGACTTGTGAGGGCTCAAACTGGAATGATGGCACCGCCGTCGAGAATCCTTTTTTTGCACATTAGCATCATCAAGATCATAAATTATCAACTGGAATCGCATCACTCACCCAAGCTTATCCTAGACCAGAACTTGGGAATGGTGACATGCTCATTTCCCTCCAGAGGGATATGCCACCTGAGCAACTCTTCGACACTCATCTCCCGTCTAATCTTCCTATCCAGCCCGCGGAATCCCAGCCTCGCCATCTCATCCTTATCCTCCCCGATACCCACACCGGAGGTCGCAAACAAGACAACCTGAATAAATGTCTCGGTGATCACAGTCTTCTCGTCCTCCAAAGATCTCTTCTGCGACTTGCCCTCCTTCGCGTAGAAACACCTCCACTTGCGATTGGCCAACTCAATCTCCTCGTTCACTAGCCACTCTTCCACCCTCTTCGCCACCAGAGTCCCGGGTGTTGAGCCGTTCTGGCCACGACTGGTCATGTCCGGCAAGCGCAGGGTCAAGAACCTATCCGACCCGAATCGATGAAAGAATCGATTGCCCTTGGACTTGCTCAGAGGATTCAACTGGATGTTGAAAGTGATATCTTCGAGCTTTCGTACCCTCGGGTCCTTCAACGTGACTCGACCGGTCATGTATAGGTTGTCGGTCCAGCCGACTCGGCCCTTGTACTCCCTCCAAGTCGATTCGGCGCTCTTTTCCAACATGGCGACCCCGGGGCAGTAGCGCTTCATTATTCCCAAGACCTCAGCGTAGGTATTTGCGTCGAACAAATCATCGCAGTAGTTGTGGACGCTCTCGGCAACGTCCTGGTTGGTGGGGTATACTCCATTGCTCAACGCAACGCGAGTCGCTTCAAATTGCACTTGGAAGGGGAGCGTATGCAGGGTGTGCTCGATGTTCCTCCTTAATGGCTCTTTTATGGGCTCCTCCGTTTCTTCTCTTGGTTCCTCTGGTGGAAGGAGACCTCCATACAAATTTTAGTAAGCAAGATGGAAACTCGTCGAGTGACAATACATGATGTACATGGACGGTCAAATTTGCGGGGGAAAAACTTACTCAACATCTCCGCCTCAAACGAAGCATCCACATCGAATTCCGGGTCTTCTTCCTCTTTTTCGTCATCAATTCTACCCTCCTCGTCATCTTGCTCACTCAAACCGGGACTGGGCCGCTGCGGGACACTAGGGACCTCCGGGGGAGGTGACATGGCGCAGTGTTTATCACCGTCGCTCATCCCATCTGGAGACTGTTCTGCCTCTTGCTGCACGGCAATTTCCCAATGAATACCGTCAGCCTTCTCAGCAGCGTGGCGCAATTCTAACCCTAATGGGCTCGTTTCAAAGAACCCCACTAGAGCAGCCTTTTCCTGCTCCTCTCGCTCGCTGGTTTCCGAAGCCACGACGGATTGCGGTACGGGTGATAGGGGCACATGTCGCAAGCTTTCCACCTGCCGGACCGCCGCCCTCGACCCCAGCTTCCCGTGCCGTGGTGGTGCTTGATGCCTCCGGGCAGTCTTCTGTGGGTAGTACAGTTCCTCCTCTAGTTCGTCGACATCGGTCTTATCGTCCTCCGTCGCATTGTCGGTCCCCTGGTCTTGGGAGTCGTAACGATCGCTATCGCTATATGGAAATGGCCTTGGTTTTTGGCCATGGAAGCTGTCATATTCTGTGATGTCCGGCCTGAACGTTCCGTTTTTTGGGGAAGAGAAACCCCCGGCGGTTATAGATCTCGAAAAAACGCTCGAGGCAAATGAGCTCGGTGCCGAGCTGCCGCCTGCGCTGTCGAACGATTTCTGGAAGGGCTCATAGCTGCCCGATGCCTGTGAGTATCCATTCCTATGTAGCGGTTTGACAGGCACATGTATCTCCTTTCTCCGCTTTTGGTCGAGCAATATCGGCCGCTTCTCGTGGTTTTTCGAGCTAGAGACTCGGAAATTTGACACCTCATATTCGTTGTCGAATTCTATGGACACAGCTTTGCCCTTGCCCTTGGGTTCGGCCACCGATGAACTCGCCGAATAAAAGGTGCAATCCGAGTCTGGCTCGGTCTCATCGTCCTCGTCAATAATTAAAGGCCGAGTCGGCCTTTGGACCGTGGGTGGTGGCCCTTCCCGTTGTCTACTCCTCCGCCTCCTGGGCCGGTCTTGTACCTCTTGGTACGGATCTCTCGAATTCCTGTTTAAGAGCGGAGGAGGGAATCGCGAGCCTCGCCTCTCGCGAATTCGCCTTTCCATCTCCTGCTCTTGCAGCAGTCGCGCCCGTTCCTCCTCCCTTATCTGTGCTCGCAGATAAAAGTCTCGCTTATACCTTTCATTGCCTTCCAAGGCTTCTCTCTCATTCCTCACCGCCTCTTCCTCATACTTGCGCCGAGCCTGCTCTTCATCCCGTTTCTTTTTTTTCAGCCTTGCCAGCTCGTGTTGGCTTTCATGATACCTTAATTGCTCAGGGGAAGGCTGCGTCTTAGCCGGGGGTATCTCCGCCGGTGGCTTGTCTCTGCGATGTCGCTGTCGCTGGTTAGACCCTTGAGACGGCGTACCCTGGGCTTTCTTGGGAGTCTCTCGCTCCATGGATGCGGTCCCAGATTCCAGCGATATTACCTCCCCACGCCCATTCTTCCCTCGTCCCTTGAAAACAATATCCTCCCTGTTCCGGTTAGACCCGAGATTCAATGTGGCTAGATCCTGGGTAACCTTATGTGCCTCATACCTATCGGACGGCCAAGTATTTGGTTCTTCCCCTGGGCCATGGCCGGCGCCAATACCAAACATGCCAACCACCGATTCGTCTCGGTCCTGAAATTCAGCTAACTTTTCGTCCAATATGCACTCGAAATCCCTCTCCAACTCTATTCTCACATCTTGACTCGGCTTTCGATCTTTGGATATCTCTCGTTCCTTCACGATTTGGCCGAGAAGCGCGAAGGAGTCGTCAACCTCCATCGAAGAAAACTTGAGTAGGGCATCCAGTTTTTGGATCCATGGGCTAATGACCGAGCCACGAGAACGAGCACCGCTCCCCTTAGGCCGGGGTTGTTTTAAGTGCGTATGAAATCCGTACGCCTTATTCAGTTTTTGCAGCCTCCTTCCGAGCTCTGTGTCTTTGGGCTCTTCGGAATTTGTCCTGGTATCCGAATATGATGCCCTTGGTATTATTGCGGCTGCGAGCTGGGCTCTTGGGGATGGCATTGCGGTGATGATGGGCGGAGGATAGGGTAAGGTGGGGGGTAATAGTTTTTTATTATAAAAATTAAATGGATATATATCTTTCTCGGTCAGTGAATGGAGTGCAAGCGGGGTGATAGTGGTAAAACATGATGATGATGATGATGGGGGGGGGAATATAAAGGTATTTTATATAGTTGAAACTGTCGGCCTGAAAACCAGAAAGTACTCACACTGGTATCATACAAAAGAAATTGGAGAATGGGTGGGTGGAGGGGGAGAGGGGGGGTAAGGGTGGGGTCATGGGGAAATGTACAGAGGAAACTGGAAATAAGAAAAATAGGCATTCAGAGACGCTCACTCACATAAACGCTATTAGCAGCAAGTTGCAGGACGAAAAAGACAAGGTTTTCAGTAAGTTATTTCAGGCTACTATTGTAGTACCAGCAGTCGGTAAAAAAAGATTATATTCTTTGCTTTAAACAAAACTGAAGAATCAAATAACAAGTGGTATCACAGCTAGAAGAAGACAGACATGACAGTAATTTTGGGGGGGGGGGGGGTTCTGGATGAATTGGGCAGAGAGAGAGGAGGTGTGGGAAGGTTGTGGGTTGTACCGTACAATTAGAGAGTAAGAATAGTAGAAATAATTGGGGTCTGCGGGCAGACACGTCTCTTTTCTACCCCACCGATAGATGATATCTGGGAGAACGCGTTTTCCGCCCTCCTCCTCCTCCTCCTCCTCGTCCTCGGACACTATCTAATTTCTCTTCTCTCTCCCATCTGTTCGTGGGGAAACTAAGGCGGGGTATGTCATGCATCACTATCTCCACCAAAGGAAAGAAAGAACGACGGTTCAATTCGCTTCAACCCGCTCACACTTTTTAATTTTTTCCCCCTCTTCCCTCTCTCGCTCCCTACCCTCCTGTGCACTTTTGTGCTCCTAAACAAGGATTATCATTTGTGCCCCCCTTCACCGTTCCTTCGTTCGTTCCCCCCCACCAACGATGAGTCGATGACCAACCCACTTTGGCGTAAAGTAGAAGACCATGAATTCCAACTGAGCGGCAAGCAAGCCACCACTAAGCTAGCGGGATTTCCCAAAGTGGTTATTTGTTTACACCAGCTTTCCCTCATCCCTTTTCTTTCACGCTCGATTGAACCCTTTCTCCTCGCGTAAAGTGGTTTCGGGAGAGAGTGGAGGGGGAGTGAGAGCTCAAGGAACGCGTTGAGTGGTTTTTTTTTTCTTTTTCTTTTCTTGTCACGCCATTTGCGAATAAAACACGCTTGTGTTTGCGCACTGTGCGTTCTTGTGTGTGAGTGAAGGTATGTATGCCAGGTGCACGAGCGGGCGGGCACAGCCGGTGTGGCAGTAGCCGCAGTAGCAGTAGCAGTAGCAGTATCTGTATCAGTATCAATATCAGAAGAATAAAAGTAAGGCGAAGAAATAAGGTCTACGATAGACATGATGAATGTGATGGAGAGTGCCTTAATTCCAACAGACAATCCTCGCTCACTCGTAAAGCACAAGTACCGTAGAGTTACAGCGCCAGCGGAGACAGGGAGGGAGACACAAGACCAAGGTAAAATAATAATAAAAAAGACCCCTCCAGAAAGGGAAGAAACAAACGAAAAATTTATAAAAATTAAAAATAATTACACTATCATACTGTACTGTGTTCCCAAGTGGTCAAATTCAATTTTGTAATAAAATGAGTGAAGGAATGATCCGGTAGATAGACATAGATACGGTACAGTACTCGTACAAAACTATAGACAAAAATACTTCTCTCTTGCTTTAGCCTATTCCTGCGAGAAGAAAGCTATGACAGAATGCCGTGTACCCTTTGCAAAGAGCAAAACAGTACTACAGTACCATCCACTTTTCCCTCCCCACAGCACAACTTAACCCATGTGCATCACAGCCTCTCACTCGAACCCGCACCCGCACTCGCACCCGGACGAAACAAAAGGTTCCTGCAGCATATCACCAATTGGGCAGCCCCCCCCTTCCTCTCCCTCTGTCAGAAAAGAAAGAAAAAAAAAAGAAAAACCATAACCGCGCAGTTTGTTTCTTGGACAAAAAAAAAAGCAAATATATAAAATGTATACCCACCATGCAGAGGGCTCGTCTTGGGGCTTGCTTGTTCCCTCCATCATGATGATCATACCCCGCTCACTCAAAGTGGATATGATAAATGCACCATCATCATCGCCCCCGAGGTTAGCGCCACTCGATACGACTCATGTGGGGTTACTGACTGCCGGTTGATCATGATCGGGGTGACCTATGAAAAGGTATGGGATTGTCAAGAGGATAGAACAGTACTGTACTTGTGCTCGAGTACAGTGCGTTACCGCAGGGGGGTTTGTATCGTATCGTAGGCAAGGTACTCGTACCACTACGGTACTATAAGGCTTACCTTGTAATCATTGGGATTATGAAAGGGAGTCCCTTAGGCTTCGAAGCATGAACACTACAGTAAACTTTTTTTTTCCCCCACGCTTTCTTTCTAAGGTACAGTACGGCGGTACTTGAATTGGGTTGCCTGTCGGGATTGGCCTAAGAACTCACCCCAATGGCATAGTGCAAGCACAGGCACTCCTAAGTTGAGTCCATCATGAACCATCGGGAGAACCAACCAACTGACCAATAGCCATCCAGATTCACCCATTGCACACCCATTCCTTCCTACCCATCCTTCCTTCTGCACCTCCTACCATGCAAGCACCCGCCCAACTCATCCCAACCCTGTAGTCGACAAGTCGCTCCAATTCCAGTTCACCCGGACTCTAGAAGCACACCACAAATATTTAAGGCTTCCAGCGGCCGCAATGGAGCCAGAGTTGATCCCTTGATCCCTACCCCCAAGTCCTAGTCTTAGTCTTGGTCTGTCATCTGATGCCGCGATAACAAACATTTGCCCAATCACCTGCCCAGCCTTTTGTGCAGTACTGTTTTAGTACCGTAGACCACCCCGGAGGGAGGGAGGGAGATGAGTTTTTTTTTTTTGTGGAGCTCTTACGAGATTGGAATGCAGAGGCCTGGAACGTTGGGCTGTACGATTGTCTTCCTTGACGTAACTTAGAATGTAATGTGGGGCAATTGGGTATTTTGGGGTTATGCTGGCGGTCTGGAGAATTTACGATATATCGCAGATTTAGGATTGATAATAATTAAAAAAAATTAAGTTTTTTTTTTTTTTTTCACTTTCGGGCCTAAATCGCGGTATCTCCGTCCCTCTATCACACTATAAACATCTTCATGGCTAGAAGAGCAGTGTACAGATCTCTTCATTGAATAAAGTGCCAGAGAAACAGCACATCTTTTTGCGAAATTAATTATACTTTGCTCTTTCGAAAGTGCACTTGAACTTTTGTTGATCAGAAAAAAAAAAAAAAAGAAAAAAAAGGGTACTCTTAGAGTACGGTACGGTACTTAAAATCCATGTCACCTCAATTTACTCCCGATACGGTATGGTGCCGGCGCCTTAGAATCGACCCTCAGTGCCATCCAGGGTCAGTGCACTAGTCCCAATGCAGTATGTGACCTTACTTCTTTAGGAAATATATTGGTATATTACTCAGCCAAAACATTCTTTTCCCATACAAGTGCCAACCCCGGCTCCACCCAAATATTGCCTCAACTTTAAGGGCTATTATAGAAAGAACCACCCCCCCCCAAAGAATGAAATCTGCTCTGTAAATGTGTTCTCTATATGATTTAGGATAATTGTACAGAATAAGTAAAATAATGGCATGAGATGTTGTTGTTTGTCGAAAAGTTGGGGAAAATTTGGTTGTCGTGAAGGTTGATTCTAAGGTGCCGGCACCATACATACCGCTCTACCGTATCCCCCGGTTACAATCCCAGCTCCCGCCTGCCCGGCCGCACCCCTTCCTCCTAGAGTGCCGTAGTCTAACCAACTTTAACTCCCACTCCAGCATACCGTCCGCCGGCCCCGCTGACTAACCAAAAACCAACCAATCCATACAATCTCATCAATAAACCTACCGGAACTTCGGAATGCCTTGAAGATCCGTGTCGCTTTTGCTTTCCCTTTCCTTCCTTTGCTTTTTTCTTCTTCTTTTTCTTTTCCCATTGATTGCTCCCTCTCCGCTCCGCTACTGTACTGTACCTACACTACATTATTACTCACAAAAAGCACGCCTTCTTTTCTTCCTTTTCTTTTATCCCTTTCTTTCCCCTAGTCGGTCGGTCGGATAGGTCTCAGGAACGCACGCTCCTTTTGCACTGGTCTTATTTATTTACGACGTTCATTTATTGGGTTGTCTGTGTGATAGGGTAGTTGGAGGAAGGAAAGAGGATACAGGATAGGATAGAAGATAAGGCAGCATGGGTTTTTTTGGAGTTCTGGTGTCATATGTTGCGCCGATGTTGTACGTCTTCTCCTCCTTTCGAAGCTTGCTATAGTGATTAACGATGCGATGGGGGAAACAGCATCGTAACAAGTCCGCTCACAAGTTATGCCGATCAGGTACGGTAGGAGGCTATATAAGCTAGCTACCTAGCTAGGGCTCAAAATTGGGCGCAGAGAGAGAGAGAGAGAGAGAGAGAGAAAGCGAGGGAAGGGAAGGAAAAGGACTGATTTATGAGGGCAAAATGCTATTAGATCCGGAATATACACGTAACAAAGTCATCTCGAGGGTTTTCGCTGGATGTATGTTTGCCCGAAAGCTCTACGCAATGAATGAAACTAATAGCTGGCATAGACACCCTTAATAATGCTCATAGCCTCAATACTCCGCTGCTTCTACTGGCTCGGAGCAGATTTTGAGACAAGTCTTTTGATACAAAGTCCCTCCCCCCATCCATCCATCCACTCCTTCCAGCTAACATACACCCCAGGCATACTAATGATATTCGTCCAACTTCTCCTACTAAAAGTCGCCCTTGACCACCGCCCATCAACACACCCTCCCCGCTCCCCTCCAACTCCGACCATCTCCCCAACCTCCACCTCCGCTTCAGCCCCCTTCCCACCCTACCCTAGCGCCCCCCGACCATACAACTTCTGGCAATGGCCGACTCAAAAACCCTACTGGTCCTTCCTGGCCTACTTCACCCTCACAACCCTCACACTGCAACTCCTCTTCGGCTCCAGCCAGCTCTTCATAGATCTAGTCGGGTACGTAGCACTAGGCGTAGAAGCCACGCTACCAATCCCGCAGGTGCTATCAAACCAGCGCAGTCGCTCCTGCGACGGCTTCAGGTTGAGTGTATTGGCAAGTTGGCTGCTGGGAGACGTGATGAAGATGCTGTACTTTTTCTCCGCGCAGCATGTCGGGCTGCAGTTCAAGCTTTGTGCCGGCGTGCAGTTTGTCTTGGATGCGTATTTGGGGGTGCAGTTTTGGATGTTTGGGGGTAGAGTGGGGGAAAGGGAGATGGAGATGGTGGAGAGGGGCGAGATGAGGCTTTCGTAGGCTCGCAGCGAAGTGTAGTTAGGGCCGAGCCGGAGGCGGACTGGAACGGGCAGTGGGGGGAGGGAAATCACAACAGTTATGATTCCAGCACCATTTTTTTTTTCTTTTTCGTTTTTCTCTTTTGGATTTCTTCCCGGCGGTCCCGGCAGGTTGCGGGGATGTTACATATACATACATACATACATACATACATACATACATACATACATAGAAGTCCGGGGATGAACACTACCCGAACAAACAAATAAATACTATATGGGCGGGGGGATTTGGGGGGGGGGGACGAAATATATATTTAATTTAGAGTATCGCTACCGGCATTAACATGTAGGCAAGAGTAAATCACCCACCTTTACCGCAGTCTACTCATATCATTGGAATAGTTTATCTTATCTGCTATAGGGTTCAATCACGAAGGCAGGAAGAAACTTGGTATGATACTGCAGACAACACCTGATACTGTAAGTTAACGGTATTATGGCACATTCCTCACCCCCCCCCCCCCAATCTCACATCACCAGTGGCATGCCATAGGGCCCAGAAGTACTGTAAAAGCTTGTCTGGTTCTATAATACCTTTACTATTCACTTATGCCATTACCATTTACCAACCCCAATCGAACCCCACCATACTACGATGTATTGTATCCAAGATATCAAAACAAACACGCAGACTAGTATTTGTATTGCCACCCCACTCCTCACTCCCTCCAAGAGTAACTAAGAAACAAACGGCCCGCACTCCATACAGTGACGGCAGTATTACATGAACCACTCAACTTGGTATATCTCGAACGAGGACGAAACATTGATAGCGAATGCTTCGTGGCGGAAAAAGGAAAGGAAAACACTTTTCGTATGGTGGAGAGAGTTGATGTGTTCGACATCAGCTCTCCTCTCGTTGAATTGTTTGCTAAGTACAGAACAGCCCTTCTCATCCACTAACACGGTGCTCCACACTAACTACTATGTTTTACCTACAACGGTAATGATTGGGATTACCACTCTATCAAACATAACGTAACATAACGTAACGTAAGGAAAAAAAAAAAAAAAGAGAGAGAGAGAGAGAAAGAATGATATGATGTAATGTAAATTATACCCGGTAGCAACCCAACTTCTCCAAAAAGAAGAAAAGAAGAAAAGAAACTCCCCCCCCCGGGCCAGAAAACTTCAAGCCCCATTCGTCGTCGCCGCTACTAGCGGCGTATTCACAGTCGCGGCAGCAGCAATACCATTACTTGCACTCACAGAATGCTGTCGCTGAATATGCGCTTGCAAAACTTTATCCTTGCCCACAATCTCTTTGAAGAAGTCTCGGACGTCATTCATGAGTTCCTCCGGCCTACGTCCCCACCACCAACAGTCAGCAAACCATCCCAACCATCCATTCATTCATTCCATGTCAGATAGTTCGAAGCATACTTCTCCCAAGCAGCAAAGTGTCCTCCCGAATTATGCTTCCTGTAAAACTTGAGTGGGTGCAGCATGTTCGCCCAATCGCTGGGCGGCATAAAAATCTCCTTTGGGAAGCTGCTGAAGCCCATTGGCACATTGCTCCATTTCGATGTTCCCTCTTCAATCTCGTGTGCAGCGGCTTCTTTGTATAGTCTGGTGGCTTGGTGTGGGCCGGGAGTCCAGTATAGCATGAACCATGTTAGGACTTCGTCATTTGTCCAGGGGTACTGGGTGGATGGTTCGGATGGTTAGTTACTTAGCTATGAGAGTGATATGTGGTGGGATGGGGTGGTGGGGCGAGGGAAGGATAAACGTTATCAGTCCAAGAATGCATCTTCTCCCTCATCCATGCTAACAATCCAACCGGGGAATCTGTTAATCCGTATGCCAGTGTCATTGGCTTTGTTTTATGGATAGCTTGATACCCCATCTCTTCAATGTCGAACTTCTTCGTGCTCTTCAAGCCAGTGACTTCCTCGGGCGTGTACCCCCCCGGGAACTTTCCGTTTGAGGCCATCGCGAACGAGAGCTTCAGGAACTTTATCGGATGGGAGGAGAGTGTCGGCGGCTTCACCCAGAGGAGGTTGATATGGATTGCCCGGACGTTTTTGGGGTATTGGATGGCAAGATAACGGCAGATTAGGTAGCCCCAGTCTCCACCTTGAGCGACTGTTTGAACGTAGGGTATTATGAGTTTTTGGTTTCCTCTCACGATGTATATGCTAGGTTAATGGGGAAGGGTTACCGTAGTGCTCGTATCCGAGCTTCTTCATAAGTTTGTCCATGGCTTCGGCAATCTTTTTCGCTCCGAAACCGGGTTTCTTGGGACCGTCGGAGAAGGCGTAGCCGGGTATGCTATAGATATATTCATTATAGTCAGGTACCTCTCCTCCCCTACCATTGTAAACTACAACGAGATGCACATACGAAGGAACAACGACATTAAACGCCGGCATACCCGTATCTGGCGGATTGGCCAATGGTTCAATAATTTTCGAAAACTCCCAGAAGCTGCCTGGCCAGCCGTGCACCATGATCAATGGAATGGCATCCGGTCTTGAACTCCTCTGCCATAGGAAATGAATGCGTAGCGTCCCGAATCCGTCAACTTCAATGGGGACTCTAAAGTTCGGTAATCGGTTCAGTGCGGCTTCCTGTTTACGCCAGTCGAACCGTTCTTGCCCTATACCAAGTTAGCGAGTTCCCCCACCATCGTCAGGCTTTTTCGGTACCCAAATTGATGGGTCAGGAATGCAAGGCAGAGAAGAAAAATAAATAAGAGGAAGGCACGGTAAAAGTAAAGATGTGATTACAATGGTCAATCAACTCCTCGACCACTCGCTTGGGCGTCCCATCGGCCCATTCTTCTCCCTCAGGTTGTCCAAAGTCATTCGGTAGACGGGCTATGTCGAACTTTTGAGTAGTCAAGTCAAGGTATTTGGACGCGACCTATTGTTTTTGTTTGGTTGAAGTTAGCATCGACAACCCTAGCGAGTGGGAGATAAATGCGTGATGAAGGAATGGGGGGTGGAAAGAAGTATTTCCTACGTGGATCTTATAAGGTTGAGGAGAGTCGAAGGACTCACCCCTCTCTTGAGATGGCGTATCCGACATGTTAGTGACGATCTTCTTCTCGTGGATAACAAGGCCGTGGCTGATGGAATAGGTTGTGGGGTTGTGATCGTGGCGCTCAAATAGTGCTGGGCTCTAAAGGGGGGGGGGAAAGAGATCACGAGGTTGGATTCCCGGGTTGTTTTCTTGCTTCACATATAAAAACAAGAGATAACCCCTGAACCCTCCATCGGATTATGAATAATTTCATTGATTGCGATTGACACGTTCCTTGCACTGTTAATGATACTCGGTGAGCTCATGCCCAGCTTCAGAAGAATAGCTTCAAGCAAAGTTTTCCCAGCAGTCTTCACCCGGTATCACTCGTCTATTCATTTGTCATTTTACCGCTTGGATTCTCCCCGTCATATTTATCAAGGCATAACAAATAATGACTCCTATAATATACAGGATCCTCGTATTTTTACAATTTCATCTTTTGTGATTTAGAAGAATCACTTGCTTGATTCACCAACCCAGCTACAATCCTAACACCGAAAAGTGAACATTTTATGATCCAGTACAGATATCTACTACTAATTACACGACTGCATGTCTTTCCCTATTCCCACCATTCCCACTATCGCTAGAATTGCGCTGCGGCTGTCCTCTCCCTAAGCTCACACTCCCTAGCCTCTCAATTAGGTTAGTTCCAATCGCATCCACGCCCCCTCGGGGTGCCAGAAGACTCGGGCCTTCCGGGGCGGTCTCTTGGACTTTGAATAGCTTTACTGCGGTCCCATTCCATACACCTACAGTGCCCTTCGAAACATGCCTCTCTGCAACAAAAACGAATCCCCAGAGTAACGACTCGTACCAACCCAGTGCCAAAGGACTCCATTCGAACATGTGAGTTTTAATCAACGAAGGCTCAATTCCGTGAACCTCTGTAGTCCTTATACGTTCAAGCATCGATGTGGCATTTGGTTCGCCATTATTCCGGGCGAGAGCCTCACGCAGTTGGGGTTGTAACTGTTGAATAAGCACAACAATAGTATGAAGCGGTAGGTGAGGAAGCCAAGATTCAATCTGCCAAAAGTTAGGATTCTATTCGTCGTTGATAAAAATTTGAGATAAAAATTTGAAATAGAACATACCCATATCGGCGAAGGCGTGAACCCATTCGACGATGTCACAGTTGCGGCAGCGCCGACATGACTCGCTAGGCTTGTGGTACTGGCCTGCCTCTGGAAGGCACCTTCTGGGAGCTTGCCCCTGGCTTTCTCCGACATGGCTCGCAATTGTATAGGTAGAGCATCCTCGGCGGAAGGCGATATGGAGGGTGTCCGGGATGGAATGGTAGGTGATCGAGGAGACATTGGAGTTTTGATAGAGGAGGCAGACTTATCTTCCTCATCCGAGTCCTCGTCATCGCCAATTTCAAACTGATTAGGTGGAATTGGTGACTCCGATCCAGCCATTGATTTCCGCTCTTCAACAGGCGATGCCAAATCGTCCAGACTCATTGAGTTTTTCGCCGAACTATCCTGAGATCCCCCCTGATCCTTCTTTTGCCTATTCTGGCGGTCAATCTCTTCTTGCCCACGCTCAAGAGTAAAGTTCCTCAACGCCTCGAATCTCTTGTGTGCCCTTAGGACGGCATAAACAAAGTTTGCATTCTCTACATACGATAATTAGATCCAGTAACATATAAGCTTGGATGAGGGTTACCTGAGTAATTGTGTTCAATGATGGAATTCATCGACTCTAGAAGTGAATGTAACAATGCATGGTTTGTCTCATTCGCCAGCAAAAAGGCTGGCGCTGACATTGAAGCAAATAGCTGCACAAGCTTTGTACTAGCTGCCGCTGAAAGGGGTTTGATATGGGGAGCGACGTTCGCAATAATTGCTAGTAATGCAGGATATACAGCACCAAGTCGACCCTTACTACCTGTAATGAGGCTATATATGGACTGCCAGCTGTTAGGAGAAATACTCTGCTTTGGAGGAGATTACTTACAATTATAAGATAATCTGCATAAGTCCCACTGAAGGAGGGGATCCGAACGCTCGATGGTAATGTGTTTTGTCCTTCAAAATGCTTGTTGAGACTCATCCCAAACTTCGGCTCCGTAGATAAAGTTTGCAGAACAAAAACACACATTCTGACAACCCCGGACTTTGAAGGGTCCAATCTATGTTCTAATGCATAGTAGATGATCAAAATGACAAAGTCATGGACCCGATCTGTTTCGATAATAAAGCTTCGGAACCGCTAGATTGGTGTCAGATAGGAAAATTAGGTGACCGATGGTAGGGAAAATATACCTTATTACATTGCAAACTCTCCCAAAAGAGCATTAACATTTCCGGCGCCCATTGGATAGACCTCTGACTACCTGGAAGATACGATGTGGTAGCCTGTATCTTCTCCGGGTATTAGTACTCAAAAAAGCTCACCTCCAAAGAATAGATTACTTACTGGTTGGTTAAGGACACGGGTCATTCCGTCAACCAAGAATTGAAAGTCTTGAGTTCTGTGAAGTCGTCCCAAATAATGGCGGTAGTTGTTCTTAAATTGAGGCTCGTTTGGCCTACCCTCCGGAACAGGGTATAACAGAAGAACAAGAAGTAATTGTAAACAGTAGGTTACAAGAACTTGTCGAGGGTCTGAAAATACGACATGATCATAAGGAACTCTCCAACTGGCGGGGTTATATTTTAAGGTCTGACATCTAGGAGTAAGCTAATATCTCTTTAAGTGGGATTCGAGACACTGACTGTATTCAATAGCGAGCACAAAGTTGAGAGCACAACTTTCTTGTCTGCACTAGTTGCTATATAGGTTAAGGCTTTTGTTCCTTTCACTGGTAATATATCTATCAACCCTCTGTCAGTATCGCAAGATCCCGGGTGTAATCGGATGTAAAACTGACTTGCAGGTATGAACATTGCCTTGGATGTAATTGCAAGCAAAAGTCTCAACGTTTCGATCTTGTTGGACTCCAGCTCCTTCGTAGTCCCAACTGGAGTATTACACCCAACGCCACTCTGCCAAATAGCATATGTAACCTTTCCCTTTGACGAAGGATTTTCAATCAACGTAAATCCCGAATAGAAGAGCAGGTCAATCAGGGTATCTATCAATTCTTCCATCAATGGCGGGGCTGATTCGAAATATTCTGCCGTTGTTGGTGACCGAGGTTCTTCATCAGGATGAGCTTCATCAAAGATGACCTCCGCCCGGGAAAGCGATGCCTTCCTGGATCTCTTCCGTCTTGTGCCCCAAAAGTACCTGTCCTCCCAAGCCTCCAATCCATCCTTCTCGTACAAAAATGGGAGCACCCTTGTTAATATTCGAATACAATTCAAAGCATGCTTCTCCAGAGCCAGTTCAGGATCAGGGAACGACGGATGGTTCTTTAGGGTGAACAATCTTGAGGTGACTACCAAAATGAGCGTCTCCAAGTTCTCAGGGTGCTGATCGCGGGTACGACGGATATCGGCGGCAGCAAATAGCGTGAAGACATCTTCGGCTGATTCAGGAAGCTCCCAGAAGGAAAGCCAGTACGGATCATGGGGCGGTATATTCTGTGAGAAAAGGAGATCAGTTTGTTTGATCAAAGTCAGACAACAGCGAAGTAGCAGCAGTAAGTAATTAACTTACGTGTTCTTCGGCAAGGCGAAAGACACCCTTCTTGAAGGAGAGTTTACTATCTCCAGCGCCCATGGATGGAGGGATCGAAAGTTATTTGGCTATAGATTGTGTAGAAAGGAAAAGACCGGATGAAGCACAGATACTTCACTATTACCGGTATTATTTTTTTTCCACTACCGTTCGGGTGATGGTGGTGGTGGTGGTGGTGGTGGGGGAAGCTTTGTTTGTGGTTGCTCTCCTATCGGTGCTATACCGGGTGGTGCAGAGATATGAAATTAAAGCTACAGTAAGCTACCGCAGCGTTTCAGTAAACCGAGCTATGCAACTAAGGTGAAAACAAGGATAAAGAGCCAAAGAATCGTTTTCTGTTTACCGTACTGTATCTTATTAATATTTCTGTGCATGGTCAAGGTGAATAAACTACCATACGCCTGTGCTTTTACTGGGACAGCCACCTAAAACCCTGTACCAAAGTATTCCATAGGAGCGGAATTACCATTGCCTGGAGAAATATACTGTATGGAGATCTGATCGTCAGATATGCACACCATTTTAGGAAATCATGCTTACTGGTTGATTCTTCTAATCCAAGTCAATGCTTTGCATGGTGCAGCAGCCTGCCGGCGAGTCGACGAATGTATGGCTACTCGTACAGTGCTTCCTGTTTTAGAGCTGCCTGGGTACTTCATACTCTGGTAGCCTCCAATGATAGAATATACAGTCGCGAATCATCTGGGAGAGTGAAATGGCTGATGATGATAATCTTTGAAAAAGTAGAAAATCAAGTCAGAAATAAGGTCTAGATGAGGCATGGAGAGGACCAAGCAATGGGTAAACAAACCCTCTTGATGTTCAATTAGTTGAGTAGTTTCTTTTTTCCAATTATTGACTGGGGGCATCCTGCCAATACTACCATCTGCAAAGCTCACACATGAGAGCAACTTGAAAATATGAAACCCATCACAGAAGCTCCATTGGTGTGGGGGGGATGATGGGGGATGATGGGGGAAGGATAATGAGGAGGAGGAATATTTGACTTGTATTTCTACTAAGTAGATTATTCATAGTATCAATCACACCTTTGAACAGCTATGATATTGTATTTTAGGCTAGTGAAAGGTGAAGATCCAGGACACTGAATACATCTTCTCTGAGAGCAGGAGTTAGAGATTTTCAAATTTCCATCCAGTCCAAAAACACCCAAAATCTGGAACAGTGAAGTGTATTTCTATGTATCTTGAACAGATCCTGAAAAATTGTCCGGGATAGCAAGGAATCCGGTAGGGTGGGGTCCGGGGTGCGACTGTAAAACCAATAGAGATAAAGGGATATAAAAAAAAAATCAATATAATTGTTTTGTCCCTTGGGTAATAGAACTGGAAAGACTACTTTTGATATCATACAAAAATATCGCCAGAATTGAAGTAGTCTTGGCAAGTCTTCTTTCAATTACTGTTGTCTGAAAGTGTTGCAAACATGTTATTTGGGTTGCATGCTAACGACTCAAACAGGCAGAAGATCAGAATTTCATTCAATGTATTATTTCTGGGATCCTGTGCACACTGGAATTACTGAATATTAATTGCCATCAGTATCATTTATTTGACAAATTGGAATTTAATTTCTCTAGAAATACAGGAATCTAGGCTGTCCTGGATTATGAAATTCATGCCGTGGTGTTCCCGGGAGCATTATTACTGACAGCACTATCATTATGCGCATCTTCCCACCAACGCCCACCAAGCCTATCGATCTCTTAAACAGCACAACAAAAGTTAGTAAGTAAACAAAAAAACGTTAACGTTTCAGACAGAATATATATCTTACCTTCATACTCCTTTACGTCACTGGTCCAGAATGAGAGCTTTTCCTTGACAAAGTGCTGAAAGTCCCATTCTTCATCCTCCAATTCATCTTCTCCAGCTACCCATTCGTAGGTTGTTGCTTCTTTTTCTTCGCCCGTTTCGTTACCCTCTTTGTCCAGAATTTTTATTTGAACAACCTTTCTTGTATACTCCGTTCCCTCAAAGATGTCGAGACGCCAGATATCCATCTCTGTCAGACCCTCAACACATGTTCCACGAACTGACTTTCCAGCTTCTGGAACAATCCCAGGGTAGTCGACATTTTTCACATGGTAACGACAGTAGGAAGGCAAGAGGGCTGGGCGGACACGAAGGGATCCATTTTGCCAGGATTCAGGAGTCGATGTGCCATAAATGACCCTGTAGAGGACCGGGGTAGCCATGAGAGTGCCTTGAAAACAGTAAGGAAGAAGTTAGCCGGAGGGGAACTTGGGAAATTATGTTTTCAGGGAGCAAGAACCATAAAAGAAGGCAGTTTTCCCATCAAGTTGAGAAGAGGCCATTGATCGGTCAAGATGATTTTTGAAAAGTTCAAGAACAATGCGGACAAAGGGCAGAGAGGGAGAAGAAGAGGCTGATGGGGGGGAATGTGGGTATGGCGGGGGGTGCTGGGTGGTACTAAGTCAGGTTTACTAGTGACGAGCTTATCATAGGGTATCGTATCTATCTACCCATCTATCTTTTACACTTCTATATTAGGGACACAAAACTTGGTATCATACTAACCTCAATACCACAGTGGACTAGAGTCAAATCTTTGACTATATGATGCCAGTTAAGTTATGCATATAGCCCACACGAACTGTATGTATGTATGCAAGCTGTACATACCCAAGTAAGTCGACGAGAGTTTAGGGAGCGGGAAGGGCAATGGGAGTGTCCATGGTATGGTTACTGCGGTAGTTAAGCTTCCATGTTGGATCACATCTCATCTGATTGGGCAATGGGGACACAGTGACAGACGAGTGATGGAAAGACTTCTGAAAGGGACAAGTCTCCGAAGCAGTGAAGGCCAAGACAAGCAACCGCAGGAAGCCTTTTCTAGATAAGGTAAGCGAAACAAAAAATTTGTTGACAACCGCTGCCATGGCAACCAGGACCCTCTCCGGTTATGTAACCTCTGTTTACCTCCTCCAAAAAAGCTCCCCCTTCATCACTTTCTCTGGTTGGTTGGTTATAGCCTTAATCGACCCTGGCCATCCATTGTCACTCCCACCCACGAAACAGGGCATCCCCCTCTTAACTCACTACTGACGGCTCTTCCCTTATTCTCCTTAACTCTTTAGTTTGTTGTTCCCCCCACAAACAAATATACAATAATTATAATACTCACGATCTTTAATTCTTTCCCCCCAATTATTACTTCTTTCTTCTGTCCTCTATTTATCTACAATTCATTACCGCCACCGCCGCCGCTGGATTCGCCGTCTCTTCGAAGCATTCAACCCTGACATTAACTTGTCTGTGCCTTCAACGACTATTGTATACACAACAAAACAACCATGCCCGGCGAAGGTCCACCTTTGCCAAATAGGTTCCCCTGCCTTTGCAAAGCAATTTACTCTTGGGGTGGAGAAGTATTCAATCTAGCTACTGCGCTTCAAATCCTCCTCAATACTAACATTTATTAGACTAAACGGGATCTAGGTTTCGTGGAAGGTGATCTGATCGAATGTCTTAATGCTGGTGATGGGCAATGGTGGATGGGACGTTTAAGGCGCAATAAACAGGTTGGACTATTCCCTTCGAACTTTGTCGAAGTCCTTGACGACCCTATTCCGCCATCACGGCCAGTTTCGAGAAATGGCGCTTCCAGTCCCGCGCCTCATGGTGGAAGCATCTCTCGCGCGGCATCTCCTGCTCCTAGTATGTATTCTCGAGCGGCTTCGCCACAACCTCCCATGCATCAATACCTGGATCGCGGCCGATCGCCTTCTCCGAATCCATATCAACATCAGCAGAGTTATTCTCGAGCGGCATCTCCTAACCCTTATACGAGAGCAGCGTCTCCGAATCCTTACAGGGCCGTTTCCCCTAACCCATATCAGCAACAGCAACATTCGAGAGCTCCATCACCGAATCCATATCAAAGGGCCGCCTCCCCTAATCCTTACAGAGCGGTCTCCCCGGCGCCTGGGAGTTACAACTCTCGAGCGCCTCCCTCAAACTACCAACGCGCAGCCTCTCCCAACCCTTATATGGGACATGATCACGCTCAAGATGATGTTCCACCACCAGCACCCCCCCCTCATCGATACCAGCGTGCTAGCTCTCCTTTACCCCCTCAAGATGGACGTCGGACACCTGCCGCCGATCGGGCCCATTCACCTGGCCTACTGGGGAATACCCCAAGCCCACTACGTAATGCTATGGAGGATGTTATGGAGAGTCTGGAACATATGGCAAACCATGATGAACGGCCACGGACCCCCCACCACGACCCTTGGTCCCCTGAAGCTTTTGCCGATCAATTCCATCCCTCCCCTAGAAGAAGGAGCTATATAAGACCCGAAACATCACTGGGCATTGGAGATCGAAATGGCTATATTGACGATGATGAGGAGGAGGGAAGGGGGGGAATACCGTATCCTGATAAGCCTCGTCGACCTGCATCACGGGTGGAGGATCGGACACGAAGATTCCAGTCTTCAGATCGATATGGTGGAGGTGATGATGTGCCACCAGCTCCTCCCCCAAAAAACCCTGCATACACTGAAACGATTCGGCCACGGACTGGCGACGCTTCAGTTCGGAATAGAAAATCTATGTATGATGTGGGTAGCAAAAGCCCAAGTCCAAACAAGTTAGCCCGTCCAAGGCCACTTTCGAGAAGTACAACAATTAAATCGACCACCACATCCCATCAGTCGGCAAGTACTAATGCAACTACTTCAACAGCGGCAACTAGCGCAAGCATCATGAGCGGTATCAGTGCTAGTGGATTTTCAGCGACCAGTGCGGGCAGTTTGGCAAGGCGAAAGTTGAAGGCAATGAGTGTGATTGAAGGGCATGGGCAGCGATTCAGTCTCAGCAACTTTGGAAGAGCGGAAACCCCTTCTCCAAGCCCGGGGATAGGGCCCGCAAATGGTGGAGCGCCAAATGCGTTACGAAGAGGTCAAACTTGGGCTGCCTCAGAGACAGTCCCATTCAATGATACCGGGGTATTTGGAGGACTCACGGCCCCTAAACCGAAGAAGACGGGATTCCTTAAGAAAATATTAAACAGCGCCAAAACAAGCACAGCATCCGCGAGAAGCGTTGCACACTCACCAACTTCATTTTCAACCCCCAAAACAATACCTGACGGGATAAATTCAATTGCTGGCGGCAAGGCCATTCCGCAGCAACAGAGTCAGGATTGGGTGCAGGTCAGAAGAGACGTCAATCGATCAAACACATTCTCCAGAAACGAACGGATAGAACGACAAGAAAAACAACAATTGATGGATCAAGTAGTACTTCGACCTGTGGATGCCCTGGACGACGATGTTGATGGTGATGAAGCAGCAGATGGTGGAATCGTTCAACGACCAGCTGACTTTGATGGTGCCAATTTGAGTCTGGTGGATAAATCTGCCAGGTTCATTGGCAACCCACCACCTTTTACGACACCCGAGAGTCTAGCAAATCATCACGTCTGTCGCCCATACCGGAGCGATGTTCAACGATTACGTGCAATATTCACATGGGTTTCGGAGAAGATAGCTTGGGAGCACCCTAGTGGGCCGTTGAATGGAGAGATGGGTGATGAGTTGGATACAAGGACAGTGATAGCCCAAAAACGGGGAAGTCCTGAGGAGGTTGCTGCACTGGTCCTCGGAATGTGCAACGCAGTGGGTATTACGTGCGAGACAGTCAGGGGATATCTAAAAGCTCCCGGGGAAGTCCTGGATGTGGACATGTGCCCGCGACCCAATCATTGGTGGAACGCGGTAGTAGTTGACGGAGAATGGCGATTCATGGATTGCTCTCTCGCCTCGCCAACGCATCCAAGACGAGTGATGTACTCACCATCACCCCTCGGACAGGCAGACTTCTTCTGGTTCCTCACCAAGCCGAGCCAATTCTGCTGGACGCACATTCCCATAATGATGGAGCAGCAGCACATTGTCCCCGCCCTCCCTATGCCATACCTGCTAGCGCTCCCGTGCGCCTGCCCGCCGTTCTTCAAACACGGCCTCCAGATGATCAACTTTGACACCAGCCTTACCCGAATCGAAGATTTGGAGGTTGCGCAAGTAGAGTTCAGTGTTCCTGTCGATATAGAATGCTTCGCAGAGGTTGAAGTGAGGGGATTTGCAACCGACCAGGACGGCGATATCTACGATACTGGAGGCGTGGTGAAGAAGCGGGCGTTATGTCAAGTTGCGTGGGAGAATGGGATTAAAACGTACAGGGTGAAAGCAGTACTACCCGGTGACGAAGGACAGGGCGTGTTGAAGATATATGCCGGGAAACGTGGGCTGATAGTAAGCCCCCCAAATCCATATGCTCCCCAAGATCACAAACTAACAATCCCCCCAACAGCACTCAGTAAAAGACAACCCCCACCCACTAGCCTTCGCCCTCCCCATAATCCACACAGGCGAAAACCCCCCCTATGACTTCCTAGTCCGCCACCCAACCCCTCACGCGCAGCGCCACGATCTCTACGTCTCGCAACCACAGTGCTCAAAACTTGCGGTGAACAACACCTTCGTCTTTGCCGTCCGGCAACACCCCAGCGACGGTCCTCCCGACTCTTCCCTTGCAAATGCCGCTTCCAGCAACGCGCCCAAGCCGGCAAAGCTAGCTATTCAAACCCCCAGCGGGAAAATCCTGCGACTGATGAAGAAGGCCGACGCAATGGGCGCGGACAACGGGATGGTCTGGGAGACCATTATCAAGTGTGGCGAGCGCGGGTCTTGGAGAGCGCTTGTGCTCGCGGATAGGAGTGCGCGGTGGTGTGTTTATGCGGAGTGGAATGTCGTTTAGTTCCACCATTTTTTTCCTTGGATGTAGTTTTGATTTTTGCATCTTTCTTTATTGCGGGCGTCGTTTTGTTTTTATATTAGCATTTTCGTCATTTCGATTCTTTGTTTTACTTTTACCGAAAAGCTCCGGCCTGATACCGCTGACTTATATACCCAATTCTTTCATTTTCATTTTCATTTTCATTTTCATTTTCATTTTCATTTTCATTTTCATTTTTTTTCATTTTCACTTTTATTTCTAACCCCCACGACTGTACAAAACCTCCCCCTTCCCGCTATATACACCCACCTTCCCTGTCCGCATTAACGATACACACGCCCTCATGCCTAATGCCTAACGCCCGTCTTGTCCATAACGTAACATAAATTCTCACTCGGGAGGCTGCCGCAGCCCCCGGGGGGGGGATATTGGTAGGCTAGATTTTATCCATTTATTACAGCACGGTACAGCGTGAATGTTAGTTTACATTGCTTGTTCTCGAAATTTTTTATCTGTGGGGAGTTTGGAAGAAAAAAAAATGTTGAAATGTTGAAGGGGTTGGTGTGCTTTTTTTTTTTTTTTTTTTTTTTTTTTTTTGGAGGAGGTTAGGTCACTAGTGGATGCCATATATGGGATGCTTGAGAATGAGTTCGAGAACTTGAAAACTTAAAAAAGGTTAAAAAAGGTTAAAAAAAGGTTTTTATTTGTTTAATAATTTTGTGGTAACTGGTGGTGGTGGTGGTTTTTATTTTATTTTATTTTTTTTTTGAAGATTTTTTTTTTTTTTTTTTTTTTTTATTTTTTNNNNGGGGTTTCACAAAAGCTCACTCGAAATTTGTTCTATTGGTATCCAAATGTTTTTGAGCGACCCTTGCGTTTGCGAAATTCATGTCCATTCCAGTAAGCAAGCAAGCCAAGGGCAGGGAGGGAAGAGAGAAAGAGATATAACCCCAGTGCAAAAAGTATAAAAGACAAAAAACCCAAATTGTATATTCGCATTACCTTCTCCCCTACCACCAACTCCCCCCCCCACCACTATCATACACCCCCTCTCATAACCACCCCCCGCCTAACCCGAAGTCTTGGTATTCAAAATCAACGCCACAATAAGCCCATACAGCCCCAACACCTCCGCGAAAATCAAGATAAGCACCTGCCCGACAAACACCTTCGGCTGCAGCAGGAACGCCCTCGAGCCGGCATTCCCCACAAGGCCTATGGCATACCCGGCCGCCAGGCCGGCCAGGCCAACACTTAATCCGGCGGCGAGGTGCACGATGCCGGTGAAGAGGGAGTACGTGTTTTTGGGGCCTAGGTCACCGGCTATTAGGACGGCGATTACGAGGCCGTAGACTGCTATTATTCCGGACATGATTACGCCTATGGGAGAGGAGGAGGAGGGGGTGGTTAGTTAGTTGGGCGGCGGTGGGGGAGGGAAAGAGGAGGGGGAGGGGTAACTGATTAAGGATTTCATGATAAGTTCCGGCTTGAACGTTCCGATGCCGGAGATTGCGATGCCGGCCTTTTTTTTTTTTTGTTCACGTTAGCTATTTGTCCTACCTTCTACCGAAGGAAGGAAGACAAACCTTTGCAGTACCATACGCAGCGCCCATACTCGAGAATACCATTGCCGACGCTCTGTTCACCGCCACACCATATCAGCTCCTCTTCTTCTTCCTCTTCCTTCTTTGCTTCCACTTCCACTCAGACAGACAAGGGGGGCGGTACACTCCAGCCATGCCAAAGAAAGGCGCGTATACAGGGTTCAGTTCTGTGATTTCTGACATTGTTGCGTGGGTGCGTTGGGCGTCGTGATTGTTGTGGGGTATTATTGTTGTATATGTGTGTTTGGGTACGATATTCGAGGAGCACAGGACGTAACGCGGGTGGCTGATTGTTGGTTTGGGTTCCTATCGATGTATGATGATAGCTTTGTCGCGAAACCTTGCATGGGAGGTATAGTTAGCTTGGCGGGAGGGTAACCCTTTTTGGGGGTTGGTGATGGAGGGTTGGGGATTACCCGGCTTGTGGTTGTTAGGCATAAAATATCAGAATGCGAGTGCAAGCTTGTGGAAGAATCGCGAGAGCAAGGAGATAGTATAATATAGTATCAATAGGAGTCAAGCAGTCTACACAACGAGCGCAATAAGTCTCAATTTCACTTTGATTTTAATTCTTAGATTATTTAGATATAAAAAAACACGAAGCATTCCCCTAACACAAAATTTCACTACTCGTACAATCACAAAAAATCACTTTTCAGCTCAAACTTAACGAAAACACGAGCATCCCATCCACCACTTCATTATCGTGGCGCATCATAACATCCATAAACTTCACAAAAACGCTTCATAAGAAAATAACCCTGGTATCTTACAACCCCCCGTCCCCATCCCAACCCAACCTATCAACAATTCCACTATAATACAATGACCAGTGACAAACAAATGAATGAATAACCCATCTACCTCCTGTTCCCACCTCCGGGACCACCACCACGGAATCCCTGAGCCTCGCGTAGACTCTCCTTTTGACTCGGCAGCGGCGCTCTGTTTCTCCCGCCCTGGTGGTCCTCGTTCATAGCGAGCAACTGTGCAGGAGTAGGCATACCTCCACCCCCCAACCCTGGGATACCAGGAATACCACCTGTTGGCGCCCCGCCCATAACAGGAATGCCGAAATTCGGTGGAGGTGGAGGGGGGATGAATCCGGGGGGAATGCCACCGCCGACAGGGAGCGGTGGGGGCGGGTGGCTACTTCCTCCACCTCCTCCGGGGCCACCATGTAAATGTGGGGGGAGGGGCGGTGGCGGTGGGAGCTTGCCTGTAGTGAAGAGGCCGGCAAGAGTAGATGATAGATCTCCAAGTCCCGGAACCGCCCCACCCATGGGTAGAGGTGGGACTAAACCGGGCATATTCGGCATGTTGGGGAAACCAGGAATGCCTTGAGGTTGCTGGCCTGGCAATGGCATCTTCTGGTCAACCAGTGCGTCTGCTTCGTCTTGTTCCTCCTCTTCCTCTTCTTGTCTGTTTCTTCGTCCACGACGATCATATGTTCCCATTGCCGCGGCAGCTTCATCCCCGATATGATGCCTGTCACGGAAACCGTCGAGTTCGCCGGGGCGAGGGCGGGTCCAGAAACGGGTAATTCTGTCATTGGATCCGGAGCAGAGAATGTGACCGAGAGGGTGGTACTCCATGCTCCAGATTGCATACTCATGCGCGAATGGAATTGACGCTGCGGGGTGGATTATTGTGGAGGATGTATGCGATGCATTGGCGCCCTGTGGGCTCTCGTCAAGGAGATAGTGATTAAGAGCTCCATCTGAACCTCCAGTCGAGATCAATGCCGGATGGATAGGGTGCCAAGCTAGGGTTGAGATATCCTTCTCATGACCACGAAGCACACAAAAGTCCTTCATTGCCCGAAGATCGAAAATTCGACAAGTTTGATCTCTCGCGCAAGTTGCCAGCAAATCACCGCGAGTAGGCTGGAATAGAGACTTTGAGATGGTATTCTTGTGGCCGTGAAGTGTAGTCAGACAGCGGGAGGTACGAGGATCCCAAAGTTTGACCAAATGATCCTTCGAACCAGATACGATTAACCCTTTGGTTGGATGCCAGTCCACAGACTTTACATCCCAACCGTGACCAGTAAGAGCGCGCTCCTCGACTCCCTCGTTAAAGTTCCAGATCTTGAGTGTACCGTCGTCGGATGCAGTAACAAACTTTGCGTCGGTGGGGGAAAACCTATAATCTGTTAACCCCATACCAAGACAATTGGAGCGATAAAACCCACGATAAGTCACGAATCGGCTCTTTATGCGCATCAAGCACTTTGACATTATTGAAATTCGGCTGCCAGTACTTAACCGTCCCATCTTGGTCTCCGGAAAGCAACCAGTCGCCACTATGTGAGTATTGGCAAACACGGATAGCGCAGTCGTGAGCCTGTACCCAAACTTTAGCCACACCTTCTCACAAGCACCGCACTTCAATAAACCACCAACATACCTGCATGATAGTCTCAAAATTAAACCCCATTCCATTCCACAAGGTAAACTCCCCACTACTAGATCCAGTAAGCAACCTTCTGCCTTCAGGTGTCCACTATATCACCAATCCAGTCAGCACCGTCCATCCCCTCCACTACCAAGAAAGCTCCAAAAAAAAACCAACCTTGACAACATTAATCGGATGTTTAATCTTGTTCAACGAAGCATGTATATGTTTGGTGGGCAACGAGCTCGCCGGATTCTCCAAATACGCCGCAGGAGGTAACAACTATAGCAAAATCCAATCAGCAATCCCCCTTCTATCCCAAAAACCACAAAGAAGAAGAAGAAGGTAAAAGGTAAGACAAGGCCCACAAACATCAATAATGAAACCCGGCACCGGCCTCAAAACGTCCACATTCTGGCCGCGCCAGTTCATCCGGCGCTTCATCATCCATTTTCCGACCGAAGTACCGTAATCCGTGACGGGCCCTTTATGCATGTAAGAACGAGCGCTCCGCATTTTCCCCATGATATTTTAGATAAGAGCAGGGGGGGGGAGAGGGGGGGGAATTGATCGATTAATTCGTTGGTTGAGGGGAGGGGGGAGGTTGTATATACTTCTGTGTAAAGGTCTGCCTCTGTTATATGGGCCGTCTCGTTCTCCGCCGCCGCGTTTATCGTAACCCCCACCTCCACCGCCGCCGGTGGAGGAGTTAGGGTCCTGGTTGTATGTTCCGCCGTCTCGGTCTCTGTCTTCGTAGCGCGCCATTGAGTGCGGGAGCAACGGGCGATGGGGTTTGGGAGCTAGGGCTTTAACTTAAGGAATATTAGTATTAGAATGAGTGAGGGAGAGAGGGTATAATAAAAAATTATGGGGTTATTGGGGTTGAGGTAGTTGGAGGTTGAGGAAGATATAACACGGTAGGTGTTGGGGTCTGGTTGATTGTAGGTTGAGTGAGGTACAAATGTCCAATCGTGGTGCCCGGTGGTTTACGCGAAAGTTGCGGCTCCACTCCCAGTTTTGTGGAGCATGGAACGAGCAGCTTGAATGCTGATTACGGTGAATTGAGGTCGACAAGAGTAGTGAAAATATTCGATTTTCGTTTGCAATTTGTATTATAAAAGAGTGTTTTCTACTTCTTTGCGCCAATTCCTCGAGCTTAACGAGCTCCCTACCGTACTGCAGGAAGGCCAGTTCTCCGGATTATAGTTTTTCCTGGTGTCTCGTATTGAGAACACAAAGCTCCCGGATATCACTCTGGAACCTGAACAAACCAAAGAGCCCAAGAAGTATCACCACCAATACTACTACTACTCACACACCCCCATCCACGGCCAAACACAACTCCCACAAGAGCGAAAAACTCAAAACCCGAGTGACACCAGATGACCACCACCTACTCATCCAAACCGCACTCACCATAAAGCTCCCAAAACCCACCAAAGAAAACCTCCACGACCGACCACCCACAAAGCCATCAAATGGTCTTCCCAACCCGCCAGACCGCCATTTTAACCAACCATGTTGGTGAGTACCCTCTGGCGCCCTCATCTACACTTACCAGTAACTCTCCAGCTAACGAAAGGGAACGAAAAAACAAAAACAGGCCCAGTACATTGTGTGAGCTATAGCTCTGGTATCGGACAATACGTGCTTCCCCCAGCACCCCCCCAAACAAATCCACAATTAGCTGACAGTTCATAACTTAGATCCTAACCGGTGGCTCCGACCGAAAAAGTACCCTTTCCCCTCCCTCCCTCCCTCCCCATCCACCGCTCCACTAACTAAGACCAGTAACCCTCACAAACCCCACCACCGCCACCCCCCTCCAATCCTACACCTCGCACGGGTACGAAGTCCTCTCCCTCTCCATCTCCCCAGACAACAGCACCTTCGCCTCGGTAGGCGGCGACAAGCTCGTCTTCTACTGGGACGTGACAACGGCCAAAACCCTCCGCCGCTTCGAAGGCCACTACTCACGCATAAACACAGTGACCCACAACGACGACGCAAGCATCCTAATCTCCGGCTCTTACGACGCAACGGTGCGCCTCTGGGACTTGAAATCCCAGAGTCGCAAAGCCGTGCAAGTCCTCGAGGACGCGAAGGATAGCGTTACGAGTGTCTGTGCTAGGGGCTGCGAGGTTTTGGTGGGGAGTGTGGATGGGAGGGTTAGGAATTATGATGTTCGTATGGGACGGTGTTTTGTGGATTTGGTGGGGTGGCCGGTTACGTGTGTTTCTATTACCGGGGATGGGAATGCTCTGCTGGTTGGAGCGCTGGATGGGGGGATAAGGTTAATGGATAAGCTTAATGGGGGATTGCTGCAGTCTTATCGTGGACATGTTAATGCGAATTATAGGATTAGGAGTTGCTTTGGGGATGCGGAAAAGTATGTTATCACCGGGAGTGAGGATGGGTGGATTTGGGTGTATGATTTGCTGGAGGGGAAGGTGGTGGAGAAGTTGAAGGGGCATGGGGGGAAGGTGGTTACTTGTGTTGCTTATAATCCGGGGGGGAGAAAGCAGATGGTTAGCAGTGGGACTGATGGTAAGAAACTGCCTACCTCCTGGAGGGATGTGTGTATATGTTGGAGGGCTAATGGAAATCTACCACAGGCACCGTCATCGTCTGGGGCGAGTGATATATTAATTATATCCGGCGTCTGGTGCTACAACTTCGTTTACACTTCAACAACTATTACTACCTTCATCCACACTTTTGTTTCCTCGTCAAAGATTCCATTATATCACAGATAGATGAGCCAAACCCACAGTATTATTTTATTCCAAAAAAGAAAAAGAGAACTGTAGCAGACAAGACATCGTGAAGGTAGTAAGAAAAGGTAGGGGGAGAGAGCGGTATCGAGAGAAAGAATTGGAGAAGGGGGGAGAGAGAGCTCTGGAAATTGAGAAAACTACAAATAGATAAGGTAGTTGGAAACTAAGGTTGGGGGGGTGAAGAAGAAAAAAAGAAAAAGAGCACAAGTGAAAAAGGCTATAAAGAAAAAAGGGAATTCCGCCGACAAGGGAGCAAGGGACTAGTATCGTATAACGTAGGAGAAATGTTGTAGGTGTGATAGACAATGATTATTGCCCCGTGATAATATTATCCCCACCCTGAAACAGACTTTTAACATGTCGTTTCGCCTCTCAATCCACACTGCTTATTCAAACATAATAAAGCGCTTTAACGTCTGCCATGGCTTCTAGCAACGCTACCCTGCATACCCTCCAACTCAATTTCAAGTTGCTTAATACTATACAATTCGCAATATCATTAGTACGTGAACATGAGCAATAATTTCGTCAAGGGGAAAACATACGCAGCGTGTGTGCTTTCCAGGTCCTTGTTAAGGCGGTCACGTTCTGAAATGAGCTTCTGCTCCCATTGTCTGAACCTAGCCTCCTCCTTCTTGACTTGCTCGGTGAATCGCTTCCTGAGGTTCTCTTCCTCCTCCTTGAACTTGGGGTTATCCAACTTCCGGGGACGAGCCTCTCCCATCTTGCGAGTCTCCATCTGCTGTGCACGGTACGCCTCATAGTGCTGCTCCTCGGTTGTGTGAATCAAGTCGAGCATGTGGGTACGGATGAGAATGCTGCGTAGCTTCTTGAAATCGCAGTGATCCTCATTCTCAACTTCGGCAACACCCCATGAGTATTGGCGACCCTTAACAACACGGCCATCGGCAGTCTTTACATCCTTCTCACTTCCAATGACGGCGAATGGCATAGCGGCCTAGAAAATAGTTATTAGAAAAAGCTTTTTGGATCAATTTCTCTAGATAAAAGCTTACCATCAAGCTACGGGCGTGGAGAGCAGCAGCCTCATCATCCTCCTCAATTGGTGGCTGGTAAATCTTGATACCCTGGGCTTCGATAACAGCTCGGATCTATACCAAATATCAGCAATCTTATCTAAGCTTCAATATCAAAGAAAACCGGCGCAATTACCCTCTGCTTGAATGTTGTGAGGTCGGCAGGGGAGAGAGTATCAGCCTTGGCAACGACCGGGATCAAGTTTACACGCGAAGACAACCTCTTCATAACCTCGATATCCAGCGGCTTCAAGGTATGGCCGGTAGGCCTAATGAAGTACAGACAAGCGTGAACACGGAGATCAATCTTGTCGGTACGGCGGGGTTGTTGCTCCTGAAGCATGTAGGATTCATGCTGGTCGTCCAAGAACTCAATGATGGGCATCCACGAGTCGCGGTTGTTGACATAGTCTCCGAAGCCGGGTGTGTCGATGACAGTGAGACGGACTATGGTTAAACAAATTAGTAACTCGTATGAGACTCGAATCGATAATCGAACACACCTTTGAAGAACTTCTCCTCGAGCTCAGCTTTGGTAATAGCGATCTCGACCTGCGGGTAATATTAGTATCTGATAACCCTATGTCGAACGCGATTGCACCCACAGTCTTGTCCATCTGCTTCTTGTGACGGAGACGGTGTTCAGCATAGTTTTTGATAGTAGTGCTAAACAATGTGTTCACGAAAGTAGTCTTTCCGAGCCCACTCTCTCCAACAACCATTATAGTAAAGGCAGCACCTCTGTAGCACAAGGAGGCCGATTAGCTTCCCGCCAATTGACAAAACTTCATAGGTACAAAGGAACAAAAAAAAACAAACCTCTTGGCCACGATCTTATGTCTCTGGTTTGGCAAATTGGCGATACCAATCGCGTTGTCGACGTGTCCGGTAGGCATTGTGAAGGTAGTTTTATTCTGGAATTATAGATGCAAAGAGGAAAGGGGGGGAGGTTTTTTTCTTGCAACAAAAGTTAACAATCACCAAAGTAGGATTGATGAATGAAAGGTTAGTTATTGGAGGGATAGCAAGGGATTGGTGGTAGAGATTAAAGGTGAGGTAGGGAGGATGATGAGGATATGCACCAGTTACTATGGGGTGTAGAAGGGTTGGGAAAAAGGGAGGGTCTCTGCAAGATTGGAAAAGGAGAATGACAATGGTATGGTCGGGAAGCCCCTGAAATTAGATTTGGCGTGTTTGTGCCAAGAGGCAGCGAAAGGGTTCGAGGTTCGCCTGTTGGGCTTGAGTTGAGGGCTGCAGGGAGCCACCAACCAACCCTGGACGAACCAGCATACAATCCCGTTGTGGGCCCGAAATTGCACGGCTACCCACTTATCTTCGTAGAATTGGAATACTGTATCTTGTACAAGAAGAATTGGTAGACCAAAGGTAATAAATAGGAAAACAATTACTTTCCAGTTTTCACCAATAACAAGCTTCTCACGGCGCGGTGCACGAAGGGTACTAGTTTCTAGTACTCGAGTAGTCTAATTTACTTGGCTCACAAGTTACAAAGGATATCAAAGTTTAAGTCACAGCATCTCACACCCCGCATACATACATACATGCACCCCGCCAATTCACCATCAACAGCCCAGATCATACCAGAATCCCACCAATGCACCAGGTAACTTAAAAAAAAAAAGCACTCATGATATCATCTCAATCAAGCAAGCAAATCTGGTATCAATCTCATTGACATAACTCTAAACAATCGCCAAATAAACCGTGCTCAAGCCCGTCAATG
The DNA here is from genome assembly GCA_003788595.2 of Choiromyces venosus 120613-1. NCBI lineage: Eukaryota > Fungi > Ascomycota > Pezizomycetes > Pezizales > Tuberaceae > Choiromyces > Choiromyces venosus. The sequence continues at coordinate 959,778 of ML120362.1, forward strand.
CCAGAACCACATAACCCCCCGTATACACACTCTTTATATCCAGCATTTTGCCCATATCCCAAACCAAATGCCTAACCCCATTCCACACATGGTAGGAAAACGGCAAAGCCACCATTCCCTTAATCCCAATATTTGCAGCATCGGGCAAGGAACCGAATGCCTCGGCGATAGTCTGGGACTCAATGTGCATGCCGAGAGACGGTGCGGCGAGGTAGCTAAGTGCGAATGCGTATGCTGAGGTCGAGAGGATGACGCCGCTAATACGGGTCGAGATAGACATTATGGAGGTGAGTTGCGGTTCGTAGATTGACAAGTGTGGGGAGAGAGGACGGAGTTTGCGCTGGGCGACGAGGATGGATTGGGCTTCGTCATTGCTGAGGTTTGAGGTGCTTGTAGTGGATCTGGATGTTTGTTAGATTGGCGGTAGGGAGGAAATGGCGAAGTATCGTACCTGCTCTGTGCAGTGCTGGCCGCAGGATAGGCCTTTGGCAGAGTGAACTTCGAGAGAATGGGACTTTGTCCTGCATGTGAAAGGATCTCGTTAGCAATTATCGTCCTTTTGCTTCTTTCGGAAACGGAGGATAAGTACCTTTCGAAGCAGATCTAACAACGGCTCTTGAAAGCATCTTTTCGAGTAAAGAGTTGAAAAATGTTAAATGTACGTTTGTTCGAGGTAAGCAAGACCAGGAAAAATGGTTGGTTCAAAAGCCCGTGAAAGTTCAAGCGGGCATCTGGTACGGTACTCAACGAAATCGTTTAGCCGAGGGAAGACTGAAACCAGCCCACTTCCCGCTGACTCATCCATCAGTTCCCCTCACAACAACAAGTGTAAATCTTGGCACATTCCACAAACCAGTATAAATATCACAAGCCGTAAATCTTTTCTTCCCCTTTCTTTTTTTCCTTCTCCTCATAGAACTTTGGCTAAAGTATCGTGCACCTAACAATGCCAACATGGACTGCAACGATACATAAAAGACCTATTCGCTTATCCCGGCGTTCTGCCGGGTGTTAGAATTTGTCAATAGTTCTTAGAAGGAAGGAAAAAGACCCGTTTAATCGCGCATCTGGTCGAATAGATGATTGTCTGCGTTTCATGAACGGGGTACATACATACGTACACACGTGCACATTAGGAAGAAAGAAGAAGACGAAGCGTGGGAAATTTTTATTTTTTTTATTATAATGGTTATTATTATTCCAAACAGTGCGAAGATCTTTTACACAATTGAAATTTCCCCACGGTGATTATCGAACAAAGTGTGCAAATAAGGATAAAAAATAAAAAAAGTCCCCTCCCCCAAACTTAACTGTACGAATCGACCACCGGTACAGTACTGTATGGGGGTTGATTGACTGATTGATGGACAAACAGACAGTCAGGCAGACAAGATGGATAGATACATGGCGAATATTGCTCGTGTACAGCGTTTCCTTCTGTATGTTCGGCTGTAATTCAAATGTTGACTAAACTCCAGTCAATGCCGAAATCGTTCCCACCACCAGCCCCGGGGGCTCCTGTCGGTTTGCTTACAATCATTCCATTATAACTAATGTAGCATCGCGGTTTGTTCTAATTGGAGTGTACAGTAGTGGAGTGGAGTGCGGGTCTGGTATGCCGTGGATGAATGTCAGGGAGAAAAACTGCTGCTGCGGTCGTGGGAGGAATTGAGTGAGACGTGTTTAGCACAGTTGGGACTCGGTCAATTGTTAAGGCTTCTAAGTTAGACTACGGCCCCGTATACGGTGCCGGCTCCAGTGAGAGAGACTTGTGTGATTCCCGATCTTTAATTTGCAGAAGAAACACTGTTGGATGTGCAGCTCGAATCTAAATTTCGAGTGACGATTCATGAACACAACATAATCAAATTAGGCAGCTTGCTTTCTTCACAGAAGAAGTGACCAGTCAATTAAATACATTCCATTCGGTTATCCAAGATCCTCTTCATCTTCCCGTAACGCAATAACCTAACTGACTAAAAACTTGCCCCAAGGTTGTTTTTTGTTTTCCGTTGCAAATCATGACATGGTACAAGAAATTCCACATTCAAGACCCCGGATAGTAACCATTTGACAAAGGGGATAGAATAGTAAAAATAAATAAAGGGCGAAGCTAACTGAGAAGGAAGCTATAAAAAAAATACACATTGAAGGAAGAAGAGGTTGCTTGATATGGCCATGAACCAGCAAGCGTTTAATATGAAGGCACAAGAATGAAAGAAAAAAGACTAAAAGAAGATGAATAGAAATTAGAAGCTCATTTTTCCCATGCCAGACACTGATACCGTTTCTGAGTATAAACTACTTTGTTTAATCGAAACACCACATTCCAATCCTAACGATGACCTCGAAGTAGTTTCCATAAGTTTAGTGAGGGTGGAATTTGCACTAGGCGCTGGTACCGTTCGCAAGACCGATGGGAGCTATGGGAACATGGGGAACGCCGTTCGGAGCATCACTGAGCTGAACATCCCCATCATCGTCTTCCTCGTCGACCTCTTCCGGATGTCTACAAATCATTAGTTAATGCAACTCAAACCTCGCGAGCTGGAGAAAAAACTCACCCAAGAAGAATGGCAACCTCCTTCATTTCGTAGTGCCTGCGCCTCATCTCCTGGAACTTCCGATGTTTTTCCTCTTCCTCAGGAGTATCCAATCCCTCGTCATCGCAGCCATGGTGGTGATGATCACCCATGTAGTCGTCTTTGACAACCACTTGTTTTGGCGAATGGCTTTCCCTGGCCTTCAATGAGTTTTCGGGAACGGCCTCCTCAGGCTCGCCAAGTTCCAATCCGGGAATATCCTCGTCGGGCATAGCGTATTCCTTCTTCTTCCTCTTAGGTATAGAGCTAGACCCCTCTCCCGCCTCGGCCTGCATAGCGTCAAGTTCATCGACCACCAAATCCTGAACATCAAGGGTCCTCAGCTCTGCTTCGTCCTCCAAAGGGTTATAGCGCTTAGCATATGGGGTCTTTGGTTCGGTAATTTTCATAGTGCTGGATTTCTGCTGCTCTGTCAAGTACAAGTTCGCCTCATCCCATTTGAGACGTGGGGAAACCTGCTCGTCGAGCTCGTGGACGGAGGATTGACGACGGGAAGCTGGGCGTCCGGCTTGATTAGAGGAAGAGCGACGACGACCGGCGTTCTGAAGGGTGTTCTGCAGGGTAATGTCCTTCTCCGAAAGTGAGGCCTCCATAGGGACGGAGGCGGGGATATTCTCAGATGAAGGCGAGGGGGGGATGGTGGCCCCCTTGTCGGTGGGGGAACGATGGTAAGAATTGGAATTCTTGAGAATGCCTATATCCCGGATTGTCAGCGGTCGTGTGGGCGAGAGAGAGGTCAGAAACCGCTAATTTTACCTCTTGGTCGCTTGTTTCCTGGGCCCTCTAGGGCAGGGGGAGAATGCGACTGCGACATGTTTATTGTTGGTGGTTATTTGATGTTTTCTGGGGGGAAGTGCGGGGAATTTAAATAGCCAGAGCTGGTAACTTCTCGAGCCCGTGTGGGGGCTTTAACTTGGCGGGGTAGGGGGGTTGTTGAGATGAGGGTTTGGTTTAAGCAGGCAGGGTTGTTGGAGGAGAGTAACAATAAAGGGTAGCGATAGTATTGTAGTGGGATGGTAGTAACGGAGGTGACGAGAAGAATGAGTTCTAGCTGGGGGAGAGAGAGAGAGAGAGAGAGAGAGAGGGAGGGAGGGAGGCTACTCAAGAGAGGAAGTTTTCTGCGGGAGTTAGACTGAGATAAGTAGACGAGAAGAGAGGAGTAGGTTCAGGAGGAGAAGTAGAAAGATAAATAAAATTCCAAACCAATATTTGTTTTTTCTAACGAGAATGTTAGAGGCGGGGCAGACAGAGAGAGGCCTGGACAATATATACTTATTTTCCAGTCAGTCAAAGTCCAACCGTAATTGATGCCTGAACGGACGATCATGAGTGACTTGACCGGACACAGCCGCTGTAACGAACAATCAAGATATAAATCATTTCCCAATTTACTCATTATTCCTTGCACTTTCAATTGATAAACTTGGATGTTTGGAGTATATTTTTTTATATATTCATTATAGGTGATAATCTTTCCTTCCTGAATTTTTTTGATGTTCCTCGGCTTCATTGATTTCTTCACAGTTATCATTCGAGGATACGGTACAATAAACAATGATGCAAGGAACAAGCCAGCAACCAGACATAGCAAGTCAGGGAATGTTAAGTTACCATCACCGCAATCGTAGCTACCGTAATGGTTCTCCATGAGACGTGTGAAGGGGGGAAAAAATGAGGGAAAAAACAAAAATGGTTACTAGCATTCAAGTGAGATACGGTAAACGTCTTGTCTCAAACCAGTTATACTCAAGTACTTGTAGAAGTGCAAAAAAAACTGTACTGAGCACTCCCCCTCTCTCCTTCCCTGACCTTCACGGGCAGGAGGACCCCTAAGTTAGCCAGTTCACAAGAAAATCACCCGTACTCGAGCAGCTGGCCTGGCAGCTATCAAAAGAACCAATAACCACAGAAATTATCTGTAGGAATGGGGCAAGAGCGCCCCCTCTGAAGCGTATGTAGGTAGGTGAAAAAGTACGGCGCTCACTTCACCTCACCTTCAACAAAAAGGTTAGAGAGAGGGGTTCTTTATATATGATAAGTTACTTCTAATCAATACCTAGAAGTTATATAGTTAGCTAAGCTACCTACCTACCGTAAGCTGAGAGATATGATACCGTATTCCTTCCGTCTAACCTAACCGCTGTACTGTACGATGCTCAAGTACGATATCTCCATCCGAACCATCTCCCTCCCTCCAACATCTACAGTACAGTACGGTATCATATCTATCTATATGTTCTGTATGTCTCGCCACACAAATCTCCTCACAAAATCAAACCATCATCAAATCACAACGATGGCTCTTTCTTTTCATCCGTTCCTTCGAATCACTATGTACCGTACCTAAATTATCTACCGGTATCTCAACTTACGAATACTGGTATTATATTCCCATTCGACTATTATTTTTTTTTCCTCCTCAAAAGGGCACGGGTTATGACGTTGTTATCCCAAAGATCAACAAGGCAATACTTACTCGAGTATAGTTAGCCTAGTCTAGGGTAGTCTACCCACCCCCCCGCCCCGCCTTTCATCCCTCCCTCAGGTTCTTGGTGAAGTGAACTGAACAACCCCCACCACCATAAACACGCGCAACTCACAGTACGGTCCGTAAATCTCCTGATATGATCAGTGTACCGGTGAGAAAAAAAGTTTTTCATTCGAAAAGTATCATAGAGAATGAAGTTTGGAAGTTACAGTACAGTACACCGTATGAAATGTTTACTATACGGTACCGCACTGCCAAGCTATAGTATACCGTAATATCATACCACAGACCAAACCCACCACCCTCCTCCTCCTCCTCCTCCGCCCCAGCCCAACCTACAGCGCCAAAAATCAATGTACGGGTACCGCACCGCACAATACCTCCTGCAACTATCCGCGCTTAGTCGCCCATTCCACCTCACCGCTTCACCGCTCCTCTCCAGTCACGAGGATACAGTAGTGCCCACGCTATTCCCCCCCCTCCTTTCTCCCCACCCATTCACTCACTCACTGCAGAATATGACAGAACAGTCTATCATGCAATATCACATCGCAACTCCCCCGACAAGACAAGCGGAAGCGCATGGTACGGGAAGGATATGATATGATATACCATACCGATACCCATTCCCCGTCCCTGCATGTAAACTACAATATGACATCGAGGACATATATACCGTACGGTAGGTATAGTTGCTTAATAAATATGCTCGGGGATGCGTAGCCGGGGTAGGGTTGGGTTAGCCCGTGTGCAATGGATGATATGCCTGGGATGCTGGGATGGTTTGCGAGTGCTATCTTGTGATTTGTTACTGGCGGAGTGGGTTGGGTGGGGGCGGGATCGGAGATATGGTGTGGTGGAGCCATGAATGGAGGGTTGGAAATTTTGGGGGGGGGGTTGTGGTTTATGTAGTAGGTGGATGGAGTGCGCTATTGTACGGTGGGTATTGGAAGGCGTTAAGTATCATAAAAGTGGAGGGAAAGAAGCATGATAGAGAGGAATTCGGGGGGTTTTTTCTATCCCGTGATAGATAGATTTAGACAAATGTAATACACTCACCTACCACTACCACTAGGTCTAACTACCACTACCACTACTACGCATTCTCACCCTGCGGCTTCAGCCAATGCTCCCTAACATCCTAGAATTTGAGAACCGTCCGAACCCTCCCATCACTCAGCGTCTCTTTATAAGTCTGCCAGACACCTCCCACTTCATCCACCATCTCCCCCTCCACCGCTCCCTCAGGCTGAACATCCCGGATACCCACGATATCGCTTTCATTGGTGGTCACATCCACATTCACTTTCGTTATCATCTGCAATATCCCCACTTTTTCCTTCAGGTAGTTTGCCAGCGCGGGCTGCCTGGGCGTGACATATATTATCGCCTCCTGTCGCTCCCGGACTGTCCCCGCCAGGGTTCGCAACTTGGATACTAGGTTGAGGACGTAGCGCATTGGGGCCACCAGTGCGGGTTCGATTCTTGGGATGTCTTCGAGCTTTGGGTAGGTCTCTCGCATGATTGTGTTTGTCTCGGCGGCCAGGCGTGTTGGGTCGAGGCGCTGCCAGATGCTTTCTGTTAGGAATGGGGCGAAGGGGTGCATTAAGCAGACGAGGATTTCCAGGGCGTGGGTTGTTAGGCTCATGGCTAATTGGCGTTTCTGAAGGGGTGGTGTGGTTAGTGTGTTGAGTCTGTGGTCTTGGTGGTGGTAGTGGTGTTAGGGGCTTACTTTAGGATCTGACTCGGGGGTCATATCCGTCCTCTGGAACTCCAGGAATACGTCGCAGAAGTCATTATAGATGAACGACCTGATTGATTCAGTAGCCTTATACAAATTCCTCTCCTTAAAGGCTGTCTCGCAGGTTTCTACGACCCCGCGCAGACGATCGATCATATACCAGTCATGCATATTGAGTGATCTATTGGTTAGTTGGGTGAAATCCTTTCTCGGGATCACCTTGTCAATCGGAAGGATTAGGATGGGTGTGGTTGTCACTCTTTCCGCATTGGTTTTGGCAAGATGTAAATGCTTGACGGCGTTCCAGAGCTTTATATTGAGCTGCCGGAATGCGTTAACCTGTCTTAAGTCCATTTTGATCTCCCTGGACTTTGCAATAGATAAGAAAAACTTGTCAGTCTCCATGTCCTAAAGTGTAAGGGTCGGTGTGGGTAAACCTGTTTCGTGAAATCTATCAAAGCCATCCTCAGCGCATCCGCGCCGCTCTCACGAATGCCGGTTCGCTCATATAGTTTTTTTGCCTCGCCAACCTTTCTTTTGATTTCCCTCTCGATGAGCTTCAATCGCTCCGGCTCGTGCTTCCATTGCCTGATCTCGTGCTTGTGTTCCCTCTTGATGGTGTTTATAACCTCCTCCCAGGCTTGCCCGTTGATTACAGCCAGTGGGTCTAGAACGTTACCCACTGATTTAGACATCTTCTTGCCATTAGCGTCGCATACCAGTGGGTGCAGGATTATCTCCTTGAACGGGAGTTCTCCAACTAAGTAGTTACCTATATATTTTTAGTCAATCCCACTGATATCAAGGTGGTAACAACTCACATAGCATGGCCATTCTTGCCAGCCAGAAGAACAAAATATCACCACCACTTTCAATGAAGCTCAGAGGATACTTGAAAGAATCTCCATCGGTATAACTGCCAGTCCAGCCCGCAGTGCTGAGCGGCAAAAGCCCGGACGAAAACCAAGTGTCAAGTACATCAGGGTCTTGCTCAAGATCACAGCTAGCTTTTTCTTCCGGCGTCATTTTAGCCCGGGCCCCTTCCTCGGTAGCGGATACAATCCATCTTTCAGGTAGCTTTCCAGAAGGATCAACAACTCGATAAGCCGGTACACGGTGTCCCCACCATATCTGCCTCGACAGGCACCAATCCTGTGTCTCCTGCAACCACTTCAGCCAGGATTCCCTGTACGGGTTGTCAGGCCTGATCTTCAATGCCCCTCCTTTGCTGGTCTTCAAGGTCGCTTTTGCGAGTGATTCCATTTTTAGGTACCACTGCGGCTGTATCATTGGCTCAATGATGCAGCCGGAACGTTCGCAAGTTGCAATCCGCATGCGGTGCTCCTTTTCCCCGCGATACGCATTTCGCTCTTCCAACAAGGACACAACTAGTCCCCGTGCTTCTAGACGGTCTTTGCCAATGAGTGACGGGATTTCGGCTTCTGGCTTGATTCGCCCGGTCTCTGTGAAGAGGGATACTAGAGGAATGTCGACCTTCCTTTCAGCGTCCGGGGAGGTATGTCGTTTCCAGAATGCAAAATCTTTGGGATCGTGGGCTGGTGTGATCTTGACCGCCCCCGTGCCGAATTCTGGATCTACTAGATCTGCATCTGGGATGATTGGAAGTTTGATTGGCAGTAAGGGGTGGCATGCATATTTGTAATGTAAATGCTGTTGAACGATGGGTTAATCAATGGTAATTCTTTTTTAAGAGAACTTGTAATATGAGTTTGCGTACCTTGTACCTTTCATCGTCGGGGTGGACAGCAATAGCTCTATCTGCTGGGATTGTCTCGGGTCTTGTGGTGGAGACTACAATCTCCCCACTATCGTCTTCCAGCGGATATGCGAAGGAGTGGAGAACACCGAATTCAGCTCTAAAACAGTCAGCATTTTAATCGTAAATTCCGAGCATAATGGCCTCCATACCTGTCAATCCTCGTCTTCGCCACAATCTCCTTCCATACAACTTCAATATCCGAAATAGCAGTTTGCAACTGCGGACTCCAATTGACCATCCTTGTATCCCGATAAATCAAACCGTCATTGTAGAGCCTGACAAATGCCTTCGTAACCACTCTACTGTGATCTTCATCCAGCGTATAATACTCCAAACTCTTAGCAGTAGATGCCCCCAACCTCTTCATCTGCCTCAAGATAGCACCACCATGTTCTCTCCCCCAGGCATTAACCTCCTCCAGAAAATTTTCTCTTCCCAAGTCCTCTTTCGTAAGTCCCTTCCTCGCCTCCAACATCCTCTCTACAACAGACTGAGTCGCTATACCCGCGTGGTCAGTGCCCGGCCGCCAGAATACGTCGTAGCCCCTCATACGGTACCATCGTGCTAGAGCGTCTTGTATCGAGAGCATGAGCGCATGCCCGATATGTAGTTGTCCAGTAACATTTGGAGGCGGGAGGAGCATATGAATTTCCTTCTTAGGGCGGTTATTTCGGGGCTCGAAGAAGCCACGAGATACCCAGTAGTCATACCAGCCAGCTTCTACCTCCGACTAACTCTAGGGATCAGCAATTTTCTCAAATCCCAATTCCAGTGAAAGTGGGCTACTTTTTTACATAAGGAAACCTACCGGCACAAAATTCTTTCTGAAAAGGTCGTTTCTGGGTTTAGGTGCCGGACCGTCGTCAACTTTGGCTTCGCTTCCAGTGGTAGCGGGAGTGTTCTTGGAGGCCAAACTTGCTGATGTTCGTTTCGACAGTAATGATCTTGTGTAGGTTGGTGAGAGTCTGGAAGTTAATGGGATAGTTCCCAGAGAGCGGAATTTGGAGCGCATGATTTCAGCACGGGTCCAAAGTCCCCCGAGTAGAAAAATTGAGCAGTCTTTTCGATTCCTGATCCTGATTGGTGGCTTTTGTTTGACGGTAGATTATCGTGATGTTGAACTCAAATGTTTTCAGGCATAAATATGAATATTCACTAGTGAAACGAGCCCTAAGCCCTAGCCCTAATCACCGGCATTCCGTGCGGTGTTCCATCTCAGAATATCACTCGATTTTAGGCTCTGTGAATTACCCATGTCTGAGCTTCCAGCCAGTAACTTTGAAACATCTGTGAGGACTGGGTGAGTAAATTTAGTAGTACCGGGGCCCAGAGTTTGAAATTACTATTATAAGATCATAATAACATGCTACCGTATTTGTTTCCAGGAAGCAGTATTTTCCTATGGGTTTGTTCCGGCACTTATCCCCCAAAATAACAAACCGTTCCTTCAACTGCCGATGTCGGGAGAAATTCAGGGAAGAAGAGTTTAAGGTAAGATAATCAGTAAGCCAGATGGAAGAAAGGCAAGCTGTCAGGCTTCCACCACTGAAGCCGGAGCCCAAAGATTCGAGTAAGTGTCGGTGAAGGTCTCTTAACCATGAGGCTTTGAGGACCGGTCGATCACGCCGTACTTCTCTAGTGATTTCAGGCAGAATTGGTATGATTGTCTATCTTTCATTTCCCCTTTTCTCTGGTCATGTTAAATATCTCAAAGGAAGAGCTAGTGGTTAAATTACCGACACTAGTCGAGCTTGCAGATATACTTATAGTACTACTCCTCACTCTTGTCAGACAAGCACTCTTCTGGAGCCATGGTGTACGACATATCCACGATATGATGCAACAGGCATTGATAGTTCGAGTGCACTGCTGCATTCGAGAAGGAGCATGACATTTTGGAGAAAATGAGTATGATGGAATCAAACAATTCTCAGCCATGATCACGTTTGCCTATGTCCTGTAAGCTTCTAATTTTAACTCTTACTTGAGGGAGGCTGAGATCGCCAACCAATCATCAACCTCAATGTATGAGTAGCATATGATATCTTCTTCACAAGTTCTATGGTATCAACTATTTGAATGACAATTCCAAGAAAACTACACACTGCTGAATTATCCCTGGTGCTGGTTGGTGGAACTTTGTGCAACGAATACGGATATAAGGGGTTGGTCTCCGCGTCGGGCCCTTGGTTTAATTCCGGAGTTTCCACCATCCAGAATCAATACTAGTGTTTTCGGTGAGGTTATCAATATTACTGCATTGACATCTATTCGGCCTATAGTGATTCCGAGATATTATTGGCCTTGCGTGCTTGAGAAAACTGTTTCAATGTATCCCCCGAGTGATATCTTGTGATACTCCTCCGGGACAAGAGTTTTGGGAGGTTGTGTCTGTTAGAATTGGTTTTTGATGGAACAAAGGTGTTACTGAGGCTTTGGAAGTGTTGGCAAGTTGTGTGGCCTATAGTTCCCGATATGTTGTCTTGGGACCTTGAACCTTGAAGTTGAGGCATTTCGAAGGACTGAACAATGTTGTGGGTGTGTTGGCCTGAAGACTTTCACTATTTTTGTGGGTCTCTTGGACAAAATGATTGCCACTGACTCATTCGTATTGACGGAATCGGGCATGAAAATTGAGTCGGGAATGGGGTTTTTTATCTATTCCCTTTTTGTCTTCCTTTTGCTTTACCCAGTTGTTGGGAAAAGCTTGACTGTGAATGTAATGAGCCCGGTTGGTCTTACTTGCTGCTAAATATTGGTATTGGCTTCAAGGCTGATGAAATAGACTATTAGGTAGCAGGGACATGCAAGGAGCCAGTGCAGAAAACGGTGGAAATGAGCACATAGAGCCTGAATGAATGATAAGTATGTTCTAGATTACTAACTAACGTGACTGTGCTATTGTAAAGTTTATGAAATGCTCTTTGAGTATGAAAGCATGGGGAGTTTGTTAGGTGCGACGCTGCTCTTCTATAAGGTTTCATAGGTTTCTTATCATTTTTTTTTTTTTTTTTGTTTTCTCTGATCATAGGCTATCTACGATACCCCCCTTGTTAACTCATAACCCCTCCCTTCAAATTTGCCTCATAGGAAACGAGCAATACCCAACTGACAAAAAACTCTTGAAATCAGGTTGATAACATTGCTAAGTTTGTGATCTCACCTCACAAGTTGGTTTCAGAGGAATTCAGGGCCCGCCAAGAAAAACAAAAACACCGCTACCCACGATTCTCAACCCCTGACACGAGCAAGAGGAAGGGGGGAAAATTTCCTAAAAGATCCCAATAAGAGGCTCTTTGGGAAAATACCACGCTTTATTTAGGGACAGTCTGGTGTAAACCAGTCAACTGGGAACAGCGAGGATCAGGAAATTGTCAACCTCAGCCAGAAACCCTAGAGAATACCCCACTGGATCAGACTTCCGCGGGACATACCGTCTCTCACATTATCGTGCATTACGCCTGACACTACCGTACCTCATAACAGCCGGTCGGCGGCAAGCTCTGTCAAACCAAGACCCCACGGCTTTGACTTCGAACATTTTCTCCATCCTATAGAGCCTCCTAAGCTGGTAATGCTCACTCGTCCTTGACTACATCTCCCCGCCACAACACTCCTCGGAAAACAACTATTTTCGAGATGCCACCCCCCCTGCGCAGCTCTCCTAGGAGGTCGCATTCAGACGAAGATGATTCGATCGAAGGAGATGATGAGGAGGTACAATTGGTTTGTGCTCACTTTGTTTCTGGTTATATCTTCTTATCCTGAAGATTTTAGGCGGATCCTCCTTCGACCTAATCTCGAAGGCTTTTGGCGATAGTGTTAACGTTGAACAGGTTGCCAGTCGTACACCAAAGCGTCCACCCTCACTCCCGCGTCCAGATCTGTTGGACCACAAGATGGAGGAGCTACAACATTTACCCAATAATCGCTTAAGGTACTTCACCCTTCTATTGACGGTTTGTTTAATATTTGGTTGTTGATGGAATCGGTCAGCAACAAACGTGGGAGTTCAACCGCCATTCCGATTCCAGTTCCCGGAAGAGGTGGCAGACCTGGTGGGTCGCTACTTGTATGTTCACTCAAATTCCACTTATCTCACAAGGCGCAATGTCTAACACCGGAGTAGGCGGGCGGTTTCGGGCCAATAAACACACTCAACAAACCACAACATTCACGCTCACCTGTACAAAATAAGCGGAAGCTGACACAGTCTGAGGCTTTGGCTGATCAACCGTATCGCCCTAAGAGGCAGAAAGAGGGAGATTCGATCGTGCTGAAGGATTTACCTAAGGTTACAGGGCGCTCCTCTTTCACGATAAAAGGTACCTACCGTGCTCTGCTCTGTGGATCTGGTTTTAACAAACCCTCAGATAGTGATGCAAAGCAATCAAATCATTTCCATCAAACAGCAAGAGATGTTACGTCCAAATCTTTTCAGAGCAGTTCGCGGGCCGCAAGTGAGGAGGCACTCAGCGATCAAGCCGATTCGTTTTCGGCTCTTGTAAGGTCTGTGCCTATGATGCCCACCCAGAAAGGTTCGCGGATACGCGATACTTCCTCTTGGGTCTCAGAAAGCAACGACCCGAAACACACTAAATGGAAGACCACACCAAAGCGAACTCAACCTCGGCCGAAAAAGGCCGTCTTCTCTCTTGCTCGTTTTCAGCGGGGCTCAACCATTGTGGAAAACAAATGTTCTCATGAGAATTGTAGAGGGCTGGTACTTGAAAAGTCTGGTGCAAAAGACTCAAAGGAATACAAAATTATGCATGGGCTCGAGGAGATTAAAGATTTGACCTTCCAATTTGACAAGATTCGAAAGATACATGTAGGTTCAAATCTATGCGTGTTAAATCTTTCATTTTCATTTCCTTATTTTAAGATACTAAATATGAATAGCTAGGTAACCCAGAGAAGTGTGCCATCGATCTGAGGAGGGAACTGTGTGAGTATCTCGCTAAGTCTTGCTGGGTGTTGTCCTAACTTGTTATAGTTTCCGAGTCGCAATCCCGCATCATGTTTACATTTAGCAATGAGAGTGATAGCGAGGCTTTTGTACAGGATACTCGGTCGGAAGGGCTGGAGACTGTTACCAAAAAGGCTCCCTCCTGGTGGGAAAATCGAGTCAAAAGCCACGAACTTTGGATGCAGAAAGACAAAGAAACGTTAGTCCAAGAGCTGGTCATTGAGTCAGTAATTGAGCCCATAGTTGAGCACAACCCGCCGGCGCGCCGTCGAATTAGAAAACTGTCAAGTGAGAGGGGGGATACGTCTGATCCATTTGAAGTTGTGATTCCGGCGGATTCGAAGAAACCTCCTCAACAAATTAAGCGTCTTACAAGGAGAAATGTGTTGAGTAATCATGAAGCCTCCGAAAAATTTGAAAAGTTCCAAGAAGTCGAGAAGTCCGAAAAGGCTAAGCGTCGGCGTGGAAGCCTTACAGACGAGGTTGCGAGGTATGGGGACCAGTCACTTTGCAGCTAGCTCTTTATGTGATGTCCTAACGTAAACATTTAGGGAATCTCGGTCCCCCAAAGTCCGCAAGCTGGAGCTTCCTAAACCGAAATGGCCTTCTCCCCTTGTATATCCCTTTGAAGGCCCCAAAAGACAAGTGGTAGAGTATGAAGATTTGGCTAGACTTGACGCCGAGGAATTTCTTAATGACAATCTCATCAATTTCTACTTAAGGTTTGGCTTTTTCCTGATAATCTTTTGAACTATTTGCTAAGAGTCGAAAAAGATACATTGAGGTAGAGTTGCAAAAGAGAGATCCCGATTTGGCTAAGGAAACCTATTTTCTCAACACATTTTTCTATGAAATACTCTCTAGAAAGGGTGGGAAAGGGTGAGTGTGGTTGAAATCTTAGAGTGAAAAGGTGTTTACTGACAGTTTGGAAAGCAAGAAAAACTTTGATAGTGTATTAAAATGGACCGCAAAAGTGGACTTGTTTAATATGAACTATATTGTCATACCCATCAATGAAGCGTATGCCCTCACGCCATGCTTAAGAAAGCAAAGAAAATATGTACTAATTGCTTAGTTCTCACTGGTACCTTGCTATAATCTGCAATCTTCAGAACTTAGAGCGCAAGATTCAAAGCAATGCTCCCATGTCGCCTGCTAGTCCTAAAACAATTGATTTGGAATCTTCATCGACAACGCTGCCTGATGATCGAGATGATAAGGAGGAGGATCAGGATCAGTTAGTACACTTGTCTGATTCTGAAGAGACAGCGGCACAGAAACTTCAGGCAAGTGCTCAAGTGAGTAGCAAAGATGACGACCCTAGGGATATAGGAACAGTGGAAGGCAGTCTTGAACAAATGTCACTTGACGAGGATGAATGGCCAAAAGAGGACTTGGATGAGCCTTTAGACCCTCGTCAGATTGTGGTGATGGAAGATCCTGCGGTTCAAGTCGTTTCTTCAAAGACAACCAAAAAGAAAGCGAAGGTCGAACGCCCAAACAAGAGAAGTGTACCGGCTGATACGTAGGTTAACTCTACATCATTTGGTTGGCTTGAACTATGCTGACCTGCAAAGGCCGGCAATCATCATTCTCGATTCCATGGGGTATGGCTCGAGTTCTCGGCCAACAACAATAAAAAATCTTAAAGACTACTTGGCTGCGGAGGCCTTAAATAAGAGGAATCTAGAGATTACTCGAGCTGATATCAACGCTACCTATGCAAAGGTCAGTATCTAGGTGAGGTAAAGCTGGCTTTAGAGGCTAACACGAGTGATTAGGCTCCCAACCAGAACAATTACTACGATTGCGGACCATATCTCCTTCACTATGTTGAGAGGTTCTTTGAACAGCCCAAGGAGTTCGTCACCGCATTTCTGGCTAGGGAGGATGTGAAGCTAGATAAAGAGCTTTGGCGAAAAGATGAAATCAAGGGGATGCGATCAAAGATCTTCGATGTGATTGTGGATTTGCGAGAACAATTTGAAAACTTTGAGCTTGCGAAAGCGGTAGGGAAGGTGAAGAGAAATGGCTTGAAGCAAGATGGCAATGGGGGGGAAGCGACGACCACGGGTAAAGGCAAGGAGGCTGAGGTCTCTGTTTGCGAGAAAGAGGCCACAGCTGTGGAGATACAGGATGCGGACTGCGTTATGGAAGAAGGTGGAGCTATCCCAGATGGCCCGTCGAATCCATCAAACTTGTCATCGCCAAAATCTGCCATGAGCACCTCGAGATCCCCTACTTCAAACTTTCTGAGGAAGAAGGACGAGGAGGGCTCTTCAGGGCAGGGAGAAGTCTTAGGTATACGGAGCAAACCTGGAGTCAGCGGAGTGTCCTGAATCAGCCAAGGAAGAGGAGGAGGAAGTAAAATCTAGTGGGTCGGATGAAGCAAGTCGTTTTCTGTGTACGGAACATTTCCGTAATAACCTAGTTGATACATGCGTTCCTCGGGGTTCTTTTCTTTTCTTTTCTTTCCTTTCTTCTTTCACTAAACAAATCATTGCATCATGGTGGAGTTCTTCTATTTTCTCTATTTTTTTCCCTCTAACTTATGTTCCTTCCCATTGCTTATTTCCTCCTTCCTCGTTTTTATTCGGGCACGTTCAGATAAAAAGCATGTATTACTCCCCGGCGTTCAGTTGAATGGGCTTTCTTTTTCTTTTTCTTTTTTCTTTTCCTCCTTTTCCCTTCATATTATCTCCCCAGGATCTCGCTCATATTCTAGCTTATTATCATGAATTTTTCCTTTTTTTCTTTGTTATGTACTGGCAGGCAGGCGGGTTTGGTTGTGGTGTATGTGCTCGCGCTTGAATAATATGTATGTATCATAAACCTCTTCTACTCATCATCACCGTTGTTTTGAAGTTCCTGATATAATAGTCTACCATAGGTAAGTAGGTACTTAGGTCGCTAGTTAGGTAGGAATAAATGGAAGAAACCTACAAGCTAGGATTGCAAACACTCATTCTTCTATTACATGGCACATACCCTATACTCGCGTGACTACCCTCCGAGTGTATGTTGTGCAGTGTCAGTATCGTAGACATAGTTGCCTCGGCCGCTCGACCCCCTCTGCCGTACTGTACGCAGACAGTTCATACTGTAAAAATCAAAATCAAAATCAGAGGAAACGCCCTAACCGGCCAGATACTAAAACCAACGGCATACAGACCAATGCGAGTACACCCCTCCTTAATGCCTCAATTGCCGAAACATAAAATGTCCATACAGTATATCCAACCAAACGAACAGCATAGTGTATTGAGGGGTGACATAAAAAGCGCGACCGGTTACTTGAGTGGCAACCGGTGCAACACCATACTCGCGCGGCCGGATTGAAGCCGGACACCTGCATATAGTATTGATCGGCAAGCCAATAAATAGGCGGGATCAGGCACCCACCAAGACATATTATTAATCCTCAAGTACAGTATATAGAGATTTGAAACATGGGTAACAGCACACTATGACCATCGCATACCCATGTATCTATCATTTCCTATCCATTAAAATTATTATTTCCACCATGTATGATAACCCTCTGAAGCTTCTCATGAAATGATTGACACTTATTGTCGATAACCGCTTGAGGAAGATCCTCCCAGGTCTGTACCAAAACTGCCTTCGCTCCATCAACCACTGCCTTACTAGCCCCCACAAACTGCCATGTTGAAATCTCATCTTTCTCATAGTCCCAGATCCCCTCGATTTGATTAATATCTGGTGACTTCGATGGCCAATCCAAGGTGACAATACCTTTCTCCTTCCTCTCCTCCTTATCAACAGATCTGGCTGTTTGATGGCTTGGTGCGTTGTCCTCAACAAGGTAGAGGTGTGGAATGTTCATCGTTCTTCGTAAAGAATCCATCCAAGGATAGAGCTTTGGCCGGAGGACACGCTCACAATATGAAACCCAGTGAATCCCACCTCGACTTGTAAATTTTAACTCCTTCTCCTTGAAAAAGTGATCAGCCCTCCTTCGTCGCCTCTTGTGTCTTCCAGTTCGCCCTTCATCTTCATTAAGCTGATCGATATTATCGTTGAAGTTACTGAGTTCCTTCTGCTGTGTTACGATCCTCTATATGATCTCTCCTTTCTTATATCTCGCAACAGGTAACGATACTATTGTTAGCTTTCTTATAGGGATAGTACTTTGTTACAATCCTCTATATGATCTCTCCTTTCTTATATCTCGCAACAGGTAACGATACTATTGTTAGCTTTCTTATAGGGATAGTACTTACCTATCTCCTATTGTATTCTCCTTCCTTTGAGAATTCTAATACTAGTTCTCTTACACTATGTCTTAGATATTGACCGTTGCCAATACTAAGTCCTTATAGCGTTAACTAGTATTCGTTCTGTCTCTTCTTCGTGTTGGTTGGTCTTTGTTTGTAAAGAGCGTAAAGGTGTTTTATTGATAACTTATAAGATAGGAAATAACTTAGGTGGTTGCGTGAAGAACTAACTATCAGGTCCTACTGACCTCCTTATATAGTTCTTCCAGCAACCCGCTTACAAATCAAATGAGTCACAACTGTGACTCATGCACTCGCGTAACATATAACCTCATGACCATACTTGGTCATGCGCGAAAGTCCCATGACCTTAAAGGGGTCATGTGCGAAACCTCATGACTCGTATAAACGAAGTCATGCCTCTTAATCCTCATGACTCATAGGCGCACCTATGAGTCAACGCTCAACATACCAATCAAATTCAAACATAAACAACTATGACTCACAACTGTGAGTCATGTGAAACCCTATGACTCGTACGTGAGTCATAGTGTGAAAACATATCATCGTATGACTCAACTAAGTCATGTGAAAACCCTTTAACAAATGAAACCATTACAAACCATGCTGGGTTTGTAATATGCTGCCAGCTTCCAAAAATATTCGCTTGCTGTCTATTGAACTCCTGCTTTTCTTGCCATACATGATTTTCATCATTTAGAATATGCTGAAAGTGACTCTTTTCCTCCTCATTATCTTGCTCCCAAATATGACATGGTCCCCTAGAGCCTAGGATAATAGCCCCCCAAAACATGACTCGAATTGGTTGTTTTCACTATCATGGTCGTGAAGTGCATACTCATTCGCATCGACGCCACGGTATCGTGAGATATTGCGTTGTCACCTAGGTGAATTGAATTCCACCCACATCTCATCGGTGAAGACTACCGTATTTATGGCAATTTGTAAAGCCATATGAGCAAAAGCTAATCTAGCCTCCATTTGCTCCGGTGACAGACTTGGTTTGTGGGCGGGCTTTCGGTGAAAGATTTGATGTTGGCTATGAAACACCTGCTCTAGCATCGACCGAGTAGCCATAATGTTGAGCTCTTTTGCAATCTCTGGAAATGGCATTTGCCAATGCTCCTCGTCCTTCTGGCTAAGATCACAGAGGGCTATTGATTCATCACATCCTTCTGGGAACATCTGTGGTTTACCACCCCCACGATCGCTTTCAATGCAACTCAAAACATCATCAAAATCAACAGGATTTGAGGCACGAGCCTACTGGGTACTATGATAAGCAATCTAATCTAATCATTATACTATTATATTTAGAGACTGAATTATACCTTTGCTTTCTGGATGATATCTTCAACAGTGGACTTTTTGAGCTCCAATTTGAATGCAATCTCTCAGTATGACATATTAGCATGCCACTGGAGTGCTAGAATTGCTGCTCTCTTAAGGAGAGGAACTCTAGGTGCTGTTCCTGCTCCTCCGGTATGCGATTCTGGCATCCTCTTGCTTATCGGAGTGGATCTTGGGTATAGGATATAGATAAATATAGAGGAATATATAGACTGGTCGGAGTTGGTTGCACAAGCGATGAATTATGGGAAACCGAATTTTTCCAGTATATCCAGTTACATCACTCTGCTTGGCATTTGTGAAACTACATGTTTATTGGCTCGCAGATCACTACTATATGAGGGTGTCCGGCTTCAATCCGGCCGCGCGAGTACAAAAGGCACTGTACTGTACTGAGTACACGTTCTGTAATAGCATTTACACCAGTCGCCACTCAAGTAACTGGTCGCGCCTTCATGTCACCCCCCTCAAGACCGTGAATCCCACCTTTTTTTTTCCTTTTTTTCTTCTTCTTCCCCTATTCCAATCAAATCCAATACGATTCCCCATATCTATCTTTCTACTTTACTCGGTGTGTGTCTGTAAAAAAAAATAATCGGAAAACATAACCCTTGTCTCCATAGAGATTTGTAAAAGGGGGGGGGGATCGACAGACATAGTTTTCCGATTTTTTTTACAGACACGCCCCGAGTACGACATCTCTGCAGTGCATAAACATCAAGATAAGTAAAAACCAGCCCACCCCTGCACTGAGTACAGTACGAGTGCTCGAGCGCACGAGAGCTGTAGGTTAACCGGGGGGGTATATAAGTTTAGTGTAGCCAGCAACCCATGCCGGGCAACAGCAAGGTAACTTGAATGCATAAAAACGTCATCATGGATCAAGACTCGGTCGGTCGGTCGGCCGGTGGTCGCAACTGACTTGGACAACTCGCGACGGCCAAGTAGATTATAAGGTTAACTTAATTTACCGAGCCAGCATGTTGGATGGAAGAGCGAAAGCAAAAAAAAAAAAAAAAGTTTGGGGGTTGGAGTAGGTGATTGGGGGGAGGGAAAAGGAAAAGGAAAAAAAAAAATGAAAAAATGAAGATATGGTGATGGAGATTAGCGTATGGGGTTGTGGTTTTTTTTAATTTTTTTTTTATATAGAGTGCTGGGGAAGTAACGGGTATGTAGGTTGAGAGTGATATTTCCTTTCTTCCTTCTTTGCGGGAGGGAGGGTAGGAAAAGAGAGCTTTTTATCTTATCTCAAACTATCAACAACCCATCCATAATAGGAGAAGAAGAAGAGTAATTCCCATAAAAACATAGAAAGCAAAAACCGCACTGTATATAATATCAAGTCCAACATGCAAACAAGGTAAAAAAAAAAAACAGGAAGACAGACAGGAAGGAATAGTAACAATCAGCTCACAAACAATCAAAAAAAAAAAAACCTTTGAACAATAAGTTACCCAACCAACCAAAGTAATAATACAGTCCCTCCGTAGCACAAACTAAAAGCACCTAAGCAGGAGTAGCATGATTATGCCTGTGCCCTTCACGAGACGATATCCTCCCCCCCGCAGCTTGAGCACTACTACTACTACTCGACGGGGATGGCGACGATGTAGGACCTGTATGTATGGAGTGTGCGGCGATGTCCATTTGGCGGCGGGTGTGTTCGTATAGAATTCTGGAGTTTGCAATACATTATTAGTTTTGCATTTGCAAGATCAGGGGGAAGGAAGGAAGGAAGGAAGGCATACCGGGCGTATTTCTGCCGAGGGTCGTCTTGAATTACTGACGAAGAGGATGTGGAAGATGGGTATCCGCCGTTCATGTATGGTTTTTCAGAGGAGTGGAGGGTTGAGACGGTCATTTTGGATGTTTTTCTTGGGGGGGAGGGATGTTGGTAAGGTTGGTGGTATGATAGGAGGTTGGTGGTAGGTAGGAGGTCGTGATAGTATTGTAGAGTTGTTGAATAAATACCGTGCTGTAGTCCGTTTCTTTACCGACTGGTGGGAGGTAGGTAGGTAGGTAGGAAGATGGTGGGTGATAGATATCGTATATCCTAAGGTATTATTCGTGTCGAATAAAAAAAAAAAAAAGATTTCTGGTTCGCAAGACTTCCTTCTTCCTTCTTTCTGTCTTTCTTTCCTCCCAAATAGCAAAAATGCGTAAAGTCCCAGATCTCTTTTATATCAAAAAGTGTTCAAAGTCTACCCCTTCGAATCCTGTATGGCGTACCGGTATGGCGTATATCAACCTTCTTCCCTTCTCCCAGAATTCCGTCCTTGTACCAAAAATAGGAAAAAAATAGGAAAAAATAAAAAAAGATATGATATCAACTTCTTATAACTTTCCCTTCCTTCCTTTCTTTTTGCTCCGCCAACCTATCAATCAAAATCAATCAATGCCCGCAATAACAAATAAACTCGACTGATGGATAGCAAAGTAACCTCCCCACCCCCTTCCAACTCACCCTTTATACCCCATCCATCCCCCCTACTAACTAACCCGTCACAGCACAGCACAAACATGGTGAATTTCAACATTTCCATGATGCTTCCACCCATCCCATCCCATCCATAATTCCTGACGTGCTCGGCCAAAAAAAAGTAGGAAAAAAAGCAAAAAAAACACACACCAACGTCATGATCGACAACTAGGTGTGTGCAGGACCCTTAACGCTCACCTCCCACCTCCCCAAAGGGAGGGCGGAAACGGCAACTAAGTTTCTAGTATTGGATTAGCTTCGTTAATTAATTCGAATTAGGAGTGTAGTCTTGGCAATGACGATGGTTGTGGTGGCTCGGCAACAGGTTGACGGATGGCAGAAAGAAAAAAATTGGGGAGGGAGAGAGAGGGGGGGAAGGGGGGGAATTGCCGTTGTTCGGCAGAATACCTAGAGATGCGGATACGGTACGGTAGAAGAAGGGATAGTCTACAGTAGAGAATGCGGATGGAACTTGACTCGACTCGCAAAGGTTCGTTCGTCAGTATGATTGAAATGCCAAGACTTGTCAGCCAGTCAGGGAGAAAAGGTTTCGAACTGAGTTTTGGGGGCGGCGAGTGCTGATTTGTGATACGGGGGATTTTTGTTAAGTTAGTCTAAGTTGGGAAATTCATGGGAATGTGGGAAGGAAGGATTGGAAGTTTTGGATTTGGATGGGATGGGATGGGATGGGAATATTGTGGTCGTTTTTCTTGGTTGTGTGTGGCCTTGTGAGTGAGTAAATTTTTTTTCTTTTTCCCTAATAACTTAACTTGTAACCTGTAAACTGGCCGGAGAATGCTTATACGGTATACATCTTTTCCTAGAAATTCCTGATCTTGCTTTGAAGTAACTTGACAATGGAAGTCATTCTACTCTGTACCTACCTGCTGTGCTACATTCCAGGACCATAGCAATAGGTTATCATGAGGTTAGTAAAACCCAGTACTTGTGAAATGTCGAGTAAACCACACCACACCCGCTCACTCGCAATAATAATTCCATCTCGGTCCCCAATTACATCGACCAGACTACCTCACTCCGCTCCCAGAATCCCCCAGCCCGATCCCAATGGCGCTTCCAACTCCAACTCTATCTCATCCCATTCCATCTCCATGACCAAGATGAGTCCATTTCCAACACGCACTATGATGACTGACGGAGATGAGAAATACCTCCCCTCCGCATCATCATCATCATACCTCCCCGCCGCCCGCCTCGAGCTCACTTCCCCTCAAACAGCCAATGATCCTCCGACGATCCCAACAAACCCAGTCAGTTCCCTCCGCCATCGGATCTTCAGAGTCATTACCCCTTTCTACCATACAGCATAAAGCTCCCTCCTACTCTACGAGAACTTATAGGGGAAAGTGAGTACCGTATCGTACTTAGAGAATGCGGTAAGTACGGTAAGTAAAAGAAAGTGATGCTCTCATCCGCATTGACCGCCGCCCCACCCCATGCCCTAGATTATCAATCTCAAAGTTGTTTGTGGGTGTGAGGGGGATTATTATGCAACGTCGCGAGAGATGGGATAGGTAAATGATGGACTTTGCCTGTGCAGATACGAACGAGTGAGTGAGTTTTGGGATACAATGCGGTAGCGCGGCGTATGTACCAGTATTGGGATGGATGAATGGATGAGGTAAGTAAGTCAACACATCATGGAAGGAAGGGAAAGGAAGGAACTTGGTTTTTTTTTTTGAATTTTGACACGTCGGGACTGTGTTTTTATTTTTCTTAGTTTTTGGTCTGCGACGTAAGTTGATCATATCCATCTTTGGTCCCAACCCCTACCGCACCTCCATATCCCCTAAATGGATGGATAGGTAAGTTAGATCGGACAAAGAACAATGTGATAGATTCCACAGGAGTGAGTGTAGGTCAGGAAACGTGTTGAAAAAAACCCTCCTCGGGAAAACTGGGACTGGGAATTGAGCAAAAAAAGAAAAAAGAAGCCCCTCTCATTATAGCTAGCTAGACCAGGTTATCTGATGCATAGATCCCTAAGATAATACTACTGCTCCACAGAAACTGGTATGATACAGGTACCTTGTGAAATACTTGTGTAAAAAGAGGAAAAAAATATGGAATTGCCATGTACGCAGACGCCAGTTGAAGAAGTTACCGGAAATGAGAATGAAAAATGCAAAAGAGGAATCAAAGGAGAAAAAAAATCATGAAAGCATACGGTACAAAAGTTGAAAAAAGGGAGCAAAAGCGAATTGACGACCCATCTCTAGCAACCATGTACGCCTTTAAAAAAAATACGCTAAACATTGAAATTTCCCGAATCAGGACAAATGAAATGGGCGTGAAATATGGGGCATATTGCGATACAACTGCAAGTATCGATTAAGGAAGTGGGTTGGTGGATCTACCAGTCCGAGTTGTATTTTGAGAAACGGGTTCGGAGTGGTTAGAATCCACTGGAGTAGTAGTTGCTGCTCTGTCCCCAGAAAGCGTACACTTTTTGATGACAGGGGTTCCGCCCGCGCGCTCCTCCATTCGGGCAAGCCGGCTCTCTCTCTCAAGAAGTCTTGACTCCAAGTTGGCAATCTGGCTCTTGTAATTGTCCAACTGGCTTGACATGTGTGACTGATGAAGTTCAATGACAGTCGCTGCTGCTCTCCTTTGGAGGAGAGCATTATCGGCCTTCATCTGGTCGAGGTCCTTCCTGAGCTCTACTCCACTCGAGGTTGCGTTCTGGTATTGCTCGCGAAGGAACTCGAACTCTGCCTCTTTGGCCTTCTCTCTCCTATCCATCGATTCTAACTTCTTTTGCAATTGCTCATTCTCATCACGCAACTGGCCAATGATTGGGAGGGGCTCAGCAGCTGAAGACAAATCCCCCTTGACCTTTTGTAGAGCCGAATTTACTTGCTTCAAATCGTCTCGCAGCTTCGAAAGCTCGGAGTTCAAGCGCTTCTCTCTCGTTTCGGCCTTCGATAATACCTTCACTAAGCCGTCCTTCTCAGCCTGGAGAGCCATAAAACTCTCTCTCTGTTTCCTGACAGTATCTTGTGTGAGGATTGCGAAGCTTTTCCATTCTTGTAAAGCATGCTTCCCTGCCTTTAATGTATTCCTCAAATCTGCTAGTTCCTATTCGACAATTATTAACCAAGCAAACCTAGATAGGACATATTCTACCCACCATTTTATCGACCATCTCTTCTGTAATAGTCACCCACGATTTAGGAGACTCGTCGTCGTCCACGGCACCGGCTGCTCCAACATCTTCTCCGTCAATTTGCATTGCTGAACCAGGTAACTGCGCCTCCGGTTCTGCTGGAGGAATGGACTGGATTGGTTTTGGATCTTTGGTTGGAGTATCACTGTCCATTTTTTGGCTTGGTGAGGAAGTGGCAGGAGAATTGATGGGGCCAGCTACCCTCAAGCGTTTGGTCTGTATTGTTGATGCTGGTGGTGTCGATCCCGGGGACTGCTTCTCGGCAGATTCACCCTATACCTAATTAGCGGAAACAATCTTGTGGAGATTAGATAAAAAGAATATATAGATACCTCTCGTTTGCGCTTATCGTGTAATTCTGAACTTGGGGCTTGGGGTAAACGTTCAAAAATTGGCAACAACGGGAACCCTTCGAGTCTTAGGGCACCTTCGATTGGACTGTTAGAGAGCCACTCAGCAGTATTGGGTACTGCGGCAGCGAACGTTGGTTTGTAGGAATCTACTAGAGTTCCTGCATTGTGTAGTAGATTCTTCATTGTTTCGACATATGTATACAATGCTGGATAGCGAGGCTCAGAATCTTTATAGCACAGCTCGATATGCTCTAAGGTATTAAGTGAAACAAGGCGAAGAACTGGTGCTAGCTTTCCAACAATGAACAAACTCTTCCGAACGCGAACTATCTCTGGAACATCTGCAACAAAAGTTGAATCCATAGCGATCACCAAATCCGCGCTTACCTACGATAGCTTAGTATCACTAGAATCTTCTTCCAAGAGGATAAGACTCACCACTACAGCCCCACTCTTACTTGATGGGAGCAGGGCTACTTTGCTTAAACCTCTTTGTTCATTGACTGGAAGACGAGGGAGTTGAGTAAGTTTGTCACGACGTGTACAGTGTACTTTAATGCCTCGAAAGAATATTTCAAGCATGTCCTATGAATCAGGTTAGCTGGGCCGACGATATCAGCGAAAGTCAAAGCTTACAATAACTTTTCCAGGGCTAGCCACAATTTCAACCTTAATAGACAACTCTGATATAGAGTCAAAAAGCTTTTTGAGGAATGAAAACTTTGGGCTCATCGTTAGATAATTTTTAGATTCCTTCTCGAAATCCAAATTTTTTGGACTGATCTCCTTGTAAGGGAGGTCAGGGTGAACCGCAATCAAACGACATTCAGCAATCAACTTATCCATCTCTCCAACAAGTTCCTCAGGTGCGGGAAACGGATGATTTAGGAATTTGTCAATCATTTCAGATTTCGCAGCAATTGCGTTGATGTATGCAGCTCTCTGAGAGACTCCATTCGGAGAAGAATCAATACCTAATGGTAATCCGAGAAGATATTCTTCTGCGCCTAAATTTGGTGAACCAAACATCGCCGGATTGTAGTAAATATTGGAAATTGACCCAGCTCGTTCAGAGCTTAGGGATTGGTTTTCGAATGCACTCTTTGGAGCTCTGACTGGAGTCTTCAATGCATCTCGAGACATCCTTGCCGATTTTATTTTCTCATCGGTAGCCTTCCGATTTAACAGTAACCTTTCTCTGATCTCCGCCACGGTTCGTGCCCGTGGCAAAGAGGTGGAAGGGGCTTTGCTTGTATTTTCTGACATTGTTCCGTCAGGGCACTTTGTATTGCAGAGCCAACCCTGAAGCTGTTTATTTAGGTTAACTTAGGGAATGAGTTGAAGAGAGGGTAAGTCATCTGACTCACGTGATAAGGAAGATTTGGGCTTGTGAGGCTCTGGTCAAAATTGAAGTTGACCCTTCCAGATGTTCGTTTGTGAGAAACCTGAGCCCTAAGCGCACTGGGTAGGTTGACCGAGTTATGCAAGGAAGTAAAGGAAAGACTTGAATGATTTATGATTTTATGATTTACACAAGCCACCGGAACCTTAGCTCCGGTAACGTCCAGTGACTGGCGTGCTGTACGGTAGCCTGTAGGGGTTGTGGTTTAGGTTGTGGTTGTGTGTGGGTGGGTGTGGCTGTCAAGGTAAGCTCGCTTGTGTTGCCGGTGTCGTCGGTTGGTTTAGGTTGCAAAACTTCAGTAAGCAATAAGTTGCGTGCGCAGCGCGGGCTTAGCGGATGATCAGAGTTTTCTGACGACCTTCACTGCACCGTAGGGTATCGTACAGTACTGGAACAGTATCATACAACAGGCAAATATGGTACGGCAGTTCGACTGCTGCTACGAGTATGATACGATACCACACGGCACCGCTACCGTAACCCTATCTGTGTGTGACGGGGTTAGGGATTGTGTGATCGTTTGAAGAAAAGTTCTCGCCGAATAATTTCTATGATACCGTAAAGAGTGCAACTCAAATTTTGCGAGGAGTTAACCACGGTAGGTTTGGCACTACCGATGTTTCCGAATACTTTAATGAGGTTTGAACTTCAAGCTTAGGATAATATTCCCTAGCGAGGTTTTTTGACTTGTGGTTGGGAGGTTTGTCGATACCGTACCATATGCTAGCTATTTTCTCAGTCTCCTGTTTCTACTGTTACCCTAAAAATCTTGATAGGTGCTGAAGCGGGGAATCTAACTTGACTTGCTTGATAATATAATGGATTGTGAGAGCCTTCGCTATCTGTCATTTAATTGAATGTGCCATACCGTTGCTCGGATGCGGGGTTCTTGAGTTTTAGCGGAGCCATGGTTAGGCGAGAAAGAAATTTGTTTAAAGAGGGTCATAAGAATAAAGTTATTATCCGTTTGCGTGTTTGCGTAGGGGTCAAAAAAAAAAATGATAGTTGGGCTCTCAGCTCGGGAGTCTGGAAAGCTGCAGGTCCTGGCTTTATGTACCCCTACCAGGGGTAAAGGTAATGTGCCAGTACTGACATTTACGCAGGTAATGAGTAGCATTTCCAATGTCGATGTTTGCTTGATACTACAGTGCCCTACGATGCTGTATCTTGTAGACCATTAGACAATTAGGTTAAGATGACGTTCTCACAATCAAATGTAGAGAAAGTGTTAGTGGTTTTATCACAAGTGATGGATCAGCAAAAAGATGGCATTATATGTACCGTTTCGTAGGGCTAGACAAGAAGAGTCTATTACTGTACAAATCTAAGTGAACGAGACTTGTTCGATCACGGTATGATACTTTAGCAAGTGTGGATTATACTCTACTCGAATATGAGTTTTTTTTTTTTTTTTTTGTTCGCAGATGCTGTACTTCTATTTCCTAGATCTAATTTAGGGCTGAGGTTGAATAGGCACAAACTTCCTATCCCAGCAAGCAATATCGGTATATATTCCTAGAATCTTTCAACCCGAAATCGCTCTGGAACTGACAGCTGAGGGCGCATGTACGGTAGTACCCAAGCAGTCTTCTAGGATAAGTCCCAAAACTTGCTGGTTCAGGATATTACAATAACTTACCGTATGATACCTTCGAATGCAGTATTGGTACACAGGAGACATCATGAGAACTAAATGGATATGAGACGTTCGTCCCTACCGTAGTGTACCGTAATCCTTTCGAGTGCAGCCCATTAAATCTGAGTGTAACCAAGACCTACTAGGTAATTTACAAGCCTGTAAAGCGTGTAGCTTCCTTAGATCCATTGGTTCATTCCATGATTCAGTATTCTCAAGAATTTCTTACTGTAGTTTCTCCAGGCTTTGTGACACCGTTATCCGCGGTTTGTAAGTATTAATACTGTAGAATACAGCACTAAATTGTACGAGTAATCACAATATCCTTAAACCCATCACCAATCACCCATCAGAACCTAGGAATCTGGTGATCGCTCTCCTGCTCCTTCTAATAAGCTAAACTCCCGTCCCATCGGACCAACGAACCCATTTGATCTCCTCGCATTTCAGCCGCATATTTAAACTCCAACGAACCTTCGAATTCACTGCATCTTGAACTCGGTTTTTTTTTCAGCGGGGAGCTTCCTCCCATCTCTGATACCCACAAAATTAATTCAATTCGGAGATTATAAATAAATCTAAAACAGAAATAATAATGTCTACAGATTTACCACCACCGCTACCACCAACAATGCCCGAAACCGATTCCTCGTGGCCTTCGAAGCAAGTTCCCCTGGCCTCTCTTGCTCCTGGCGCCCCCGACAACGAGCCCGAATTCCTTGTCGCAATTATTAGTCTCCTTTGGCCTTTTTCATCTAGCAGCTCTTCCTTATCCGTTTTAGCATCCGAAGAGGATTTTCGCTTGCGCAAAAACCGAGGGCAGGTTCGGATCAATTTTAAGGGTCTCGCAGCGTCGGCAGTGGACCAGACGAAGCTTCAAATTGGGGACCGCGTGATCATCTCGTTGGAAGGAGCCGAGTTTCAACCACTAGAAGATGCCACTGAAAGGGATGTTCCATGGGTCATGGTATACTCGTCTAGATTGGCCATGAAGGTAACTCGACCTTGCTCTCGCAACCCATACCAACTTCTACGGTACTAAACACAACGCTCTTTAGGTAAACACGGCGTCCGGCTGGTCCACAATTAATATAACACCAGATTCGGAGGCGTCTCCTACAATCGCAAGCAAGGCCCTTCCGACCACAATAGAAGAGACACGGACTCTCCCCCCTTCGTCACCACCACCTCCGACCGAGTCGTTCTCGTTTTCTCCAAACGAAAATGAATGGAGTACTCCCGGCCTGTTCAAGCGCCCCATAACATGGCTTTCCAACGAGCCATCATCATCTTCATCAGTTCCAACAGAATCACTCTTTGGGAACGACGATGACTATGACTTAGAGCATAGAAGTAAGCGACCGAGATTTAGCAACTCGTTTCGACTGTTGGAACAGAAGGAAGCTACAGAAGGAGAATCGAAGGGATTAAGTGTGGAAATCTCAATGGGGAGCCCCAAGGGAAAGGGGAGACAAGCGCCTAAAACGGGAACTGATGGTACGGAACACGAGGGCCAAATGGGGGGAGATAATGTGAGCTTTGCACGAGTTGGTATCTCAGAGGAAATGTCCGTCGATGCAACAGAGGCTGCGGGAGCTGGCAAGACACCAGATCGGCGAATGAGAATTCCTATGCCCCCACCACCTCTGCCTCCTCTTGACACCAGAATGGATACAGAAGATATGCCAGATTCACCATCATTACGCCCTGTGCTGTCCGCCCACCTCCCACTTATCTCCCCATTTATGAATCGTGGATTATCCGGGGCTGATTACATGGATCTGAATGGTATTCAGACTTCCAATACCGAGCTTGAAGGAGACCCCGTCTCCATAAGCTCTGATATCACTGGCACAGCCCCCACTCCTGATCAAGCCATTTCAACAATAGCAGAAGAAAGAGCGACACTCAGACCA
This sequence comes from Choiromyces venosus 120613-1, assembly GCA_003788595.2. Lineage (NCBI taxonomy): Eukaryota > Fungi > Ascomycota > Pezizomycetes > Pezizales > Tuberaceae > Choiromyces > Choiromyces venosus. The sequence continues at coordinate 989,941 of ML120362.1, forward strand.
AGTACACCTGAGGCAACCAACTATCTGTCTGTTTCGGACCAGCGGAGGGCTTCACCATCTGATGACGAGAGGCAACTAAGTGATATTGATAGTGAGAGAGATTCGCTCTTTGATGAGCCCTCAGATGGCGAGACTGCTCACCGTCTAGTACAGAGGCGAAAGATGAACGCAAGGTTCGCAGCCACCTCTCAGCCCTCTAAGCTCAGCATTGAGATCACGTCTTCGAAGATGGGTGAAAATTTCGCAACGCCACGCTCGGGGAAGCCAAAAACGCCTTTCCTTTATCTGCCTACACCATCTCCAAAGATCGAGAAACGTTCCTTGCATTTCCCCACCAGTGCCCCTCCAAAAATAGGTTCTGGTTACTCAGGAACGAATGAGGATTTCGACTTTGGATCTCCAACTGAAAGGAGGAAGTCCTTTCTGTGGGGTTCGGGGAGAGAATCACTTCCTAGCAACCTTTCGGCTTACTTTGGCCATCCGGTGGAGAGTGAGAACACAGAAGCAGATCATGAATCTCCCTCTTCGGGGAATCACGAAAATAGCACTGAATATCAAACTTCAGGCGATAGATCGATGAATGACTCCAATTCAGAAACCATCGCGGAATCGGATCAGGGCGGTCAATCAGACTCTACGTCAGAGTTCGAGTCAGGTGTTACTACCAATGTAAGCCGCGTGCGTGGAACTAGTTTATATAATGTTTTTGCTAACTTCTAGCGTTGCAGCTATCGGATTTCCCAGCCTTGTGTTCTCTAACATGGGGTGTACTGGTTGATATTATCGGTGTGGTAGCACGAAGAAAACCTATCCAACGGGCCAAAGGCGGACAAAAGGATTTTTATATCTCAATGAGATTGGTCGATTCATCAACTCCCTACGGAATAACAGCCACGGCTCTCAGGCCTTACAAAGAAGCCTTACCTATTGTGGAGGTGGGGGATGTGGTGCTCCTCCGGGAATTCAAAGTAAGGAGTTCCGTGCTCGCCTCGTATTTTTTAATTTATATGCCTTTCTAGCCTCAAATTACTGACTAACGGCTATTGTTCTAGATATCCTCTGTAAAACGTAGCCTTGTGGCCACATCTACATCCAATTCTGCATGGGCCGTTTGGAAAAATCTGGGGAAAGAGAGGGCAGCCGTTGTCTCAGGCCCTCCAGTCGAATACGGTCCAGAGGAGGAAAAATATGTGGAAGGAATTGGGAAATGGTATGGTTCGTTGGATGCCGGCACACGTGAAGATCTTGAGAACGATAGCGAGGATGAGGTAGGGGAGGCTACGATTGAGGAATAGGTGGATAATAGTAGAGGCACATATCTTGCAGGATCAGATAAGGATTGTTACTGTACTGTACCGGTAGTTGTAACACTACTACAAGCAATTCTGGTTGCATCCATCCTCGAATGTAGTGCGGTATAATACAGTACCGCACAGTATATAAGATACCGAAGATACCAAAACTAAGACTAATCGAATGAATGACGAATCATAAATGAATCCCCTCACACACAATTCATTGTACTAGATCTAATTAGGTGCGAATTACCGTATTCCCCTACTTTGTGTCACTGCTAGAGATGGCTCGTCCTAAAATAGGTTAGCGTTATAGATGAAAATCTTTATCAGACCATCTGTTAAGTCTAATCGATCCGGATCAGATTAGCAAGTGGATGAAACCCCGTTGTCCGCACTTCTTTTTCCGTCCCCCGAGTGTGAGTCTAACTAAACATGAGTTCAGCAAACAGGCAGAGAAAGTCTTCTTAACTGCCCCCCCTTCCATCTTCTTCACCCCCCTCCATCTTCCCCCGGTCCTGGTCCGAGAACCTTTCCTTCACACACCACTTACCCGAACCTTTTGAATCGTTCTTAAACCCCTGGATTCCCCTCTTACATCTGTTATTTTCTTTCCATACCTTTTCCTGGGGATGCCACCGGTACCGATATCGCTTCTCTCGATAAACAGCTTTGTCTCAAGATATTACTTTTTTGGTCCTATTATCCCACTAATCTGCCGCCGACGCCACTGAAAAAACTGTCGTAAAAATGTCGGGTGGTTCCATGTCCCCAATTTGTAAGTAGCGTCATGCTTTACGGATTATCACTCGGGATTTCACCCCAACTAATTATTTTACAAGCGATCTCTTCGCCATTGTCTGCGAGTAGTCCCGGGCCACCAGCTCTTGCCCCTAGGGCAGCCTCAGTTGCTAGTAACGGTGCTCCTGCTCCGAATACTATTGTAACACATAAAGAATGGGTTGTTCCACCACGCCCGAAGGTTAGTTATTCCAAGTAATAATAATAAGACTATTTGATTAGATATTGATTTTAGTACTTTAGCCTGGTAGGAAAGCTTCCACTGAGACTCCACCAACGGTAAGCTCTGGTGATATGATACGGTAGTAGCACAGCGCTCACGTCATGCAGAAACGAAAGGCTCAGAACCGGGCGGCCCAACGAGCGTTCAGAGAGCGCAAGGCTGCAAGGGTCAACGAACTAGAGGACAAGCTCAAAGAACTGCAGGCCGATCATGAAAATCACGATCGAATTTCCAGAGATCAAATTCAGCAGCTAACGGAGGATAATATGCGTCTGACGAAAGAACTTTCGGAATATAAACTAAGGATGGAAAGTCTCCAGAAAGAACTCGATTTAATCCGGCAGTTAAAATCTGAGGATCAAGCCTCGGCTGCGAATTTTGTCACTCAAGTTGCGTCGCCGGCTCCATCTTCAGGTCATGACACCCCTTGTGGGGGGAATTGCACTTGCACAGATGAATTGGATCAGGTTCTATGCACTAAGAAGGCCGTTGTTACTTTGAACGCTCCCTCTGTTCCACTTCGCCGCAGGAGTGGAGGGAATAAACCCCAGCCTTCCCCAGAAAGTAGCCGGGTTTCCGATCCTATAGGATGTGGCCGATGCTCAAAAGAAGGATCATGTGTCTGTATGGCTGAAATTGTTGCAACGCTTTCGACGAAAAGGCCCACGTCTCCTAGCAAGAATACACCGAAGCGTACTCGTACAGGGGATTATGCCGAGCATGGTTCTGAGGCGCTGGAAATTGACTTTACAAATGCATATATGGCTAAATCTACACCCAACCCTCCAATCACGCAGATGCCCGACCCATGTGGGTTTTGTTCAGACGGGACACCGTGTGTTTGTGCCGAAGTTGCAAACTCCTTGATTGCAACCGATGACTCGGAGGAGAATCATAGTACCAAGTTACCACCCTTAAGAGATGGACATAGCTCAGGTTCAACGAGTCATACCCAACAGGGACTTGAGAGGCCTGTAGCCTTGTATCCCCCTATGAATACTAGTGCTGTGAAACTTAGTTCTCGGCCGAGCGGTTGCCAACCCGGAGGTTGTGCTCAATGTCAGAACGACCCGCTATCAACCCTGTTCTGTCAGTCGGTAGCCACGAAAATGGACGGTGCTGAAAAGTCGGGATGCTGCGGAGGAGGCTTATGTGACGGTGACATTGAAGGCTCAAGGTCTAGTGCTAGTAATAGCAAGGAGAAGGGAAAAACCGATGAAGGCACCTCAGAGAAAGGGACGTTCATTCCATGTAGTGCCGCATACCAGACACTCTCCCGCCACCGCGCATTTGAAGATGCAACGACGGACTTGGGCAGTCTTGTCCGTCCTCTAATGGTACGAAGTCAGGACGGAAGCTGCCCGCAGATAGAGGTTTCCAGTATCCGGGAGGTGCTCAGAAAGCTAGATAGAGGGTTTGGCTCGGATGCAGGCAAGTACGCAAAATAATGAATGGTTAAAATGGTTTCGGGGGCGTGGCGTATTTGGTTTTGGTTTTATTTTATTTTTATCTTGGGATTCTTTGTGGATATTTTGTTGATGTATTATGATATCAGAGCGATCTTGAGCTTCTTTCTTGTGTTTGGGATGAATGATCAGTCTCGATATTAACCACTACTGTCTACTCTCTGCAAGACCGCAAGCAAGACATGTACTCTACTTCAGTACGGAGAGACAACATGTGACTTTACATTAATGAGATAGGGAATAGTCGGATAAAAGAAGAGTAATAAAAAGAAGGAGAAAGAAAAAAAGCAGGATACTTGATGGTTAAATTTTTATTACCAAGTGTGAAATGTGTGATTTTTCCGATTTTTCTCTCAATTGTGGGAGGGTATTGTCGATAACCGCATCAATCCCGCTAACTATCATATTCTCTTGGTGATTTTCTATCTACGAGTAACTTATAACGTCCTTACGCCCCTGACGAGATTGCATCCTATTCTCACCATTGTGGGTTAGGGCTCGTTTGGGGGGACAGGGGGTTCACCAAATCAACGCCCTTTGAGCGATTTTCACGATGGCTTCAAAGTCTTTATTCTTACCATGGTCGATTCATTGTTTTCAATGCTCCTTGGCTTGCTTTCTTTTGTTTGGCTATTGATATGCCCCCTAGATGCCCTCAGAGGCCTCAGCACACTTGTCTACCAAAGGCACCCCTACCTGGAACCACATTCTTTTTTGCACTGGCAGATGGCTGGGACTACAGTTTGTGGTTTGAGGAGCCTCTTGAGGCCTGAGTCCATACCTTCCTTATCGACACCACCTAGCACAGACACGAACACGATTCCAATAGCCTTTCATTCTTTTTTTGCGATTGTTCCAGAATCCTTTTTGAAGGAACCCTGACTGCACTCTGGCACATAAGACCTAGGAGTTGAGTTTTTTATTTCTCTTGGGCAATCATTGTAAGTCCTGGGCAACCCCCAGGCAATCACAACTCAAAGGGGTGCCTTCACCTTCCCACTTAGCAGGGAATGGCTTTGACCCCCAAAATCACCCACTACACCTTGGAACTTCCAGCCAATTTATCCAGTGGCTTTGGTATGGTTACACTATTTTGGAAGCTTTGGCTCACCACCAGGCACACTACTTTTGGGGATTGGTGGTGGCTGTTTTTTTCTGGCTAGGAAGGAGGGGAGGTCTGGAGGTGTCATCTATTAGTGTGCTGTCAGCAGCTTTGAGCAGGCTGCTCTGACTGGACCCCATGGGCTATGACCCCATATACCCACTAAGTGTGGCAGAATACCCAAGGAGGAGGATTGAACCTGTGGATAGGCTGGGAGGGTGGTCAGCTGCTAGGGTGAGTTTCTTTTGTAGAGAAGTGGCTGCGGGGTAGCAGATGGGTTGCTAATGATGCATTTGTGGTAGGTAGCCAGGAGGTAGATTTCTTTAAGGGGACTCTTGGCTGGGGGAAGTATCTCATACTGGTCAGCTAGATTATAATTAAGTTTGTAGAAACAGGGCTTAACCCTAGGCTTGAAAGAATGAAAAATGAAGGTTACAGATTGTACCCATCACGAGATTCCTGACTAATGAGTCGCTGATCACTCTGAGAAAATTGCCTTTAGAGGGAAAAATCTTACAAGGGGTGTAAGGAGAAACCTAATTTTGCATTCTTTTTAGCCTGGGGGTAAGTCCTGTTTCACAAACTTAATTGTATCTAGCTACTGACATGAGATACTCCCCCCAGCCAAGGGCCCTCTGAAAGAAATCCACCTCCTAGCCACCTACCACAAATATATCATTAGCGACCTGCTCATCACCCTGCAGCCACTCCTCCACAAAAGAAACCCTCCCTGGAACCAAGTAACCAATGATCTAGAGCTCCCTAGAGCAGGGCCATACATAGACCCCCAGTGCTGACCAGTCTCCCTAAAATCCCTCTATCAAGACCTCTGCAGTGCCTCCACCCACGGGACTCAAAGGAGTCTCCCCGAGAGGGTCTGAGGGCAGGTCAAAAGGTATCAGCTCAAGAAGACGTCAAATAGTATCGTCGAGATTAATGCTGAAATATTGTTGATTGCATTGCTGAAGTTGCATCACACAGCCAGTACAAGGTCCCGAAATCCACTGATATGCCTGGGGGTGAGCTAGGGCTTCCAAAATTGTGTAATCACACTAAGGCCACCAGTGTTATGGGGTAGTCCAACCGTAGATAGGGTCAGTAGGTCTAGGCCGTAAGCTTCTTGGGATAAGGTAAAGTATGATAAAACGAAGATCGTTAAGGTAGGCTCGTATTTCCCGAAGTATTTATAAAGGATATGTGTAATAATAGTTTTCAAGAGTAAGGTAATAAATATATTAATAAGATCTCTTCTCCGTTGCTTCCTGTTTCTGATAGCTGGGAGTACCTCGATATTTATATTCCGCGTCTGGGTTATCGCGGGCTACAACCAACTCCCATACTATCTAAGTACCTCTGTCAAAAACTTCTTAACTTTCTTAAGTGCGAACACCTTTGACCCTGAGAATATTTGCCTTGCTTAGCTTTGATCTCTTCAAACTCCTATTGTTTCTGGGGGGTGTGAACACCCCTCCAGTAGGTAGCCTTCGATCTCTCCACTATATGAACTTAATTTGAGTATGCCGCCCTAATGGCAACTATACCAATTGTTCTGCCTCAAAACATAAAGTGATCAGCTTTAATGAATGAGCGCGGCCATTGTGTTGCATATTGATGCATCACAAGGCCCATCGGATATATAGGGTTTTTTGCTCTGGATCGAGCCAATAGCTTATCCAGCGAAAACCTCTCATACCGATTCTCGAGTAGGCCCTCTTGGGGCACTACTTCTTTCAAAGCAAAAGGCTCGGCTCTATGGCTACCCGTCGGTGCCATAGGCTCACGATATTTAGTCACTAAGGTTTCTTCCCAAATCGTCCCATCACTTATCAGCCATAATATTTAACTGCTAATGTACAAGGTAATAGCTTGCTCAAAACTTAACCAAATTCCTCCAAGTCACTTCCCATGAGTCGCCAAAGGTGCCCTCTCATATATCCTACGGACAGCATCCGGTCGGACGGACGGCGACGACGTATATGGTGTTATGCTGAAGGTGCCATTTATTGTGGCTAAAGTGTCGGGACACAACTCGACCGTAATACCGTAATGACGCCCGGTCCCTAC
>ML120362.1:1001386-1193892 GCA_003788595.2 Choiromyces venosus 120613-1
GTTTGCGTCGCTTTCTCGATGGTGCTATTTCGATATGTTTCCACTTCGACATTTTTTATAACCAGAATCTGGTATGGACTTCAATAGGCCCTTTCGCGTTTAATGAGGGTTTGAGAGTTTTTCTTGAGCAAAATTTTTGTCTGGATGAGTATGTTGACCTAGCGTATCTAGGTACTTGGGGTCTTTGGTGTGCCCGGAGGAGTATTCGGCACAAGGAGATAATAGTACTATGGTGTACTTTAGTGTATTCCTGGATTTTTGTACAGATATTCCCAGTGGGGTGCACAAAAGATGATGGTTTTCTGGGGACAAAGCGTAGAAGTTCCTGATCCCACGTCAAAACGTGTACCAAGTGAAGCCATGTTGGTACTAAGGTGTAATCGGTGTAGGTGTTAACCATTTTATTCTTGCAGTTTTTTGTATAGTTAGATATGCAGGGTGTAAAGTTTTGGAGTTTACTATAACGCCCGCGTTATTTCGACCAATCAGGTCTCCTCAGGTAAACTGACAAGAAAAGAATATTTTACGGTTATTGGGCAGCCCACTACTAGCGGTCTTTACCCCCTGCCGAGGGGTTCCCGAATATAACCTGACCAGTGCTTTTCTCATGGTAAAGCGTGGGTGCGGTCCGCCAGTGCTTATCAGCGTGAGCTAAGATTTAAGTCTGGTGGGGTTTGAACCCCCTTTACGAGTTTGTGCCAGACCACAAGTACCCATACGCCGTCGCTGTATGGTGCCAATCCCTTCCTTGTCTACTCAACCCCTTTGCCTCCTTAAGCTTATGCACAGACCCGAATCAGTGTTAGGAGTAACCCTTTCAATTAGACGGTGACCAGTCCAATGCTCTTCAGCTGAGAAGAGGGTGTGTAGACCTTGCTGAGTACCCCTCAATTGGATCCCGGGTCGGATAATTCCCAAAGTTGTGGTGGCGGCCTAGTCATTGCCACTTGACCAACCTGTGGCTGCCTCTCTTGGGGGGCCCGGACCTCCAATCGAGTGTTCCGTCTTTTTGGTTGTCTGTGTCGAGTAACAGAACTAACCACGGCTGCTCTTCTACACATGCCCCACTTGTGGTTGGTAAGTCCACAACGGGTGCATGAGCCTGGTGTCTCTTTCCTTTTGTCTACCAGAGTTTGGGGAATTCCCTCATGAGCTTTCTTCCAATCCGTGTGTATCGGTGATGGATTGCCTTCTCCCCCATTTGGTTTTTGCGTCTTCCACCCTGTCGTGGCTGCTTTTGGTGACCGAGGCTTTTTATTAATCCTGGTGTCTGGACTTTTATTTTCGTTGCCATGCTTTCTTTTTGTGGCATTTCCTCGCCCCTTTGCCATTGCCTGGGAAAGGTTCTGGCGTTGTAAGAAAGATTCCTCTAGCTTGCCAAAGCCTCTTAGTGCCTTGAGCCAATCTTCATCAGAATCGTATGTTTCTCCTGAGAGCCTCCTCAGGATTTGTTCCGGGAGCTTGTCCTCGACTAGGAGCCTCCATCCGATGCCTGACATTTTGGCTTTGATATTAAGGTTTTCGAGTAGAAGGAGGTATTCTTCAATGTCATTATTGTACGGGATTTTTTTCATGTCCCGCGCTGCCTCTCTTTCCTGCTTGATGCCCGAATATCTGCTAATAATTTCTTGTGTAAATCTGGTCCAAGAAACCAAGTCTGGTTGAAAAGGAGCACCCATGGCACCTGTCATGCTTTTTCGGTACCATTCAGCAAAGGGAGCTACCTTTTTTCCCTTTGTTCTTTTCAATGCATAAACAATTTTATGATGGTCTTCTGTCCATTGGTCTGGGTTTCTAGCAAAGTAATCTTCGCAGTCCAACACCCACGTATTAATGTCCTCATAAACCTTGGCCTCAAATATAGATGGCGGGTCTGCGTGCCTTTTCCCTCTGGCAATCACGCTTCCCAGTACCTCTAACATGTGGTCCTGGTCTGGGGTGTTTCCTTGCGGGGGGCGGCCTTCAGGCCTGGGTGTTGGAACTGGGGCTGGGCCTTTACCATTGCTGGAGTCGCTACTGCTGCTGCTGCTGCTGGGGTTAGGGTCTCCACCTCCAGCTCCATGCATCCTTGGGGGTCCTTGGCCACCTCCTCCTTCTCCCCCTCCTCCTCCTGCTGCTGGTTGGCCTCGGTCGACTTCTTTCCCTTTCTTTGGCCTTCCAGCTAGGGAGCCCGAGGAAGGTGGAGCAGTTTCTACTGTCGCTTGTCTTGTCGGAACGGAGGGGGGGGCTGCTGAGCGAGCTACTTCGATTAACTGCTGCTGCACTAGTTCTATCATTTCTTGCATTCTCTGGTCGGCAGCTCTCCGTTGTTCCCAGTCGATTTCAACCTGGGCTTGGACTTGTTGGATCAACTGTTCCAGCTGTTGATCTCTCGAAAAGGATGCTTGTCCTGTTAAGTCAATATTCTGATGCAACTGGGTACTCACCGCTTGTTGCTGCTCGTGTTGAGCGTTATGTTTTTGTAGCTCCGCTGCTACTTGGTCCTGGAAGTGTCTTCGAGATATCTCGACTTCTCGGGCGAGTTTTTCCATGTTTAGGTTTATTCCCGCTAATTCATTTCCTACTATTTGTTCCCCTCGATCAAGCCTATTGCGGTAACCTTCGAGCTCATCAGCATATTGGTGCCCTCATGTGGACAGCTCATTATAGGCTATATTTTGCTCGTTTATGGATTTTGAAGCGTTCCGGTCAACCTGACTTAGGGATTCCATGATGTGTATTAAGATTGCCGGAACTTCTGGCTGTCTCGGGGGGCCACGTGATCCTTCTCTAGGGATAGCGATTCTTTTTTCGATCCTTCCCCATGATCTCCTTCCTCTTAAGGAGCCTGCTGGGGAAGTTCCGCTTGAGAGGTAAGGGGGGTTTTGCGTAGCGGTAGTAGCTAATATAGACGTTACATCGCTGGCTGGGGAAGGAGCTCCCTCTTCCATTTATACGTCATGCCCTGGCCCTTGGATGGCCAAGGGCATAGGTGAGTCTTGTCTAATGCGATCCATGATAGGTATAGGTAGTAGGTAGAGGTAATTGTATAGGTAGTGAGCCTAGGTAACATGGAGAGTATTAATATACTGTTATGGGGTAGTCCAACTGTAGATAAGGCCGGTAGGTCTAGGCTATAAGCTTCTTGGGATAAGGTAAAGTATGATAAAACGAAGATCGTTAAGGTAGGCTCGTATTTCCCGAAGTATTTATAAAGGATATGTGTAATAATAGTTTTCAAGAGTAAGGTAATAAATATATTAATAAGATCTCTTCTCCGTTGCTTGATGTTTCTGATAACTGGGAGTACCTCGATATTTATATTCCGCGTCTGGGTTATCGCGGGCTACAACCAATTCCCATACTATCTAAGTACCTCTGTCAAAAACTTCTTAACTTTCTTAAGTGCGAACACCTTTGACCCTGAGAATATTTGCCTTGCTTAGCTTTGATCTCTTTGAACTCCTATTGTTTCTGGGGGGTGTGAACACCCCTCCAGTAGGTAGCCTTCGATCTCTCCACTATATGAACTTAATTTGAGTATGCCGCCCTAATGGCAACTATACCAATTGTTCTGCCTCAAAACATAAAGTGATCAGCTTTAATGAATGAGCGCGGCCATTGTGTTGCATATTGATGCATCACAAGGCCCATCAGATATATAGGGTTTTTTGCTCTGGATCAAGCCAATAGCTTATCCAGCGAAAACCTCTCATACCGATTCTCGAGTAGGCCCTCTTGGGGCACTACTTCTTTCAAAGCAAGAGGCTCGGCTCTATGGCTACCCGTCGGTGCCATAGGCTCACGATATTCGGTCACTAAGGTTTCTTCCCAAATCGTCCCATCACTTATCAGCCATAATATTTAACTGCTAATGTACAAGGTAATAGCTTGCTCAAAACTTAACCAAATTCCTCCGAGTCACTTCCCATGAGTCGCCAAAGGTGCCCTCTCATATATCCTATGGACAGCATCCGGTCGGACGGACGGCGACGACGTATATGGTGTTATGCTGAAGGTGCCATTTATTGTGGCTAAAGTGTCGGGACGCAACTCGACCGTAATACCGTAATAACACCCGGTCCCTACATGGGGGCTGCAGGGGTATGGTAGAAATAATCCTATGTAAAGGCTGGGTAACTTTGGCCCTTTTTTCCAAATGCCTAACAACCAGATAAATCCACTGGAAGTTCCAAGGTGTGGTGGGTAATTTTGGGGGTCAAAGCCATTCCCCACAAAGTGGGAAGGTGAAGATACCCCTCAATTTAGGATTGCCTGGGGGTTGCTTAGGACTTATGATGATCACCTAGGAGAAATAAAAAACTCAACTCCTAGGTCTTACATGCCAAAGGGCAGTCGGGGTTCCTTTAAAGGTGTTGGAACAATTGCAAAAAAGGATGAAATGCTATCAGAATCATGTTCATGTCTATACTAGGTGGTGTTGATAAAGAAGGTATGGACTCAGGCCTCAGGAGGCTCCTCAAACTGCGAACTGTAGTCCCAGCCATCTGCCAGCACAAAAAAGAATATGGTTCCAGATGAGGGTGCCTTTGGTAGGTGAATGTGCTGAGGCCTCTAAGGGCATCTAAGGGGCATATCAATAGCCAAACAAAAGAAAGTGAGCCAAGGAGCATTGAAAACAATGAATTGTCCAAGGTAAGGATAAAGACTTTGAAGCCATTGTGAAAATCGCTCAAAGGGCATTGATTGCGTGAACCCTCCTGTCCCCCCAAATGAGCCCTAACCCACAAAGGTGAGAGTAGGGAGTAAGGGTGTAAGGACGTTATATTGCACCATGTAATGAAACCGATTCGACCCCTACACCCAACCGAGTGAGTTTCCATGACCACCGCCTCCTGCCCATGAGCACCACTGCCCGCCACACTTGACTTAAACCCGACTTACCCACACACCAGTTTCCCAAACTCCACTCCACTCCACCCCACCCCCAGAAAAAACAAAAAAGTATCCCCCCCACACCTCCGTTACCCGCCCGCACCCTACCCTGCCCGGCGCCGATCCTCCACTATCGTTACCGTATAGTGCTGTAGCAACCAACGTCAGATATTGCCCCCGTCGCCGCCGCCTCTTACTACCGTACAGTACTTATGGGAGCACGTCCGAACATGCCATACCATCCCCGCAGGCAGACGGCAGTGGGTCGTGGATTGTGGGTTCGGTATGTTAAGTTTCTATTGTTGCTCCGCTAGCCGTAGTGGATTGTCTGATCTTCTAGATGGCAGAACTATTCTGTCGTTTTTTGGCAGTTGGTAGGGTATGGCAGGGGGATGTGGCGGATGGCGTTCGTGGAGTAGGTAGAGTATCCGGTTTGTGGATATGTGTGGGGTGGAGTGCTGGCTGGCATGGTGAAGTGCGGTGACGGGGTTGTGATGATGAGTTGCTGGGTACTGTACCTACTGTGCCGGACGGTGCAGTAGAGTAGGTCGGTGGGGTAATAGGAGCACTCACGCTGAGCCGTTTTTGAAAATCGGTTTTTGACAACCAAAAACCGAACTTTTGATTTTTGAGTACCGCACCGGAAACCGGCTTTTTTTTTTTTTGGCGGTTCCAGAGGTTTTTCGGTTCTCCGGTTTTGGTGCCTGTATGCTGGAACTATACTATTTTCAAAACTGCAAAAACGGCTCAGCGTGAGTGCCCCCGATGGGGGATGATGGGTATTAATGGTGGAAGTCATTATGGTAGCTTGAGCTAGACTTTGGAGTTCTGTCCATCATACGGTATCATAGCTTGCTGGGTGACGGAGGAGGTGGTCATGCTTAGCTGTCTGGTGCGCCGTTTACTGTGCAATAAATTATCATGATTTTATTGTATCAGGAGAATACTAGGACCCTACTGTAGTTGGACTAAATCTTAAATAATTAAACTAGGTGCTCTGTTGTTGGAGTTACCTGCCTGTCCCCTCTGATAGTCTAAGTTCTGGTATAACACTTTTCACCTGTTGTCTCCAAGAAGAGCTCAAGAGCTCACTTCTCCCATATTCTGTCCATTTTGTCTTCATTCAAGATCCTGTATCGCATTACCGTACCAATCATAACACCCACACTCAATTACCAAGTACAGTAGTATACTTCCTTTCCTAATTCACTCCATAATTCAGATCCCCGTAAACGAAACCCCTCACAAACTATCACTCGCCCATCATTCAACTGCACAAAAACTAAAAACTAAAAACTAGAAAAAAGAAATAAAGTAATTCCCTCCCGCCTCCCCGCCGCCAAAGCGAACGTCAGAGCAAGTTCACCTCACCTCACTTTACCATCCCCGTCCCCGCCGCCTCCGGCGATCACTCTTACCGCATCGCATCCACGCCGAGTCACTAACCAACCATCATCATCATATCGGAAGACCGCCGGCGGTGAAGTCAAGTTTTTCGAACGCCAAAGTGGTACTGCAAGTTAAACGAGTCTTGGCTTAACTGCCTACCATGCTACCGCTAGCCAGCCAGGAGTGGCATGGATAAACTAAACCCTATCATTACCCTGCCAGCAACTTCTGTGGTTTGCCAATTTGCCAGACGACGGTGAGTTACGAGTACCGGTATTGTGTGCGGGAAAAACCCCAATTTTGGTGTTTTGCCCTATGTTCGGTGAATTTTCCAAACCCATCGGTGGGTATGAATGGGGTGAGCGGTGATGATGGGGGGATGAGGTAGGTAGGTAGGTACGGTGGGTTTTTGCTATCATACAAGTTACTGGCATGTAGAACCCGAACACAGGGGTTAAAATTTGTATGGCAAATTGTTTGTGCGTATCTGAGCACCCATACTAAATTCGAACTCAAATGTGTTGGAAGTGTTACTTCAATGTGATGGAATGTACACCTACCGTGCTACCCGGTACACCGGCAAAGGTCAAGTATCATATCACCGTATATGGATACCCCTTATGGGTATAAGTAGGAAGGTCTCAGACACATGTTTTTAGATAATATAGTCAACCATATACACTGTTTTCACTTCATTCTATCTTCGTTCCCTCACTTCACTCGTGACCTCCGACAGGTTATGAGCCCGGTCTGGTGCATCAAATAGCCAGACTGTACCTCGAGGATACCCTACAAAAACTGACCTACGGTCAGCCATGTCGTTCCATAACGATACTTATAAATCTCCACGTTCAAAGGAGAAATACCGTTGTAAATTTGGCGAAATCGACAAACTAAACGCCACCAACTTCGTCCAATGGGTTCGAAATATTCGCGCATTCTTACGAGGAGAGAATTGCCTCCAAATTGTCCTGCGCGAGGAAGAGGAACCACCCATCGCTCGATACACCCAATGGAAAGACTATCAAACCTGAAAAGGCGCCGCCTATGCCTTAATCTTTGTGTCCTGCACGCCGGAGATCCAGGAATATCTCAGTGGTCTAGATGAACCAGCGGACATGTGGGACCGACTTCGTGAAAAGCTAGACACCGCAGCGTCGCGTGCTGGTCAGACTATGATTGCTCGTCAGTTCAATCAGTCCAAACCCGAACCAAACCAACCAATCCAAAGATACCTTTCCCGATTGCTCCAGTTCCGTAGACGCCTAGCTGGCACCGAACAAGCCATCTCCGATGAGGCCTTTTCATTACACCTCATCTCCACACTTCCTACCACCTTCAACAGCTCTGTTGACATCGTTCTTTACCAGCCAGAAGGCTATACGGTGGAAAACCTAATGGCCAAAATAGTCGAAGCGGAAGCAACGGCAAAGAACCGAAGCACCGAACAAACAAGCCTCGACACGAGCGTTACCTCCAGTACGGCACTCCTAAGCTCGGGGACGAGTGCCCGAGGCAGAGCTGGTTCTGGCAGAGGAAACCGCTCCCGACGAGGTAGAGGAAAAACAAGACGAGATGGAGGAAGAGATGCGTGGAAAGAACGCCATTACCGTGACGAGCCAGTAACGTGCTGGTACTGTGGCGTGAAGGGCCATCGGGAGGCCGATTGTCGAGTGAAACTAAGGGCAGAAACCGTCAATAAAAATAGAAAATATGGAAGACGCGGAAACGATACCCCGACTGCTACCGCCAGTGTGACCAAGGTTCAGGCCCTAGTTACGAACTTGACTCGTAATAGTCAACATGAGTGGGTGATTGATTCTGGGGCTTCTCACCATATCTGCAACCAGTGGTCAGCTTTTCGTCACTTAACCCCCCTCCGCGCACCCGTCAGCATCTATCTGGGTGATAGCTCTGAAGTCTTCGGGACAGCGAAAGGCGAAATTGATCTTACCCTTGATGACGGTTTCGCTCTAGTCATTACCGCACTCTACGCACCTGCCTTTAAGCTCTCTCTCCTCTCGATCGGTCAATTGAGCTCACAGTATTCGGTCACTTTTACCAGTGAGAGTTGTATGATTGCCAATCGTGCCGCTCCCCGCCGTCAAACAGATCTGGCCACACTCACCAACGGGCTCTACCGAATGAAAGTCTGCATATCGCCAAGCAGACTAACACAAACCGAAAAGATTATCGCAGCCGCAGCCACGAAAAAGCCTACTCTCGAGCTCTGGCATCAGAGGTTTGGTCACATCGGAGCATCAAGCCTGCGTCGTATCCTCCAGGAAACGCAACCCACTAGCCAATCTCTTCCGCTATGTCAGACTTGCATTCTTGGAAAGCAACGATAGAACGTAATTCGCTCACCAGCTCCGTCAGTATCTCGTCCGTTCGAACTAATTCACTCGTGACCTCCGACAAAATGTTCTGGTTCTTCATGCCAGTAACCTGTAGAGTGTGCCATGGGGACGGTAGTTGGGATACAGTATGCTAAGTTTAGTTGGGGGCGGGTGATTGGGTGGGATGGGGAAATTGGAGTTGGGAATTCGGAATGGGAATCGAAGTGAACACTAACGAGGTATCGTCAGACTCGCCAAGATCTGATCCGCTCGTTGTGGGAATTAGTACCGGTAGTGTAGTCTAGTTAGATAAGTTAGGCTAACCTGATGTTCCTGCAAAGGTAAGTGAAGTCTGAAAGACGAAATTCAATGATAAGTTAGAATGATATATCCCAGCGTTTTTTTATTTAAGATGTCATATTTGCCACGAGTGAAATTCTATCCTCTCACGTTCCTCCGTTCAAAAAGAATACGGTAGACTACGAGAGGTTTAGAACCATATCCTGAGAACCGACTTTACTATCTTTCACCACTCCCGCCTCTCTAAGAACTTCCAGAGTCTCATTGACGTCTTTCTGGTCAACCTTTCGCACGTCACCTGAGAACTCCACGGTGCCCAGCCATTCCTGGGCGTCCTCTTTGGAATAGTCCAGATGTGTTGATATGTACTCGACCGCTTCGTCCTTGTGAGTGTTGAAGTAGGCGATTCCTTCGTTCACCGCGCCCAGGAACGAGCTGGCGGTGGTCGTTGGTAGGTTGTTTGAGGCGACTATGTGCCAAGATGGCCATGGGGTATAGATTTCACCGATCTTTTTGATCTCGTTGGAGTCATAGTATTTCCTGTGAAGGTCAGTCGCCAGAAGGCATATATTAGGACAGAGATAGCGTAATGGGTGGTTACTTGGAAGTATAGTATTCCCACATAAACGCATCCGCCTTTCCAGCTACAGGAATTCCCCACAGGCATCAGCTTATGTTCCCCCTTTCCCCAATCTTTCCAAAGGATGTCGATTGAGAAAAGGAGACAAACAATTAACCCCATCCCTCAACCCCTTGAAATCATCCAAGATCACAAACTCAAATGGCTCCTTCCCTGCCGTCAACCATCCATTCACCTGCGCGAGCACGAACCCCATAACATAGCTACCACTCCCAATCCTTGAAACACCCAACTTCCCACCGGCCAAATCCTCTACACGGTCAATCCCTTGCTGCGTCCCGGTAGAAATTGCCCAGCACAGCGGCGTGGAAACGTACTTGCCCGCAAGCTTGAAGTCGGTGTTGCCGTTCGCGATCGCCGAGATCCAACCTTCAGTTAGGCCAATTGCGATGGAGATTTCACCAGAAGAGAGGGATTTGATCATGTGCCCTGTGCCAGAAGGGAAGGGAATTAGGGCGACTGAGAGAGAGCGGGAGGTGAAGAAGCCATGGGCTTCGGCAAAGTGGAGAGGGGTGGAGAAGTGCTCTGTAAATTGTTTGTTTGTTAGTATAGTAATTCTATATATAAGGAGGAAGATTAGGAAGTAGCTAACCCGGAACATATCCCACTTTAATGCTCATTTTTACTAAAATTTTGGTGTTTTGGTGATGGTTTAGAGCGTTGGCAAGTTAGTTGGATTGTGATTCTTAAGTTTTGTTGTACCGGTACTGTACTCGTATCGGTAGCGGGGTTGTTGCGGGTATTGCCGGATGACGTAGAATTAACAAGGAGTTTAGCTTGGGCTTGGGAAGGTTCATCGGGTGTCACTCGGTTAATAGGTCAGTTGGCCATGATGCGATTCCTCTCCAGAGTCGGAAAATCATCACCAGTAATAGCAGCAGGGTGCCACTGAAGATGTAGAAATGCAGTGTTTGCCTGAGAATCGCATGGTTTTTCAATAACAGACTCATAGCCCTGTTTGAGCAGAGGTTTGGAAGTTCAGGTTTCGAAATTCTGAGCCCAAGTCGTATTGGGTTGTGGTTCATCGCTAGTATGGCACAGTTATACCACAGCTATACCACAGCTATGTCACAGTAGAGCCATACCTGCTGTCTAAGCAAGAAAAATTACTAGAACTTGTTGTTAACTAGTGTTTGCTCCAGGCAAGAAGAGATAATACTATTAAACACCTCCATTAAACTCGGTCCCACTATAACGTCCTTATACCCCTGACGAGATTGCACCCAACGCGAGATTCCTGACTAATAAATCGCTGATCACTCTGAGAGTTGGCTTTAGAAGAAAAGAATCCGGCGGGGGGTGCAATCTCGTGAGGGGTGTAAGGACGTTATATGGAGAACTAGAGACTTCATTCCTGATTCTGTACGATGTAGCACCATTCGGGGGTCCGTGTCTCAAAGCTTGCTTCTGGGGTTTTGAGTAAATAGAGCTTCGGGGTCCTCCAGTTAGCTAAATTTCAGTCTCAGAAGTTAGTAGTCAAGACCAAAAGGCAATACCTAGTATTACATAGCTTATCCAGAACCCCCTAACGACCATGATTTGCGATAGTAATCATCAACTATGGTCTACTGGAAGAGTCTTTGGAAGATAATTCCATTTTCGTATTCCCTACTGTTGTGCCTCCTTCAAAAGAACAGGAGAAAGAGAGTGACAACTGATCCAACAAATATCTCTAACTCATTCCTACCTTCCAAGTTGATGCTTAGGGACCAGATATCACACCAACCTGCTCAGGTTCGACATTTCAAACAGACTCCTCAGTGAGTGATGCCACATGATATCAGTATCAGTCCCTCACGTACTGTACTATTTGTAACCCTAGAATTATTTTTAGCCCTGAATCTTAAACTAACTTCTTGATTCTAAGTCCTATTTCCTCTCCATTGAAATTTCCAATCCTTCCAGCTGGTCTGTCTGTATAAAGAAGCTTCCCTCTCCCATTCTTCCCCTCATGCATACAGGGGAGAGCTACCTGGCTGGCCATCCCTCTTGGAGTGACCCTAATCACCCTCCTCTTTACAGCTTCTGCAAGCTTGAAAATGAGACATTCAAGCATGCTATTCTTCACTGCCCCTCCAAAGTCCAAGGAATGCCTTCTCCACCTCTCAGGAGTAGATGATATCAGGCCTAACTCACTCCTCTGAAGCTGCGGAGACCTGATCATAGGCCTTGCTTTCTACCTTCAAGTTCATACTACTTAAATGAATTTCCCCCCAAGTATACTATTGGCCACATCAACCACAATGCCTCCTATGTCTGAGAGCAGCTCTAATTAGGACCACTGGCACTCTTCATGTCTCACCTTTGCCTTTCCTTTGTCTAACTAATGATAGATGAGATTTCTTTACTTTTGATTTGATTTTCTTTGTTGAGTTGGAGGATTTCTTTTATTTCTTTACTGGCTTCAGTAGTCACCATGTCAGGCACAGTAATGATATTGTCACATCAGGAGAGATTAATTTCAGTTATTTCTTTTGTTTGAAGTTTTGAGATTAACATTTCATTTCTGCCATAGCTAAAGCTGCATGCATTTTTCTGTACATTAATAACCATCTCTCTCCACAACCATGACCACATACACAAACACAATGCTCAATGTTTTTTATTATTATCCTTTTTAAACATTGTGCTAATATCATACCTCAGAGAATATAGATCTCAGGAACCAACTTCAGGGTCATTGAGTTATAATATCTACTTATGTACTGTACTACATTTTTGAGAAGTGCGATCTGATCATCTGATAAGTGATCTGATCGGGTGGCTTCCTTCTTTCCTCCCTTCTGCTCAAACCTCCCGTCCCTGGCAAGCCGGGCGGAAGAGAAGAAAGGAAGAAGGAAAGAAAGTTAAAAGGGAGTTAGCGAAAGGCTTACATGAGTGAGCTCTTGCACTCGAGGTCTCGAGCGAGCACTGCTAGTTATATTGTAATATAGTATAGTATAACACCCAACGACCTCAAAAACGAGCATGACTGGGGGGTGCTAAGAAGTACCAGACAGACCTAGGGCAAAGGAAACATTTCGGAAGCCATGTGGTTGATACATGGGGGCATTACTGGTTATGTGTAATATGCGCTCCACAGTTTCTTTTCACTATAAAAGATGACTAACTTGCCTGATGATACTAGATGGATAATAGTTAGAGATATATAATTGGGCAGAAATGCCGCACTTCAGAGCACTATCCGACCCCCAGCGGGTAGGCCAGTAGAAGGGCCAGAAACTAATATGTAAGTAATTTCCGTACCCCTTCTATTCGCTTTATCCCGAGAATTGTGCTCGTGTTTGTGGTAGTTATTCTTATTACTTGTGGTTTCATTAATCTCTGATGGAAAAGCTTATTCATACTTCCCCACCGAGTTGAATCTCCATAGCTCCGATTGAGTCGTATAGTATTCCATACTGTATACTAATTTAAGCGTTTGCCATGATAATAAATAAAAATTAATGGTGTTTGGTCCACTACTTTTAAGTTGTAATAATCCTATTTCTTTCCCTCCTTCTCATAGTCCGCTATCCAAATTATGTTAAAACATGACCAGATCTATCAACTCAGTCTATCTAATGAGATGAGATAACTTTCTTCCTGCTTGTTAACTCTCCCGCCCAGCATTACCCAGCAGCATCCCTCGCCAGCTAATTGGAAGGAAGAAACAATAAGCGTTAGCAAGAACTGAACCAAGAAAACTTCTCTCCATCGTTTCCACCTTCCTCAAAGAGCCTGTACCCTACCTACTAGAGCTGTATTCACCATCAAGCCGAGTCCCACGGCAGAAAGTGAGGAAATTACAGGAGAAAAAACACTGTTGTGATCTAGCAGGGGTTGTTGGGGCTTCCCGATAGCCTCGTGCCAATGGCTAGAATGTCGGGAATGGCATGGGAATGCCTGGAATGGAATGTAATGTCCGGAATGGAATGGCCTGGGGATGGATGGAATGGAGTGAATGGAATGGAATGGATTGAGCAGATCTAGGGATATCTACGAGGTTGTGTTCCTTGTAGTATATACAGTAGTTGTAATCTGCTCTGGTATCAAAGAAAAGAGAAAATCAAGTCTTTCCGCGGTCAATTACTCTCACTCAATCGCACGAAAACCCCTTACAAAATCCTTTTCTTACTTCAAACACCACGGCTTATGCCATCGAGTGATCACAAGTGATGGAAAAGCAGTACCGTATTCTCTCAGATCCACGAGTACCTGTGGAAAAGAACACAGATCATGCTGGACGCTACAGTAGGGTCTGTGATAGTGTTAGATATAGCTTCAAATCACAGATTATTGCAAGTAAATGACAAACAGCCGTATATGTAGCAAGACCCAAGTGCGAGACCAGTCAGTACCTACGGTATGGGCACGAGAACAAAACACCAAAACAGTATAGATCCCAATCATCCAAGAACCACATTCTATATCCATCCCAATTCCTTGACATCCTTTATATCCTACCAACTTTCATGGCCTTCCAATGCGCCATGTAGTGCTACGAGCCTTCTTAGCAAGAGGCCGTGAAGCACGGTAGCACTGAGCAGGAGTTCAAAAAGTTTCCTACACACCAGGGCCAAACCGTGTTCCTAGAAGTACCAAAGTTGAATCTTTCCCCTTTCTCCTGCTCGGTGTCAAAAGCTTCCTTAGCGTTTGCGTATACCGTAGATTTCAAGGCGCCATGACAAGAGCAAAGATGATAGAGTGGGAATAATGGAAGCCAAAAATGTACTTTGACAATATGAAAGTTGAGTATTTCTCCTCTACCTCTCCAAGAAAACTGACATTTGAATTGTCCACGTTATAACATGGCTTTTGTCCCGGTCTCCGAAACCCATGATCCTTAAGAAGAGAAGTAGAACGAGAAGTGATAAGATCTGTATGCTGCGCAGCAGAATGGTATAAAAAGGTTAATTTTGACGTCTTTTAAGTATTTTTTATCGATTCGTCCAGAAGTTCTCATGTGAACACTTGTAAAGGCTTAAGGACTAGAGGGAGCAATTATCACTGACATCAACAAGAGTAATCTTTCAATAACGAAACAACGTCCGGCATCTGTAGTCTATGACTGAAGAAAATTGATGCTATCGTATCGTCGTATGAGTCATACGCTGTCCTACCAAATTCCTGATGGGCAAAAAAGATGCAAAAAAGAAATGATTTGGGCGCGATTCGAACGCGCGCTCTTTCGAACTACGGATTTTGATCAATCAACCTAAACGTAGCGCCTTAGACCACTCGGCCACCAAACCATGTGTGGTAGCTTCAACTTTTACATCATATTCACACTGAGATATGCCTTGATTATGGAATACCAATCAACATGACCATCAAACTCTCACTCCAGCACAACTAATCACAAGGAAGCTTTTTAAAATTTATCTGCTTCCCTAAATTATTGCAATAGAGTTATATTACGAAGTTTTTGTTCTGTACCTCGAAGCAGCGACATGTGTCTGCGCGTACAGTACCGTACACTGTTGAACAAATGGGTTAGGGGTAAAAGTAGCTCCTTGGCATGTTCAGTATTCTACCCCGAGACAGCGTACCGTTCATACGGGCCCCAGCAACGTCGCATTTTCTTACTCCTTTTCAGCGCGTTAACTTCACCTCTCCTTGAGCTCACCAAACCACTCAAACACACAATTCTTCACTATGCGGTTGCCCATAATACTCGGAGCCACTGTTTTGGCGTCCCTTTCCTTCTTTACTTCACCTGTTGCTGCCACCGCCCTTACGTACAAGCTTGCTCCTAACGAGAGACAATGCTTCTACTCAACTGCTGATAAGAAAGGGTCTAAGGTGGCCTTTTACTTTGCTGTGAGTTTTTTCTCCCACGGCTTTCAAACGTTTTTTCTCGGTCCTAACTCTTCGGAACAGGTTCAATCGGGTGGTTCTTTCGATGTCGATTATAAAGTGACGGGACCCAACGAGAAGATTATTCTTGATGGGTCCAAGGAGAGGCAGGGTGATTTTGTTTTCACTGCCAATGAACCTGGAGAGTATAGCTTCTGCTTCTCCAACGATATGTCTACTTTTGCCGAGAAGATGGTTGATTTTGAGATTGCTGTATGAGCACCGCTCTCCTATTGGCCCGAGCTCTACTTAACAGGTATACAGGTCGAGAACGAAGCCCGTGCCGAGCTACCGTCTAAGCAAGGAACCTCTCCCGAGCATCTTTCATCCCTCGAAGAGTCTCTTTTCAAGCTCTCCGGTCAACTCTCTACCATCTCCCGTAACCAAAAGTACTTCCGCACCCGTGAGAACCGCAATTTCAGCACCGTCCGCTCCACCGAATCCCGAATCTTCAATTTTTCGGTTATCGAGTCCCTTATGATGGTTACGATGTCATGTCTGCAAGTCTTCATTGTTAGATTCTTTTTCCAAGGTGCACGCAAAGGTGAGATAATCCCCCCTCTTAACTTCTCTCATCCCCCCAACAAATCCCTTTATCAACCCATGAATCCTCGTGTTTGGTTTTGCTTGCCCCTTTCGCCACTCTCATTCCGCTAAAGCATATAGCAGGTTATGTGTAAACGGGACGTGCATATTTTTCTTTTTTCTATGGATGATATTGTTTGTATTACAACAGATATTTTTTCAGTCAATGGAGTTGTGACACCAAAAATTTTCATGAGCCATTCCGTTATGACATGTTATGCTGGATTAGGAAGGATGTACTGGTTGATTGTGAAGTGTGCGAACGACGGGATAGCATAGTTTTTTTTCCTTTTTTTCCTTTTTTCCAATGGTCACAAGACTAGGTAGTATTCGTTTCAACGGGGAGTTCAAAAGTAATTGACATTTGAGGGAACATATCGGACATCTACTATCTAACTAAGGGGAGAAAAACGCTGTTCTAAACGGAGGAGGTGGAGGGGGGTGGTGGATATCATTAGTGAATATCTTTACAAAAGACCATCTAATTTATGCAGAAAGAGATTCTTCTATAATGGAAAACAGACCCATTTCAGAGATGCCGAACAACTAACAATCATAAAGTAAATGAGATACCTGCCTTTCATATCATAGCAATAACGACAGAACCCAATTGACCCAACACCCGCCCACCCCATCCACTTTCCCCTCTTCCCCCACCTCCCCTCCCTTTCCAGCTCTGGAAATGTTGCAACGTTCGAGACATAAATAGCCACTCGTATGACAAACCGCCGAACGAACGAAGGATGAAAAGGTGCAACAAGCCTGTACAGCACGTATGTTAAAAAAAAAAACAAGGAGCAAAAGAACACAGATGGTATATGAATTGAGAGAAGAAAAAAAAAGGATACAAGAAGCTATGGAAACAAAACAAAGTAAGAAAGAAGGAAAGAGAATTTTTTACATTCCATCACCATTTTTCAAGTAATTCAACCCGCCCGGCCCGGCCATGTAGGATAGGATATCGACCAGTCAATCGGTCAAACCGGAAACTCCATCCGTGAAGAATACGCCTGTGAGGACAAACAAAAGAGTAAATAGTCAACCAAAAGAGGTACCGTAAGTAAAGTAAAGTAAAGTATAGTACAAAACTCCACCACACTTTATGTTCTTTTTCTTTTCTTTTTTTTTCCATACAGCGAGAAGCAAGAATGATTATGATATAAAAAAAGAATACTTAAACCCCATCTAAATTCAACTGCTCACATTTATTCCCCAACTTGGACACCTGCAAGAACACGTCTGTGCCATATCCATCCAGACTATGCAATTCGAGGCTACCGGCCCAGTACTCGGCGTATACTCTACTCATTGGCAGGCCCATTCCCAGCCTGAGGTTTGGAGGACGAGAGGTTAGTCGGGAGAGGGAAGTGTCCATGCTTTCGCGGCGGGAGTGCGTGTGTGCTGTTTTCTGGAGCTCTTGGAGTGTAGCCGCCATCTTTGGTACTTGCGAGAAGTTTTGGAGGTAGTTGTTTGCGCGGGGGCCTTTTGCGAAGGACCAGAGGTGTGGCAGTTCCGCTATGGGTATGCCGCCGCCTTGGTCGGATACGCGGAAGATTATGTGTTCCTTTGTGTGGCAGATTAGGATTTTTATGGGCGGGAGGTGGATTGGGGTGGTTGATGATGTTGAGGTGGATAGCTGCGTGTGGTGGTCGATGGTGGCTTGGATAGAGTTGCGCAGGAGCTCGCCGATTATGTATTCCAGGTGGGAAGGGATGTATGGGAATGTGGTGTCTAGGTGGCCCTCTATTTGAATTTCGGGAATTGGTGAGTTGGAGCTGTTGGCTTCACGGGCGAGTTCTAGTGTGTGCTTGCCGAC
Organism: Choiromyces venosus 120613-1; assembly: GCA_003788595.2. Lineage (NCBI taxonomy): Eukaryota > Fungi > Ascomycota > Pezizomycetes > Pezizales > Tuberaceae > Choiromyces > Choiromyces venosus. Next base: position 1,019,169 of record ML120362.1, read on the forward strand.
CTGCTCGACAACTTCCCGGGCATTGCAGCGGAGGAAGACCTCGCCGACGAAGTCGTGGGGTTGGTGGTTTACGGAGTCTGGGAAGTGGAAGGGGGAGTTGAAGGTGTCTGTCAGTGCTAGGTGTTGTTCCGCTATGACTCTTCTTGAGATCCTCTAAAATGTGCGGGTTTAGGTTTAGCCATCGAGTGATCCATCAATGATATATAGAACGAGAAAAAGAAACAAAATCCGGATGATTTTTTTTCACATACACTTCTTAGGATAACATTCATGAACCTATCCAGCTCATGCGACGGCACCAAATCATTACACTCCAGCACGCCCATGGCAAGACTTGGTATGACGGTGAGATGCTCCTGCAAAGCCGTCTTGACAATCTCGCAGAACTTCTCGTTATCCTCGAGACTCTTGATCTCGGGGATCCTACGGAAGGATTCGAAAGCTTTATAATAGAGCTCGTACACCTCCGACAAATGCCTGTTCGTGACGACCACGTACGGCAGCTTCTGCATATCACGGATGCGGTGGGCTATGCGCAGCGGGAGTTCGGTGCGCACATAGTTTGCCGAATTTATGATCTTCTTCTCGTCCAGGTTGCGCCCGCCGAAGAAGACAAGTTGGCGGAGGGAGATGGGGTGGGCTGGCTGAGCGACGTAGGAGTCCAGGACTCCCGACGCACGCCAGCGAGGATTGTGTTCGATTGAGGAGAGGTGTCGGGCATTGATTTTGGTCGTTGTGGTTGGGGCCGTGGTGGGGAAGAGTTGGGAACGGAGTACTTTTGCATGTGAGCCGATACGGATAGCTTGACTCATGGATGGTTCTAGCGAGCTGATGCATTGTCGCATTGGCGACGAAATCTGAAGGATTGCAGACATTCTTGTGTAAATGCCATTGATCAATGGACAGGTTGTGGGGGGTGAGGAGTGGAGTGGAGTGGAGTGGAGTGGAGTGGGGGGGAGGGAAAGGTAGGTAGGAAGGAAGGGTCAATTGTATTGTGTGAAAGGTGTAGAAGGGGGGTGTGAGTGTGAGACAGTGGGGTGTGAGTGTGTGCTGCTGAGTCATGGAAGTTGGGTAAAGTTCATTAGAGTCGCACCTCGTTATAACGAAAGCCAGGAGGACATATTTTTCTTTTCGTTATAACGAGATTCCATTACAGCGAATAATTTGGGGGGGTTGTGAATGTTAGTAAGCAAACCGTGAGGGAAGAAAGAAGGAACTGGATCCCTTCTTTACTCACGATTTTCACAGCATTGAAGCATAAAAACTGTCACCAAAGAGGTATCACAGACCAGCAGATGTTTAAGAGAAAATAGTAGAACCTAAGTCACAGGCTACAGGAGGAGCTTAGATTTTTACGACCCCCGAGAAGTCTGGTAAAGAACTTGAAGAAATCTTCTACAACCAGGCAATCGAGGTGGGCCCAAACACACGCAAGGGTACACCTTTAGTCAGCATGTTTTCCCTTATAGCAAGATCAATTTGTATGTGGACGGAGGGGTAAAATCTGAAAATTCTTTACATATTCGTTATAGAGTGTCTTCCACCATGTATTTCGTTATAATGAGGAAATTTGTATGGGGAATTTGAGCTCCAGAAGGCGGGTTTCGTAATAGCGAACTTTCCAGCACAAAGAGGTCCATTATGTAACCTAGTTTTCATTCTTCTCTAGCCCGGGGTTATGCCCCGTTTCACGAACTTAATCGTATCTAGCTACTAAGGCGTGAGATACTCCCCCCAGCCAAGGGCCCCCTTAAAGAAATTTCCTCCACTCCGCCCATTGCCTAACCAATTTTCGTTGTCCCCTCGCCCAACCTAAACAAAAGAAACTCCTCCCCCCCCCTTCTCTCCTCTCCTCTCCTCGTTGTCCCCTCGCCCAACCGAACAAATGAAACTCCTGCCCCCTCCCTCTCTCTTTCCCTCGCCCCGTTGTCCCCTAGCCCAACCGAACAAATGAAACTCCATCTCCCCTTTTCCTCTCCCCGTCCTAGCCTATCTACTCCTTCCCCCGTAAAGAAACCCACCCCGTCACCTCTGTGCCCAGTGGTCGTGTACTTTAGGAAATCTAACTACTAAGGAAACCCACCCCGTCACCTCCGTGCCCAGTGGTCATGTACTTTAGGAAATCCAATACCAAGGAAACCCACCCCGTCGCCTCCGCGCCCAGTGGTCGTGTATCAAGGAAACCCACCCCGTCGCCTCCGCGCCCAGTGGTCGTGTACCCAAAGAAACCCACCCCGTCACCTCCGTGCCCAGTGGTCGTGTACTATAGGAAATCCAATACCAGGAAACCCACCCCGTCGCCTCCGCGCCCAGTGGTCGTGTACCAAGGAAAACTAACTAATAAAGGAAACCCACCCCGTCGCCTCCGCGCCCAGTGGTCGTGTACCCAAAGAAACCCACCCCGTCACCTCCGTGCCCAGTGGTCGTGTACCCTAAGAAATACTACCCCCCAGCATTACGCCCCTGGGTCGCCGGGCCGCCGCTCCTCTTTTCTTCCCCTTCCGTCCCCAGGGTTTCTCCTCCTTCTCTATTTGGCCTTTCTTGGCCTCCCTTTGTTGTAGCCAGGCTCGTGTGTCCTGGCATGTCTCTCCCATTTGTCCTTGCTTGCCCTGATTTTTGATCCACAGGTGTCGCATTCCCTTGTTTTGTAGACTCTTTCTGCTTTCGTTGGCTGCGAGGTTGGCAGGTTGATCCCGGCCGCCGTGGTTTGCGCTATGTTGAGCGTTGTTCCTTTGTACCTCGGGGGCTCCTTTTTCAGGGCTTCCGGCCAGTTTTTTATCCATTCGAGCAGGATCGCTTGGTCGCTGGGTTTGTACAGGTGCGCCTTCGTGGGGGTTGTTATTCCGCAAAACTCCATTAGGTGCCAGCCTGTTATTACATCCCTTCCGCAGGGGCATTTCCTTCTCTTTCCTTCCGCGGTCTGGTAGGGCCATCCTGCCGTCGCTCTCAGGTTCACAACCTTTCTGAGTTGGGTGCGGGTGGTCCTTCTCCAGTGTTTGTAGCTCCTCTTTGGGTATCCCTTATATCTTATGTCTTCCCCTTGGATATTTCTTTTCCATATTTCGAGGAAGTGTTCTTTAAGGTTGCTTTTTCCCAGTTTGAGGTTGTGGGCGGTGGTGATGATTTGTTCTGCTCCTGTTTGGGTTATCCATTTCTTGGTCCAGCTTGTGGGTCGGTCCAGGCAATGGGCTCTGAGGCATAGGAGGTTCTGTCTGTGTTGCGTGTATAGCCTTAGGGGGGCTATCCCCGTTTCGGCGTATATCGCTGTCAGTGGGACTTTTGCTTCCAGTCCTAGGGTGCTCCTGATTATCTTGTTTAGGGCGATTTGAGCTCTGTCTATATCTCCCATATTTCCCCAGACCTCTATTCCGTATGTGAGTTGGGGCAGGATTAATCCTTGGATAAGTCGTAGGGTGGTCCACGCGTTGAGTCCTCCTATGTCGTATCTGTTGGTCAGGGCTTTGAGGAAGTAACCAGTTTTCGTCGCTTTTCCTATCCATTGGTCGACGTGGTTTTTCCATTTGAAGTCTTGTGTTATAAAGTATCCCAACCAGCGGAGTACTTTCTTTTCTTCCGCCTCGACGTCGTTTGTCTTGACGGTTAGGTGCTCGTTTTGCGGAGTTTTTATGTGTATTTTCTCCGTCTTGAGGGGTGACAGGTTGTAGCCGTGGTGGTTGCATTCGGCGTTGACTCTGTTCAGGGTGTCTTCGTGGGCTTTTTGTCCTTCCGTCTTGTTTCTGTACGCTGTCGCGATCAGTATGTCATCGACGTATGTGAGGATTTTCGTGATTGTCCCGTTGACATTTCTCGGTACTATGCTTGTTATTTCTCTTATGCTTATTAAGAATAGTATCGGTGAGAGGGGTGATCCCTGTGGTGTTCCCTTGTCTGTGGCGAAGGCCTTGGAATTCCTTCCGTTAAATCGGTAGTGCGTGTTCCGATTGGCCGCCCAGTGTTGTACCCATTGTCCTAGGTGGGTGTTCCTGTTTTTGATGGTTTCGCAAGCTTCTTCCATCCGGAGGTGGTCGAACCCCCCCTCTATGTCTAGCGCTGTCAGGCAGATGTACGGTTGTTTGGCCGTCGTTACCAGGTCGTTGAGTGCCTGTATTGCGTCGGTGGTCCCGTTATTCTTTCTGCCTCCAAACATGTTGGGCGTCAGTAGCTCTAACTCCGCTATCCTTATCACTGCTACCCTTTCGAGAACTTTCGCGAGGATGGGTTGCAGTTGGATTGGTCTCCAGCTTTTTGCTATCCTATAGGATTCCTTTTTTTCTTTTTTTATAAGTATCGTACTGCTTTCTTTCCAGCTTGCGGGGATGCCTTCTTTCCATGCTCTATTCATCATTGCTGTAAATAGGGTTTCCCTGCATTTTCTGAATTCTTTTATCGCTTTGCCTGGGATGCAGTCCGGTCCGGTCGCTGCTCCGTTGGGTGTCGCTTTCAAGGCAGTGTCTAGGATTCCTATGTCTAGTTTTTTCGGTTCGCTGGTTACGTCTTCCAGGGTTCTTCGGTGTTCTCCTCCGTATAGTGCTTCTTGTAGTTCTTGCGCTATGTGGGGGTGTTCTGCCGCTATGCTGCCGTCTCCCCTGGTGAGGGCTGGGATAGGTTGTTTGGTATTTCTCGGCTTGACGCTGGCGAAGCATTCGGGGTCCGTTTCTTCCTGTAGGGCTCTTCCGTTTGCTTCCAGTTTGGCCTTTGCTATTTCCTTTCTGTAAGCTCTCTTCCTTACATGGAGGGTGGGGTCGAGGGGGTGGTTCCTGATGTCTCTTATCAGGGCTTTTCTTTTTTCGGCGAGTTCTTTGTTCCAGAAGGCCCTGCTTCCTTCTTTCGCCCGGGGGGTGTGTGCCATAATTATTCTTGAGATCTCGGTTTGGATGAAGGCTGGGTCGTCGTTGTCCTTAATAAGGAGGAATTCCGTTCTTATGCTGTCCCAGTTTGCTTTATCGTATCTCAAGGGCCCTATCGTTGATTTTTTCCACTTTATTCCCGTTTTTATGCTGAGTGCCTCGTGGTCCGTGGATGGCATTGGGACAGTCTTGATTCTCAGTTCGTGGTGTCTGTCCCCTATTACCAGATCTATTGTGGTTCCCGTCGGCCAGTTGTGGGATGGCGGATGTGTTGTTGTATACGGGTTGGCTACCGCTAAGTCTCTCTCGCACATCCATTTCCTCAATCTGGTTCCTGCCGTATTCGGGGTGCCCATTGACCAGGCCGGGTTTATTGCGTTTAGGTCTCCTATAATTAGGTTGTTTCCTCCCTTGTTCCACTCGTTCGTTGGGTCCAGTTCCGGGCTTTTGGCCGTGGTTCTTTTCCCGTAGACCGGGGGTCTTTGGTATCCTAGTGTTATTTCCATTCCTCCTGTCCACAGGGTGAGGAACTGTGAGTTAACTCTTTCTATTACGAACATGTGGACGTATTCGTTTTTAATGTATGAGGCGCAGCCCCATCTAACCGCTTCCGTGTCTGCGTAACATGTGTAACCTTCTATGTGTATCCAGTTATTGTTTTCTAGTGGGCAATCCGCCAGCGTGATAATTTTTGGTTTAAGTTTTCGTGAGATCTTAAGTAACTCTGTAACAACGTTCATGGACCCGCCGACGTTGTGGTATATTATATCGGTTGTCGCCATAATTAGTCATGGGGGGTTTGTAGGGGCGGCTCTGCTGAGCCGGGGATCACTAGGCTATCTCTGGGTGCTACCCCTCCTGCTCTGCCCCTGGAGGGGCAGTGGTTGTCTCCTGCGAAATGTGTGGTTTCTTCGCAGTTGGTGCATCTTCTGATGGTGTGGGAGCATGCCTTTCCCTTTCCTGCCGTGCAGTAGAGTTCCGGGCACCTGTGGTCTAGTGTGTTGTGGTTGTTTCTGCAGAACTTGCAGGTTGCTGGGAGGCGACAGTGCATTGCGTGGTGTCCTAACTGTAAACATCTCGCGCAGCAGGTTGACGAGTCTCTTCTGGCATATCTTACGAAGGTGCATCGTTGTCCGAAGATGGCCATGCTGCCTTCCTTTTTGTTGAGTTGGGCATTAACCCAGTCGTTCTTCTCTACCGTCGCTATGATCGATGATTTGAGCTTGTTATCTGCCTTGAGCGCGGTCGGGGATCTGATCCATCTGGGCCTATCTATGATATGGATTGCCGGGTTGTAGTCCGAGATTTCCTTTTCCAGCTCGTTCCAGTTGGAAGAGTCTGTGTTCCAGTCGTCGGGGGTCCACTCATCATCGTTTCCCAATGGGACTCCGTGGATCACTATGTTGGCCGTGGGGACATCCGTGATGATGCTAAAGCCAAAGATGTCGATGTCATTTAGCGCTTTGGTTATCGCGCCGGAGTCTTGGAGTGCTGGTTCGGCTGGGAGGTCTTGGACCGTTGTGAGGACCAAGTCATCGTTGTGGTTGTACTCCGCGAAGGCGAACTTTACCTTGGTGGCACCGTTCACCGCGTCTCTTATGTGTACTGTGGAGCGTCCCGCCGCCCCTATTCTTCTTCCTTTTTCCACCGAGCGGATCAGGAGTCGTCTTTGTCTTGCGTGGGGGGTGGAGGGGGCTGAGGGTCCCTGTCCTTGGCTTCCGGCTTGAACTGCCGGTGCCTTTCCCTTGGTCCTTTTGACCAGGACGAAATTGTCGGTATCTATTCCGGCCGCCGTCATTGCCGCGTAGGTCTGTTTCTTGCTCGTTGGGGCGGGGTTGTTTGTTCGTGTGGGTTGGGTGATCTTGGGGACGGCTGGGGCTGGTGCTTGGGCCCGTTGTTGTTGTTGTTGTTGTTGGGCTTGTGCCCTTGGGGGTTGCGGTTGGGGGTTCTGTGTCCTTGCTTGCTGCGGTTGTTGCTGCTGCTGCGATTGGGCGTTCCTCTGTTGCTGTTGCCCGGGGTTTTTGTTTGCGTTGATGGCTTCCAGGAGTCTGGCTTCCATCTCTGCTAGTCTCAACGTAAAGTTGTTTTCCATCGCTGCCAAGAGATGGGCTAGTCCTTCGTTGGTGGGGGTTGCGTCTGCCTTGCCTATGTCTATTTCTTGGGGGAAGGGGGCCAGGATGGTGTTTGGGCTTTCTCTGGTGGCCGTTACCTGGGAGCTGGTTTTTTGGGTCTCTTTGCCCTTGCCCTTGTTATTTTCGGTGTTTTTCTTTGTCAAGATGCGTACCGAGAGGGAGGAGGACGGGGTTATGGCGGGTTCGACCGTGAGGTTTCCCGACGGGGTTCCTGGGATTTCCAGAGGGGAGGAAAACCTCACCCCTCTGGGGAGTTCTTGCGAGGTTGGGGCGTGTTGGCTGTCCCCTATGCCCGTACCGTCTGAGTTTTGACCGTTTCCCAGGGTCATGGCGGTGTCTTGCGTTGCCTGCGAGTCTGGGACCTCGATCGCTTCTTTCATTTGGACGTCTGGTGGGGATGATTGGGGTATTTGGGAGACCGTGATCGGACTCTCCTGGGAGGGGTGGAAGGAGGAGGCCATGGCGGCTAGTCCCGCTAGGGTCTCGTTGTCCGCGGCATCTGTTGTTTCGTTTCCGAACACCTTTTCCAGGGTGGTGCGGAATCCAGGGAGGGGGGCCACAATAGTTGCTTCCTTTCCAGTGTTTGCTAGTTGCACGAAGCATGTTTCGTGGCATCCTAGTTCCTGTCTGACCGTGGGAAAGTTGCTTCCTGGTGCTACGATCCTGTTTCCTACGTTGACTGCCTTATTTCGGCAGTTTTTGTTGTGTTCGATGACCGAGAACATCGGGAGGAGTGACTGAAGGGGTACTCCATGAGGGGAGCCCGGGGGTAAAAGAGATGGGGAGTATGGCCTGGGGCTCTTGGTGGGGCTTCTGGGGCCTAGAGGGGACGGCGGAAGGGGGGTTTCAAGAATGATCTTTTCCCTTGTTGCCTTGCTGTAGGGATGGAAGCTTTGAGCTGCCATGGTGGAGGAAGTCAAGTTGGTCTTTGGTCGGAACTTGTTTCCTGTGGTGTTTCGAAGCCTTAGGATGGGGCCTTGTGATTGGCTCCACACCCAAAGGGAGGGTATCGTAGGTGAGGGGGTGGTGTCGTGAAATCAGAGAAAACTCTGACTATACCGGAGGGTATTGGTGACGTGGCAGTAAAAATGTGATATGTGACCTGTCCTTGGTGTGGAATGTGGAAAAAGCGAAGAAATTCTCTCAAAAAAGTGGGGATTTGTTCGTTGTATCGTATTTTCAAAAAAGGAAGAGGTCCATTATAACGAGGTGCGACTGTAGTATGATACGGTATCATACCGGTAGACCACCACCACGGCTGGTACCGTCAAGTGCGGGTTGGGGGTTTCAGAACTCTTGAGCACGCTACACACCTATCACGTGGAGTATCATACCCATACCAGTAAGTGCAGATTGCCGAGTTGTCGACCGGTCCCCCGCACGATCTTTTTTAATTTTTGTATCAGTGCGAGGTATGAGAGAAGTAAAAAAGTGCAAAAAGGGTACGCGCTGATGTATCGCATTTTGAACCCACTTTATTTTAACATTGTGCTCTAGATCTCCTTGTTGTTGCCGACTTAGATCTATTTTAATCAAGTTGGATGTCGGTAGGTGTGAGGCTCTATTATGGTTGTGATTCTGTGGTTTTCCGGATTTGGCCGTCCCACAGGAGTGAAGAAAATAGTGGGACAACGCCATTCCCCACCAAAAAAAACTGGTGATTGGGAAAAATTATCAACCCCGAAAAAAGATTTAAAATTCAAAACATTGCGTAGATAGCTTCAATTATCTCTGGAGATCATCTGTATAACCTCTAGGAATTTCTTGTCAAATGAGTCACTATTTATAACTGTATATGCATGTAGGAATCGAAATTTCCTTCCAACGGCCGCCTAACTGGCATTTTTTGTATGGCAACCAGAGGATTTCTCCGGTTCCAACTCTATTTGAAATAACTGGTCAAGCAGAAATGATATTTATATTCCCAAAAACCTGAGAGATGAAGTGGAGAAGCATAAGGGACAGTCTATGAAATTATTTTCATCCCAATTCCAAATTTGCGGTTGCTATCAATGTGTGAAAATTCGCTATTTTGGTCAGTAACTGGTCATGTCCCACTATTTTCTTCACTCGTGGTCCTGGCATAGATGTACTAATACGGTGCGTTCTTTGTAGCTACAAGATCCTCGGGGAGATAAAGAAGATACCAAAAGCTCAGAACGCAAATGGATCCTAGGTCACAGCGAGCGGAACTAGCTTTCTTCAGCTCTGAAGCATCAAATACCTAGCAGAGAAATAGGTAGCGGCTCGAGTGAGCGCCCATGACGGATGCCCGAATCAAAATGCTTTTCGGGATGGAATCAGGGAGGGGACAAAGGAATATTCCACGAAAAGTCTTGGGGGTTAATCCTAGCTTCTACTTACTGTATTATAAGAGACAATAGTTATCAAGGCTACTCATCAAGAAGCATATGGTGGGCGCTGACCATTTAAGGTCATATTATAGAACCAAGGAAGAATAGAAACAGCAAACTAGTTACCATTGACCTCTTTTCGAAAAGGTATCCTGGTAATAGAACATAATTCATCCAGAAAGCAGGGTAAGTTTACCACCAAGGCAACAAGAACTATTCCCCATAGCGAAATCTGGCTGGTAGCGCACTTGAGAGTTTAAATACCGCTAGTGAAGTATGTTAAGGAATGGTTAATATTACCTAAAAATGAGACATGAATATGAGTGGTTTTACAGACAAACGCTCTAGTAAGGAAGCGCTAGAAAATGATTGTTTATAAAACATCATCAAAGGAGGAAGCAACCCGAGGTTAACATCGTGCAGCATTGAGCAGAAAAAACGGGGTCCATCTTAGAGCATGCTAACAACGAAACCCCAATTCAAATGATGGTATCATACAGTCTTAAGGCATCTTAGGACACCACCTCTTCAAGACCCCTGAGCCACATTAACTTATCGGATAAGGAGGATACAACAGGGAACTACTAGTATCGTACTGTACCGGATTTATCGCATAATGTCTGTGGTGCATTCCTTTCACGCAAGGAGAATATGGTCTCCAGCAGAGCACCAGTGGGTGATTCCAGGATCATCTTGCTACATGGAAATAGGGCAATTGGTGTTCAAGTTAAGTTGTTAAATGTTCAGCTTGCTTTTGCACCGTGTTCAGGCGGCAGTAGGGCGGTGGTAATTATGTCCCTAAGGACAAAGCAAGGGTTGGATGCTACATATACATAATTTGTGAGCCTTTGCTGCTATCACATACGGTGTATACTCTTACAATTAGAAATTTATAATTTGAATCTTGGTTGGCCGAGCAATATTTTCTCTTCCTTACGTTGAACCCTAATGTGATTCAAATTCCTCGCGGGAAAAAATCATGAGCCAGTACCGGTATGAGCGGATTGTAATTCTAGAGATTTGGGATGAAGCAATACATATTCAGTTGGAAAAAACTGTTTCAACAATATACTACGGTGTTTGAGTGGAGAGAACTGAATTGGCGACACACAAGTTTGGAATAAGATGTTTGAGGATTACTAAGCTTTCAGCCACACATGTCACAGGCGGTATGATACAGCAAAAAGCCCCACCGGGAGCCCCGCATCAAGCCACACTTACGCATACGCTTACCTCAATGACCTCCTTCTTCTGAGCTTCTGTCGCGGCTTCCTCAAACCCTCTCTTTATAATCCAACCTAGCATCGAAGAGCCCCCCCAGTCTCACACCTAACTTTTCAAGAACGGTATTGTGAACTTCATTCAATCGCCACTCTACTGTTCTCTATCCTCTCCCCCCTCCTCACCTTATCTTCTCCCTCTCCCATCAGACACCGTCATCTCGCATCAAGTACGTTTGTATCTCCCATCACCGGCAATCGCGTTGAAATCAATAAGAATCATTGTTTCTACTGCCCTGCAACCTCTATTCTCATGCCAGACACCGAGCCCTAACATAATCTCTTCTCCACCCAGATCCCCTCCGTTATCTTTATTCAGCTCCCTCACATGCACACTTCTTTCCTTCTTAGGGTCTATTACTAACCTAACGAATCCCCTTCCTTAGTCTTAGTCCCGATTTCGCAGCAAGATAACTTTCACCTTCCACCTGCAACTCTACTTTCGCCCCACCGGTTCTAAAGAGTGGGCATTATAAAACGAAAAATTACCCGTCAATTTAACTCTTCTCTGTTGGAATAATGGATATGGTAAGCACACAAGTTTTTTTTTAAATTCACTATGTAATTCACTTTACTTAAGCTTATGCGCCGCTAACAAATGTGTATTATCAAGGAACAGGCCGACGATCAAGCTATGGTCATAGATAGCTTAGATCAGGACAATGAAAAAGCTCAGGATGTCACCATAATAAGTCCACAGCAGTCGCTAGATTCCAGTTCTACTGATGACAAGGACTCTATAGTGTTGGCTGATGACTGTAATAAATCCCTACCAATATTATTGAAATTTTAACTGAATTATCATTAGATGATGCTATGAAGAAAATCCTTCTTCCAGATATTCCCGATCTCGAGACAGAAGATGAGACTGTCTATACATGGAAAATTGAAAATTGGAGAAAAATGGATCGAAGGTCCCATGGTCCAGTATTTCATTGTGGTGATTCTCCATGGTACGGAACTGAGTGGCATTGCCGATGACGATCTACGAATGACCATTAACAGATTCTTAGGCGTGTTCTTTTCTTCCCGCAAGGAAACAATTGCGAGTTCACATCTTTTTACCTTGAGCAAGGCTTCGAAGAAAAACCTCCTGAGAATTGGTATAAATGTGTTCAATTTGGGCTTGCACTTTGGAATCCAAATGACCCATCAGTACACGTGACACACCGTGAGCTTTCTTAGTCTATGTGGAATGATTAATATGCATTTTCTGACAAGGTGTCTGGTTTTAGAGGCCCATCATCGTTTCACAGCCGATGAAGGCGATTGGGGTTTCACTAAATTTGCTGAGCTAAGGTCGTTAATGTCTACAACGAAGGAGAGGGCACGGCCACTAGTTGAGGACGAATCCGCAAACCTCACAGCATATGTTCGTGTCGTAAAGGATCCAACAGGTGTCTTATGGCACAACTTCTTAAAGTATGCTCCTTCGAATTATTTGTTAGTCTTTGATGCTAAATATCAATTTAGCTACGATTCGAAGAAAGAAACTGGTTATGTTGGCCTCAAGAATCAAGGTGCTACATGCTACCTCAATTCTCTATTGCAATCTCTATATTTTACCAATAGCTTTCGAAAGGTACGTACACATCTTTGAGGCATCTAGGAGTAAATGTTAATGAAAATTCATAGGCTGTCTACCAAATTCCTACTGAGAACGAGCCGCTCACAAATAGCGCACTTACTCTACAACGCTTATTTTACCTTCTTCAGACATCGAATGAAGCAGTTGGGACCTACGAGCTTACAAGATCTTTTGGATGGGAGACGCAGGATATATTTGCTCAGCAAGATGTCCAGGAGCTCAATCGCATTTTAATGGAGAGCTTAGAGCAGAAAATGAAAGGGACCCAGGCAGAAAATTCCCTGACAAAATTGTTCGTAGGGAAGACGAAAACCTACATCAAGTGTATCAACGTGGACTACACGTCCGAAAGGATTGAGGACTTTTGGGATATCCAACTCAACGTACGAGGATTCAAAAACTTGGATGAGTCTTTCAAGGATTATATTACAGTTGAGACGATGGGCGGGGAGAATAAATACTTCGCTGAAGGCCATGGACTCCAAGATGCAAAGAAAGGAGTAATATTCGAGTCTTTCCCAGAAGTTCTACACCTGCATCTGAAACGCTTCGAATATGACTTGAATACGTATGCGATGCAGAAGGTACGTTATTTAGTCCATCTTTCTGAACATCTTTGACTTAATTATCTTGCACGACAGGTGAACGACCATTACGAATTTCCCGAAGAATTTGACGCGGCGCCGTATCTCTCTGAAGATGCCGATAAGTCAGAACCTTATACATATGTTTTACACGGGTTCGTTATCCCAGTCTACTAATGATTAACAATTCTAACCCAACATAGTGTTTTGGTACATAGTGGTGACCTTAATGCCGGCCATTATTACGCTTTTTTGAGACCCGAGAAGGATGGCAAGTTCTTAAAGTTCGACGATGACCGTGTGACGAAGGCAACCCTAAGGGAGACAATGGACGAGAACTTTGGAGGTGACTATGGGCCAACTACTAATGGGCTTCTGAGAAACCCGCAAGCTCGAGCCATTTCTATCAAAAGATCTATGAATGCCTATATGTTAGTTTACCTCCGGAAAAATAAGATCGACGAGATTTTACCCCCAGTAACTGAAGCGGACACACCTGCTCATCTACGTAAGTTTTGCACTTTTTTCCCCTCTTATACTCTAGAAAGATACCCGGCTCAAGAACAAAGCTAATTGGTAAAACAGAGAAGAAACTGGATGAGGAAAGAGCAACTCGTGAATTACGCAAGAAAGAAAAGGATGAGCAACACTTGTACCTTAACGTGAAGGTCATAACGGAGAGCCAGTTTAAAGCCCACCAAGGTTTCGATCTTACATCTTGGGATGATAAAGATCAGCCAGAGGAAGCTCAGCCAAGGCACTACCGAGTTCTCAAAGCTTCTCTTGTGAGAGATCTTGTTGAAGGGGTAGCCACAGATATTTGTGTTGACCCGAGCAATGTGAGGTTATGGATAATGGTCAATCGTCAGAATAAGACTGTTCGTCCGGACCAGCCTCTCGCTATACCAGAAATGAGTATGACGTCCAATCCCCTATTCAGGAAAATCCAATCTTCTAATCATAGGGTATTAGGTATTGAGGACGCTTCAAATAAGCACAACAACAAGTCGAGCGACTTTAGACTCTGGGCGGAGGTTGCAACTGAGACTAAACCAGGCAAAACCCTTGAGCCTTGGGCTCAGGCTCGAGATTCAAACAGTTCTTGGATAGTTGTATTTCTGAAACATTATGATCCCGAGTTACAGTCACTGCGCGGAGTTGGCCACTTATACATGCGGAAATATGATAAGGTCGCAGAACTAATCCCGGCGATTCTGACTGAAATGAACTGGCCGCAAAACACACCTCTGAAGCTTTTTGAGGTTTCTCCCCTTCTATTACCAATGCTGGATTATATGCTAATGAATTCACAGGAAATAAAACCACAAATGATTGAGCCCATGAAGCCAAAGCAAACTTTCAACCAGGCTGAGATTCAGGATGGTGATATCATATGTTTTCAGAAAGCGTTCACCGAAAAAGAGTAGGAAACCCTCTCACTTGAATCGAGGAGAAGATGCTTACATTAATATAGGGCACTAGCTCTCTATCAAAGAGGTTTGATGCCGGATGCCAAAGACTTTTATGATCTTTTGGTCAACAGGATTGTCATCAAGTTTCACCCAAAGGGCCCTCATGCTGCAGAAGGAAAGGTCTTCGATCTGACACTTAACAAGAAAATGACGTATGACCAGGTATGTACAAACCTCCAGCTGTGTCAAGCAATCACTAATATTTTGGATAACAGCTTGCAGACAAAGTTGGTGACTATCTTGATGCGCCACCTACACATCTAAGATTTACAACCATCAATTCTGCGACCGGGGGTGCTCGGTCGATAATCAAGCGAAATCCCAACTCAACGCTCCATCAAATGCTTACCAATACCTATTATAGTAACACGACTATCTCACCCAATAGTCTGTTCTATGAAGTTTTGGAGTTATCGCTCACCGAGCTGGAGGCGATGAAAACCCTCAAGCTATACTGGCTGCCTGAGGGTATTGTGAAGGAGGAGCAGGTTGAGATCTTGGTCCCCAAGAGTGGCCAAGTTCAAGACATTGCTGCAATACTTCAAAAGAAGCTCGAACTAGATGATGAAACTGCGTCGAAATTAAGATTCTACGAGTCTCACCTGGGCAAATTCCACAAAGAATTAGACCCTACTTTCAGTGTGGCCGGAATCCCGGAGTACATGGGTTTGTTGGTTGAGCGTATACCAAATGAGGAGCTAGAAATGGAGGAAAGCGATCGATTTATCACTGCTTTTCATTTCCACAAAGAGCCAAGTAAGGCTCATGCTTTTGGGATACCTTTTAAGTTTGTCGTCAAGCAGGTGCGTGCAATCATTCCTTAGATCTTTGTGTCTTATATGCGGGGCTAACGGAGTTGGCTGTTTTTTTTTAACAGGGCGAGATCTTTGAGAAAACCAAAGAACGGTTGCAAGCTCGAACAGGCATCAAAGGCAAGCCATTTGAGAAGATCAAGTTTGCCGTGGTCAGAAAATCAAACGTCCCAAAGCCCATATACCTTTCGGATGGTGAGTACCCCCTTGCGTTTATGACTTGGTTGTGTAACCTTTACTAACAATCTTAACATAGAGGACATACTTGCGGACGTAGCTTCCGAGCCGGATGATGTGCTTGGATTAGACCACGTTGATAAGAACAGTCGCACCTGGGGCAGATCTGGAGGGCCAGAGATACGGATCAAATAGATGTGGCACGGCCGGGTTTCTCGCTTGCGTTCTTTTTACTTCTTTCATTTTTCTTTCCTTCTTCCACCTGGAATATAAACTCGTGATTCAGTTGAAGCTATTAAATACTTGCTTGGGTGTGGCGGGTCTTTCTCCTTTTTCCTTTTCATTAATCTCCCTCTTTTTCCATTCTTGTGATCTGTGATTGTACGCAGGTTTATACGCTACAAGCTGTGGTCGTTTGTTTCCTACTTTTCTTGCTTGGCTTCTCTTTCATTTTTTTTTTCCGGGTGGTGCAGTAGTCGAGATACCAAGGCTTCTATCTTTTCTATTCACTAAGTTACGATATTTCCTCGCGAGAGGGGATCGGTTAGCTGGTAATTGCTGAAGGAGAAAAAAAAAGACGAGAAAGGAGACGATAAGCTGATAAATGTAAACCAACATTCAAAATTTCACAATAATGGAGCTAAAGTGTACCGAGTGCTTCAAGTTTTTCTTTTTTCCTTCTTTTTTCCTTCTCTTGACCTTTGATTTACGTTTCACTTTTCACTTTTCCTCGGTTTTTTTTTTTTTTTTTTTTGAAAACTTTTATTTTCTATAGTAGTAGACGATTCGGCTATGTCTATGCTACGTTGGGCCCATTTATTTGACATGTCTAACCAGGTAATCTAGGATGTACTTTACACCAGCAAAACCCTTGTCTAAACCCTTCTCTAGAGAACAAGAGTAAAGAAAGAAAGAAAGAAAGAAAGCAAAATCACCCCAATATATCACAAAGCCTATCAAGATAAACATCAGGCACGATGGTAGCCCCTTCCTCCAAGATCTCCTCCTCGGTCGAGACGCCGGTCAGAACGGCCAACGTCCCACCCAAGCCGCCCTCAATCCCAAAGCGAATATCGGTATTCAGACGATCGCCCACCATGCAAGCCCTCTTCCTATCGAACTTGAGCACGCCCTCGATCGCATCCATCATAGCCTGGCTCGGCTTCCCGAGCGAAACGGGCGTGCGGCCGGTCATGTAGGTCAAAGGCGCGGACATGGACCCAGCGCCGGGGAACAACTTCCCATGCGTCGGGAAGGTCGAGTCGATATTCGTGGCCAAAAACACCGTCTCCGGATTCCGCAGGTACTGATACGCCCTGGCCAATTTTCTATACGAAATCTCGTGATCTAGTCCGCACAATACAACACCGACACCCTCATCCGGCCCGAAATTATCGTAATCCTCCGGCCTGATCCCCCCGGCCTCATCGCGGAAGTGCGAGACGCCCTCCGCCGCCAATTCCTCTTCTATCCCCGCTTCGCCGATAACGTACACCCTCTTATCCCTCGGCAACTTGAGCACGCGGGAGATGTAGATGGCGGAGCTGTAGGCGCTGCAGAAGATCTCGTCCGCTTCGCAGGGGATTCCCAATTCCTCCAGTTTGGTCTTGTAGGTTGCGCGCGATTTTGTGCTGTTATTTGTCACGAAGAGGAGGCGCTTGCCGAGCGTGCGCAGGTGTGCGAGGGTTTCGGCCGTTTTGGGGAGGAGGGTTTTTCCTTGCCAGAGGACGCCTGTGCGCTGTTAGTTTTATGTATTTGGGAGTGGGGGGGGTAAGTACCGTCGCAGTCGAAGAGGAAGATCTGAGGAGGAGGAGGAGGAGGAGGGGAGGTTAGTTACTATTGTACTTTAATTGAATTGGAGGGGGAAAAGGGGGGGGGGGGAACATCGAATTTGTCGATAAACGCTGCTAATTCTTCTGGCTTTCCGGTAAGCTTTTGTGTGGGCATTGTGGCTGTCTTGTGTTTTGTATCTCGTATCGTGAGGTTGGAGTTGGAGGTTGAAGGGGAGGGATGCCAAGATTGGTACAGTATTGTACAGTGTAGGAAGTAGCGGGGAGTTCTTAGCGTGGGTAGAGGACGGTAGCACCGGGTGATTTGGTTTTGGTGCGGCGGTTAACTTACCGCAAAGTAGAGAGAGGCTAAAGCTGGGATTAGTTGGTGGTTGCGAGTGAGGGGTTGTGATTTCAGGGGAGGGTGAGCAGTGGGGGGGTTTTTTTTTGTGCAGCTTGTTATGATAACCTAGAAAGCTAAAGAGGTGGTTTCATCAACGAAGACGAGGAGCAATGTAATGTATTCTATGAAAGCCTAATACCGTAGCAATACTTCCAGATATTTAAAGTCCAGTACGGTCGAAATTCCACAATTACCTCCTGTCTCAACCCGTCCCATAAAACCCGTTTCAGAAAACCCTTCCTCCTCTTATCTCGAAAAACTAAGGTGCTATTTGGCGCGACATGGGCGGGCTTTCAAACCATGGTGTGCACATACCGTATCTTCCAACCATGGTTCCACGGCCATGGTTTGTAACTGACCGCATTTTCCAACCACGGCGCGCCAAACAGCCCCCCAGTGTGCAGTAGCTTATTATACTGCTTTTCTAAACTACTGTAAAACCATCATACACTATAGCAAACTTACAAACAATACAGGTATAAGTATCATAGTACTCATAAGCTATAGGAACATGTTTAAAACTACACCAAATTCTAACAAATAACACGGCGAACGGGATAACTTGACAAGCATAATCACTTGAAGGTAGAAAAGGAACTGAGAAGCATACCGGTATGATGGATAGCCAGTATCATGCCAGGATCATTCTTGATATTTCACTCTTGGCTGGAACGGAATATGTGGGTTGTATTCATGCTAGGGTTTGATACTGTACAGTCTGCTATAGAAGTATTTTACCTGGCTGGTTGGCTATCTATCATAGCCAGATAATGTGTTTTCAGTTCACATCTCATAATCCACCTCAGTGCTAGCAGTGGCCATGAGGATAACTTAGACAATAAATCCGGCTATCCATAATCCCGTCAAGCCAGAACATCTTCATCCGGGCCTTTCACAAATCCACATTACCAATTAATCCGAAGAGCAAAAATCAAAAACGTAAAGCAAACAAAAAAAAGCTCAATTCCCAGTTGTTACTAATATACAGTAGAGACCAAATACAAACCAGGAAAGAGTGTTCTTTTTTGTTGAACTATCCAGTCTAATGTAGAAAAGGTTACTGGTATTCGATTGCTGAAGCATCAATCGCAAACAGTATAAAAAAATAAAAATTGATGTCAAGAGGTTAAAAGTAAAGCAGAAGAGGATGAAATGTGTGAAGGAAGGGAAAAAAACAAAGTAAAAAAGAGACTGCCTTTATAACTCCGGTCCCCAGTTTTCCCGTCCCACGAGCAGTGAACAGGATCTTTTTGATTTTTGATTTTTGATTTCGCGGCTGAAGAAGGGGTGAAGGCTCCTAGTAAACCACCCACCTCTGTACAATCGAGAAATAGCCGCCACCTGCAGCGCAGCGAGGGATTTAGAGCAACTCATCACAAGTCCAATCCTCATAGCTATAACCACCAGTCAGCACCAAGCAACTAACCAACACTATCCAACTTCTCCAGCAAGGAAGGGGGGAGGATGGGAATCTTACTATCCATCCGGCAAGTATCTCCTAACAACCAGCGGAATTTTCTTCTCCTGCAGCTCCTTGAGAGCGATCAGAAGCGGGTCCGTCTCACCACCAGTATCCACAAGTACCGGCGCATTCATACTGATCTGAAGCGCCCGGGTCCCCAAAATTCTAGCACGTTCGTACTTGGTCAAGTAGGGAGTGGTAGTGCGCTTGTCGTCGGGAATACGCTTTGGGTCCTTCCCACCGCGCGCCGCGCCAGAAGCTGCTGCCGCGGCCGCGGCTGGATCGCCGGAGGCTACATAGTCGTGGTTCCCGTTAGTCACGCCGTCCCCGTCGCCGTTGTCTGAGATGATGTCTTGTGGGTCGGCGTCGAAGTCATTCTCTTCGTAGTCATTTTCGTAGGCGTCTTGAGCGAAGCTGTTGTTAAGTGTGGAGTTAGCTTTTGTTTTAGGGAGGGGGGGGCGAATTGGGAATTTTGAGGGATGGTTACTCGTTCTCGCCATCGTCTCCTCCTCCGTAGTCAGACATTATGAAAAAAGAGTGGGTGTTGAAAACTTGTTTGTTGAGTGGTTTCTTGAGAGAGAACGAGTGCTGAAGGAGTGTTGGTAGTTAGGGGGTAGGTGGTTGGAGCGAGAGTTGTGAGATGAGCAAGCAGAGGAAAGAAAATAAAAAGATGAATTCGATGGAAACTTTACTGCAGGGTTGTCATCGCTTCTCTTTGACTAAACCTAATCTGGTAACGACAGCCACCTTCCAAGACTTTTTGCTTTATGAGGCTCCAGGGCTTTGTTCTCCTCGACTTCTCGAACATCTAACTTAGGGCACAAATAGTATCACCCGAGATACAATAATATGATACCGTCTTATTAAGCTACTAATGCTAAGATATGTATAATACCAAACCCATTGAATTCCCATTTTTAATTGAAGCTAAATAAATTTACTGTACAATAAGGAAAATCCCTGATAAACTCCCAATCCGAAACCCACAGAGCACCCACAAACTACTGTATCTATCATTTTATATAAATAACCTAAGGTTCACAGTAGGTCACCTTATTCATCATCTTCGTCATCGTCCTCCTCTTCCTCTTCTGAAGATTCCTCCTCTGCTTCGGCGAGCCACTTGACGAATACTTCAGTAGCTTGTCTAACCTTGCTCATTCCGCCAGCCTCGGTGGAGCTCTTCTCATCCGCCCACCAGGCATTAATAGCCTCCTCCTCTACTATATCCAGCTCAAAGACTCTCTGAGCAACAGTCAGGAGAAGGCTACTCCCATTCTTCCTCTCAACGCAATCCTTTTGTACCAGTAGTAGGAAATCCGATTGGTCAGCCTGGTCAAATATCATACGCTTCACCAGAGGCTCCCAACGGGTAAAGACTTCATTGGCAGCTTGTGACAGGCTCTTAGATTTGGTGGCTACAACTTGCTCTATGCGGCTATGAAGAGCGGAGACTGTGGCTTTGCGAACCTGGTGCCATGATGCATTGGCGGTCATCCTAAGACCATTGAGTTCCAACGAAGCAACTTCGACTGGATGGTCTCCTTCCATAGCTGTGAATAAAGATATAGCTGCCTCCTTATGCCATGCATCCGCCTCGGCATTATCCTCTGATGTTGCTGTTGTCACTGAATCCGAACGCTCTCTAAGCTTCTTATCCCCAGGGCTAAGCTCATCATCGGAATCCTCGTCGTCGTCAGAAATAGTGGATATCGAGGATTCTGAATCATTGATAAGATCTTCCTCGTGAAAGCCTACAATTTAAAGTCAGCTCAGAGAATCATTCAAAATATTGCTGAAAGTGTAGCTCACCCAAGCTATCCATCTTAGATCTTATAACCTCATCTTCTTCCTCAGACTCTGAATCCTCATATTCATGCCCGGCTAACAAGCCATCCTTATCCTCCTTATCCTCCTTGTCATCAGAATCAGAATCTGTATCAGATTTTCGCTTGTAGGCGGTGATCTTGCTTCCGGCTTTAATTGTGGTACCGTCCGGGATATTGACGTGATAAGATATCAACGCCCCCTTCTCAACAATGCAGTCCTTTCCCAGCTTCACCCCATTAGCAATGACTGAGCTGTATATCCTACATCCGTCTCCAATGACCACATCATCCCAGATGTAAGATCCATCAATAACCACGCCTGATCCGATCTCACAATTTCTGCCAATGGTGCTAGATCCCACAACGCTCTCTTCCCCAACACTAGTATCTGTCCCAATAAGCGTCGATGGCTTGATAGTAGCCGATTGCTCTAGGAATACACTCTCGTCTATGTATCGGCTTCCCCTCCCGGAGTCATAGCTTTGCCCATCCATGAAATTGGTGTCTGGAACCACCGGGTATGCCAATTGCTCCATCATATCCTTACTAACCCCGTCATATGCCTTAAGACTCCTCACACGGGCCAAATAATAGTCCTTGATGATTTGAGTATGAATGGTCTTGCCATAGAGATCGTAATCAGTAAGAATTCCATGTAGAAAATGCCGACGGATATGTTGATAATCAAAGTTCTCAGTAAACAGGGCAGGTACATCGGGAGAGCAGATATCCAAATAGCAATCAATCAGATCATTCCTTATCTGAAGCTCAGAATGGTCTTTGAACAGCTCACGGGGTATAACCGTGCCGCTCCTTCCGTACGGAATAATATCGTCATAGTAGACACACCGATTTGTAGCAGGATCGATCAAGAATACTCCTCTTTCGCTCTTTGCCCTGCCTTCGAATTAACATCCTCCATCGTTCTCACAAGTTAGGTTTAGGAGGTTACTTTGAACGGATCCCACAGCTGCCCTCCTTCAGAATCATAGTCATGATGGCATTTTTATCCGCAGTTCTACACTTTCGGTGGGTATCAAGGATATCCCCAAGCGGTAGATTACTTATGAAATCCCCATGCACCAACAAAAAGTCCGTAGTAATCAGCTGCTTAGAGTCGAGCTCACGCATGGCATCACCGACAGAAACGCTAGCCGGTGACAGGATAATTCGACAATTCTTGAACGGCGAAGACTTCTGTGCCCATCTCGAGGAACTGAATAACGATCAGTTAGGTAAACAGACAATGAGCAACAGGAGCAAACAAACCGAATGTACTCCTCAACCTTCTCAGCATGGCTAGAGGCGAATATAAAAACGTCTTGGACCCCGGAAAGAGCAAGAAACTCAAGAGTATATTCAATCAAAGGTGTATTTGCTAATTGGAGAAGGCACTATCAACCCAGACAAAACCCAGATTTTAGCACCGCCACCGATAGATAGAGTATCGAGACAGAACTTCCTACCCTAGGGGTCTCAAGCGTAAATGGCCTAAATCTTTTTTGAAAGGAATCGGCGAGCACCTAACCCATATCCTGAGTTAGAAATTCTTAACAGCCAGACAAGAACCAAGAAGGCTCAACATACGACAGCTTGTAGAATATTCTCCCGCTGCTGCTCCTCCGCTTGCTTCTTCCCCCCGGAAGATTTTTTATCTTTGCGGTTGCTCATCAAATTTGAGTTGTGTCGGCGATACCGTAATTGTGGTGGGGTCTTGGTGGGGTTGTGTGGATGGATGGTGGGGTTGGAGTCAGTGCCAAGAGGAAGTTTGGGCCAAAAGTTGGATTCGAGTGAGAAAATGTAGACTAAAGCTAACTTAACTCAACGGGTTGGTATGATAAAGGTGAGATGTAAAGCCACGACCCTCGATACTCTGGAGAGAAAGCACTAAGGAGGGCTTCAAAGTGTTTTATGATACAATTTTGTGTTTGTACTAAAAAAATAACTTTTTAATTATTGATTTTAGGACCCCCGTAGCTTGCATAATGTGATGCAAAAAACATTCAGGAACTGAGATAGCAGCAGCTAAACGGTTAGTAAAAGGGATAACTGGAGTAAAATAGCATTGTTATGACAGTGGGGGGAAAGGGTTAATTCCTCATCTCATCTCATCTCACCATTCTGACCCATTAATTACGAACCTGCCCGCAACACCATAGTCTACCGGCCTCATCCCCAAATCCCCAGAATTGTGGCGTCGCCAACCATCACTAGCCGCCGCCACAACTCTTAAATTATAACGAGAGGTGTCCTCAGTTCCTGCGTCCATAACCAAAGCGTTACGAGCAGACTCCCGAACGTCGACAGTTACCCTTTTTCCTTCATCTTCCTTTCCTCATCGCAACAAACTACCCTGCAGCAACAACATTCATTTTTACTTCCTGCTACATTGATATACACAAAACCACAGCTTCGCAAAGACATAGAAAAAGAAGAAGAAAAAGAAGAAATGGCAGCTCCTGTAGCTCAGGCTCCACCAACAGCTTCCCCGGAAGCGCTGGCAGTGGCCGAGTTCCTTCGTTCGCAAGATCTCAAATGTAGGACTTGTATCTTGCAGGGGCAAAGGAAGGATTTGTTTAAAGGTATATTCCCTCCTCCTCTTTCTGAGATAACGCTGTTGCTTCACAAGAGCTGCACCCTTCGCAATACTCTTCCCCCTAGAGGATACTTTAGCGGTTACTACCAAGGAGTATCCCGCGAAGAGCACAATCATGAGGATTCAGACTGCGTTATTTAAAATTAGATATACTATATGAAAAACACAACTAACGACGATAATGACGTACTATAGTTAAACGAGCCCTCCGAGCCCTGATGTCAGAAGCCTACACAAAAGCCCAAAAGAAGAATGCCCACTTGCCCCCCGTGACAGATCACAGCACAGCGGTTCATGTATTCTCCCTCCTCCCGCGCAACCTGTTAGCCCTGCGCGTCAGCAAGATCGACCCGGCCGCTGCCGATGACGGGCACGGGCACTCGCATGGAAAGCCCGCGAAGCGCATCAAGGGGCTCTGGACCGTCAAGATCGAGCAGCAGCAGGAGATGCGCGAGGAGCTCTACTACACCTGGTTCTACGAACCGCGCACCTGGAAGCAGACCATCATGGCCATCGGCGTTATCGTTGTCCTCCTGCTCGTCGTCATGTTCCCGCTCTGGCCACCCATGCTCCGCTTAGGCGTTTGGTACCTGTCCATGGGCATGCTAGGCCTTATTGGACTGTTCATCCTCATGAGCATCTTCAGACTCATCTTGTTCTTGGTTACTACTTTCGTCTTGCCGCCTGGTATTTGGCTCTATCCGAACTTGTTCGAGGATGTTGGCTTTTTTGATAGCTTCAGGCCCCTTTGGGCGTGGCATAAGGTATGAATGATTCATTGGCAGATATTTGAAGTTGCCCGCCCTGTGACTAACAATTACGCAGGTCAAGAAGTCCAAGAAAGACGGGAAGAAGGCAGCGCTTGAAGGAAAGGTCACCGAAATCACCAACGAGAAGTCCGCTGCTCCGTCCTCCACCGTCACACCTCCTAAACCCACTGTCGAAGACGGTTAAAGCCATCAACCATAAACCAACCATTTCCTTTTTCTCTCTTTTCTTTTTATCTTTTTAAATATTTCATCACGGGCAGACGCGGGCCATTTGTACAAAAATGGCTAAAAGGGGGCAGCGGGGGGGAAACGGGCGAGACTGTGAAAATTCAATTCTTTCTTTTACGCTGATAGGGAAGGGCGGTGAGTGAGGGAGCAGGGTATGTTCTATGATAGTTATTACAAAAAACGGAGTATGGTCGTTTCTGAACTATTTTTTGTAAGAACGAGAGGAGGGAAGGGGAAAAAGTGATTCTACAATATTATGTTGTTCCGAAAGTTCGGGTTCTTCACTGTTTTTACTTTTTTCTCTTGTTTTTTTTTACTTTTTTTTCCGGCTTTCAAAAAGCTAAGCTAGTCTTAATGTCACGATATTGGTGGAAAATTTGTGAAAATGATGGGTTAGTTCATGTCCTGTGTCATGTCATACTTTACAGTAGCACTTCATAGCTGTTGTAGTTAATGTCGTTATGTAAATGAATGATAGCTATTTTATACTGCTTGAGTGGGTAATGTGTGTTTAAAGTAAAGGCTTCCAGACAATCCGCAGTTTTATTTCCCTACCGTGCTGGTCGATGCAAAGGACGAGTGATACGACATGAACCCATCACATTCCCGATCGTATCGCCCCCCCCCCGATACGATCGAAATCCTATAGTAAACAAGTAACGACCCGTATGCGAACCACACAGCACCGCAAGTGATTGTCCTGTGCCCTAAACCCAGCTTCCGTTTTTTTTCCGTTTTTTTCCTTTTTTTTTGTTCTGTCCGTTGTTAAGGGGACCCACCATTATCCTATAGTAAATTTACAAAGAAAAAAAAAGCGGGCAGGCAATAAAAATCCCATTTATGAACTTAAGAACAAAAAAATTATCTACGTTGAAACGTAAAAAAAAAGCGAGGCTATCAAAACAAAATATATAAAGGATCATCAAATTTCTGTATCTCCCCATCCCATTTTTTTTTGGATCCCGTTCAATAATCCCCTTAAGCAACACTACCGATGATCATCTCCGCCACGCCTTCCTCCTCCGCTCTCGCGGTGATCTTTAATGCGACACCGGTTTTGCTGCTGTACGCCATCTTGATTTGGGCGACCACTCTTCCGCCCGAGATGGTCTTGCCGAAAAGCTTGAGGTTGTGTGTAGCTGTGTTGACAACTACATCTGAACCCTCCAATGGCTGGAGCGAAAGCGATTGGGAAAGTGCTTCACAAGCCTCTGTTGATGTTGATTAGTATGTGTCTCAAAGAGGAAGGTAGATGTTAGATGAAAAGCATACCTTGAATGCCCTTGACGCCAGTTCCGAGAGAGAAGGTTTCTGTGACCTCAGAGCCTGCAGCACCAACTTGTTCCCAAATATTACCAAAGCTTCCTGCAAACGACGGGACAACATAATCGCCGCCAGTGAGCTCTAAGTCCTCCACCTGATATTCATCTTCGAAGCCTTGGTCTTCTGGCTCACCAGTACTGGGATCAATCTCTTTTAATGTAAACTTGAGAACATTGGTGAAGGTTGTGATAGCGTAATTAGACTCCTCGCCGGTTCGCTTGAAAGAGACATATATTGTTCCGACTTCCTCAGTTGCCAACTTGGGCACAGGAATGATGAAGTCTTCCTCCAAGCCAGGTGCCTGCTCCTCGTCCTCGGGATCTGCAGGGGTAGCAACCATTGATACATCTTCCAGAATGGTATCAGTGAGAGTATTCTTGACGTTGAATTGGAGTACAAGGTGATCTTTGAAAATATGCTTGATCGCAGTAACCACATATTCGGTCTCTGCCTCAGTCAACTCCACTTCGCGACTAGACTTCAGCAGTGGTCCGTAAGGCTTCAGTTCGGGGACAGCAGCCAATTGCTGAGCATGCTGTTGAGCAGCTGCCGCTGCAGATGTGGCCGCCTCTGCTGCCGAAGGAGCAGCTGAAGGCCTGGGTACACCTGGGGTGGTTGGTGCCCTGAGAGTTGGCATAGTGGTGGAACGGAGTTTGAGGGACCGATCCTCTGCGTCTGCCTCCGCACGAGTAACAATAGGGATACTAGAGATATCAAACGGCGCATCAAATGTTGACTGATCACCTGTGACATACATCACCAACTGGTGTTCGAAAATCGGAAGTGAAAAAGTCGACTCGTTCTTGATGAATCTCTCGGCAACCTCACCTTCCTCCTCTTGAATAAGTCTCAGATTCAGAGCAGCCCTATCCCTAACCTCATCGTCGGGATCGTCAAGACATCTTGTCAAAAGTACAACGACGCTCTTCTTAACTTCAGGGTCGACTTTCCCGTCCTTACTTGCAACGCCAAACTTAGCCAAGGCTGTGACAGCTGCTGCTCGAACAACAGCATTTTCAAGAACAACCCGGTTATATATGTAGCGGATGTACTTAGTAGGCTGAGATGTTTTAGGTCCTTCTGTGCCAAGGAGGTGAAGAATGCGGACAGCAAGCTTGGTAAATTCGCAATCCTCAATGAATTCGCAAAGATGGGCGAGAGCTATCGAGGATGTAAGTATCGAGAACGCTGAAAGAGAGAAAGGAATTCACGCTACTAACCTTCTTCCCTACTCTCGGGGACGAACTTGATCAAGTCGAACATGCTTTCTACTACAGCTCTCTTGAATTCGTAACCGCCCTCATCCCTCAAGATACCGCTAAGAAAGCTCAACATGCCAGCTTGTTTGCTCGGGAACTTCAAGCATAAAGTACGGATAGCTTCAACAATTGTAATTTTGAACTCGTCTGTGATATCGGCCATGATGGCACTAGTCTTCCCCATCAGCCTATCCACAGAGCCTTCATTCCCAGTCTTGAGCAGAGTTGTGATAGCAAAAGTTGCAATGGAGCGGTTGGTATTGGAGATTAATGTTTCGATATCAATGTTGCAAACATTAACTGCCGCAGGCCTAATGGATGCAAAGTTATGCAAAATTCGAATGGCAGTAAATTTGGCAACCGCACGAGGTGAGGTCAAATAAAGTTGCAAGGCTAATTTTGAAAACAATTAGCTTGAGCTCATAGAGAGGAGGAAAGGTTATTTGCTATCTTACCATGTATAGCCGGTGCAACCTCAGCATCTGTCACATCCTTTAGTTCACAAATAGCCTTCGCAGCCTCAAAATTGACCATTTCTGCCTTATGTCTCAACCAGCCATCTAGCAGTGTATACATTGGTTTCCGTAGCCCAGGGTCTTCGTCAGCAAGTTTGGCTGCCAGCCTCACCAGCATAACAACCGCAGCAGGGTTTTTAACATTGCCCGATGAAAATTGCTGTACCATTTTGACTAAAGCCATTCGGTCGTGAGCACGCATTTGGTATAAAAGACCTATCGCATGATATTGGGTCATTCCGGATCCTTGAGGCGTTGAAGAGGCTGATGAGCCAAATCCTAATGAAAAGCCCGAAGACTTGGAACCTGAAAGTACAGCTTCCTGAGTTTCGTTGGCCCACCTTCGGACGACATCGCGTGCAGTTGGGAGCAGATGATAGGAAGATACAAGTGCCGCAGATGATACAGAAGGCGTCTTATCCACAATGGCGGTTTTTAGAAGTCGTTCAATCGCTTGAACCGTTGTGCCCTGTCCATAAAGTTAACTTTTGTCCGAATAAACCAACAGCAATGTTTGCGATACTAGAACTTTCAAAAGAAAAGCAAAATCACATCTGAGGAGACTGAAAAAATTGCGACTCTTCTGCGAGGGATAGAAGATAGAGTTGCAAAGATACATGCACCCTCTTAGATACTCTAGATAGTAGAAACTTACATCGATAATTCTACACAATGCCCGGATAGCATTGGCCCTATAGACTTCCTGCTCACCCGCACCTCTTCCTCCTGAACCAGCAACATCCTTCATGACCGAAGATGTAACCATAATAACGTCTTCAGCTGTATCCGCAAGCTCCTTGATAACCAGATAAACCATCTGTCGGAGAGCTGCATCACGGTGTTGGAAGAGCTTTGTGATGCCAAAAAAGAGGGATGTAGCTTCAGATGTGGGGAAACGCTCTCCGGTGTGTAAGAGATATGTAATCTTTGTTAAGAGAATGCGACAACGCCGAGGAGAAATTGGAGATGTATTGAAGAGTCGAGCTTAGGTACCAGTCGTATTAGCTTAATAACACAATGTACACAATAATTGCAAAGCATACCTTCTTGAAAGACAGAGCTGCGGTCAACTTTGAAGATTGCCTGGTCAGCATCTTCATCTTTTTTTGAATACCTCATTACGGAAGAATATTGTGAGGCTAGAAGAGTATGAGGGGTAGTGATAAATGTGTGGATTTATCGGTTTTGTCAGTCGTAAAGTCGTAACTGTCGTCCTAGATGAATTTCCCCCTTTCAAATCAGCGGCTCTATGAAATTGGATACCTACTTTGTTTAGTGGAAAGTTGTCTGGTTAGTGCTGCTATAGAGATAATATTACCCGGCCGCACAATCAGGGTTCTTGGTTGAGCTTGGGCTGTGGCTAGTGAGCCATTATGCCTGAACATATGGCTAAGGTGGTGTGGCTGTGGAGCGACTCGTTTCTGGTTGTGATTGGTGGAAAAGCGAGAGATCTCAACCCCGATTCCTTTTCGCAACTCCAAACGTCTTCCATCATCAACCTTCGCACCGTCATCTCATTGTCTCACACTCTCTCCGCTCATCACCATTATGTTCCCCATTCGCTCTGCCTCTATTGCCAGGGCAATTGTGCCCCGTGTCGGAAGGGCATATGCTACCGCCTCTACAAGGCCTCCGATTCAGTTGTTTGGTGTTGACGGAACATATGCCTCTGCCTTGGTTTGCCCCCACCACCCCACCACCTTATTATAATTGAAACGTTTTCACAACTTTCAAATCCTATATTATAAGATACTCATGTCTATAACAATTTTTGTACCCTGATGACGACCTGGGTGGTCCTCATGACCGACCTCGGGCTAATTTTTGAATTTAGTACACTGCGTCCGCCAAAACCCAAACCCTCGAACGCACCGAGAAGTCCCTCCAAACACTCAAGACACTTCTCCAGAAGGACCCTAAATTGGAGACTATTATCAGCTCCCCTACCCTCAATGCCGGAGATAAATCTCAGATCATTGCCGAAATTACCAAGCCTATCGCTTCGGATAAAGTAGTCAAGAATCTCCTCCAGGTGCTAGCTGAGAACAACAGACTTGGTCTACTACGTGGAGTAATTGACAAATATGCTACACTCATGGGCGCGCATAAGGGAGAAGTTGAGGCTGTCATTACTTCTGCTGCGGTAAAGCCCCTTGGTTGCTGTTGGAAGGTTGGGTTGTAATGGCGGAAGTAGTGGAGGAAACGGTCACTTTCGTTTCATATGGTGGAATAGTTTGGACTAACATGTTATTTGTGCAGCAACTCGATTCAAAGATTGTCAGTCGCCTTGAGGCTACCATCTCTAAGTCACAGTACGTCGGAGCCGGCAAAAAACTTAAAATCGTTCCCAAGGTACGTTATTTGTTGATAACATAAATTACTTTACAATTGCTAATTCCAATCTCCCTCAAAGGTTAACCCTGAAATCCTTGGAGGCTTGATCGTTGAGATTGGTGAACGGACTATCGACCTGAGTGTCTCTGCCAAGATGTCCAGGCTCAACAAGCTTTTGACCGACGCATTGTAAAAATATTTATTCGAAGTGGAAATCAACTCTCTGAATAACAAAATGTTGATAGAATAGGGGGATGTGGCATTTGTAATTGAAAGAGGGATGGCTCGGATATCAGCAGCTACCATCAGAAGTAGCGATAGTAGGCAAATATCATCATAGAGTGTTGGTATCATATATCATTCCCATTTCTTCCACGATGAAGCCCATAACCCTCGCAATACGATATTTTAATTTTTGTATCATAAGAACGTGACCATGATTGACCTCAGAATAAGCTAGTCAATGGGTTATGAGGACGGTAGCAAATAAGCAAAACCTTTGAAATTCGGAACCTCAAGAACATGTGGGAAAATCTGGTGAAAAACGGCCTTTGTAGATAATTGTAGCAATGCAATACGAGTTCCTCAAGTAATCACGCTATCAAACCCCCCTAAAGAGTAGAGTCCCACCAGCCAGAATCGCTTATGTGTGGTGTGATGATTATTCTCGTCTAAACGCGTTTCGAACATCTGTATTATTTTGGTATGCGATCCCTCCAGTACCTATTTCTCTACCCGTCCATCTTGACATCCGTACTCCCCGAACCTCCATTCCCAGATATCCACAGGACATTGTTGCACCTTGATATGAGACATCAGGAATTAACATTAGTGTTGAAAAAAGCAACGACTAGGCGTAAGAAGTCCATACCTAATGAGAACTTGTCCCAAGCTACCCGTGCTTTTTCCATCCACAAACTCTTCTGTGCCGGAAAGTTGGATATTCATATACGAATCAGCGCTAACTAGTGTTCCTTTATATTCTGTCTGTCCCCACTTTAGACGCACGGTAACGCTTTGGTTCACCCTATGGTTCGGTCAGTACCAGCAAATAAGAGGGGCTGGAGGTGCTTGAGCGACGTACAGCGATTGAAGCATCGGCCGGGGGTTTATAGGGATAAAAGACTATGGATCCATTAGTAAAATGTATAGAATATCAGGAGCTTTGAAGGGCCATACACTCATGTTTTCGGATATTGTTTAAGAGTTTTGTGTGAAGGTTAAGATTTTGGCTGGTGTTGCGCTGTAACAGCTTGTGGTTGCTGCTGCTGGTTGACTGTTGACCCTTCATTGCAGGGTAACCCCCAAGTACAATTTTAAGGTGGGACAAAGACAGGGTAACCCATTCTCCAGCACCAAGACCGTACCATTTGCACCTCTTCACGCTTGCCCCCCAGTGCATCATTTTGTTGTCAACACCATCATTGAGAATGTCGCCCGCAACTCCAACTCCCGCACAGGATTCGTTCGTGCCTCTCGATCAGGTGAATAAACCTCCAGAGGGAGTAGTTCTCCCCCCTAAAGATCTCCGGGGTATGTTTCCTTCCGATCCCGTTTCCCCCTATCCGTTCTAGAGGCTAATTTGCGCGCAGCTATCGTTGAAAAAACTGCGGGTTATGTAGCGCGTAATGGACAAGTGTTTGAGCGTAAGTTTGATTCTTCCCCCTTCCTTCCTTCTCTGATTTCCTCAGGCTGATTCCTGGTAAGGTTGAGGAACATACCCGGGAAAAAATTGTAAACGCGTCGCGAGAATATCTCTTTGTACTCTTTGCTAACAAATTACAGAGAGGATCCGTGAAAAGGAAAAACACAATCCCAAATTCTCGTTTTTGAACTCGGCAGACCCCTATTACCAATTCTATATCTGGCGACTTGAGGAGATACGAGCTGGTCGCGGGACTGCTCTAGCTGCCGGAAGAGCTGGGCCAGCTGACAATGTGCCGGCGGAGGTTGAGAAGCTTAAAGGTCCGAAGGAACCTCCGGAGTTCCGATTTTCGGCAAGAATACCCAATATTTCTGCACAGGACCTTGATATTTTACGACTCACCGCTTTGTTTGTTGCAAAAAATGGCCGTTCGTTTCTCACTACCCTTTCGCAACGAGAAGCTCGAAACTTTCAGTTTGATTTTTTGCGTCCTAACCATTCCTTTTACCAGTACTTCTCGAGATTGGTTGATCAATATACCGACTTACTATCACCCGGTGGAGGGGTCAGTGTTGATGAGTTGGAACGGAATGTGAGGAATAGGTTTGACTTATTAGATCGTGCTAGAGGAAGAGCCGAATGGACCCGATGGAAGGAGAAAGAGAGGGAGAAGAAGGAGGAGCAAGAGGACCAGGAGAGGTTGGCTTATGCCCAAATTGATTGGCACGATTTCGTTGTCGTCGAGACAGTTCTTTTTACTGATGCCGATGATCAAACGGAACTTCCCCCTCCGACGTCCCTCTCAGACTTGCAACATGCCTCACTCGAACAGAAAGCAATGATGTCGCTTCACCCCACAACCCTTAGAATTGAGGAGGCTATGCCTACTTCTGACCCTGAACCAATCGAAACTCCATGGCAAATGCATATGCGACAGCAAGAAGAAAATGGTGCCATGGATATGGAAATGGAGGCTTCAGACGACGAGGAGGAAGAGAGGCAAAAGGAACAGGCCAGAAAACGACAAGCCCATGAGGCAGCCAAGGCTGGACCCGGTCAAGGCCAAATGAAGATCAGAAGTGACTATGTGCCTCGGGCTTTGGCTAAAAGACAGCAAGGCTCGATGGGGATATGTCCGAACTGTAAACAGAGTATTGCATTGGATGAAATGGAGGAGCACATGAGAAGTGAGTTTCTCAATACCTTTGTGATTATATACATAACTAACCCATACCCAAATAGTTGAGCTTCTTGATCCCCGTTGGAAAGAACAGCGCGCTCGCGCAGATTCTAAGCAAGCAACTACCAATCTGTCCACCAACGACACTGTTATGAATTTGAAACGTCTTGCATCACAACGAGATGATCTATTCGATTCAAACTCGGGGAGACCTATTTCTGCAGAAGAATTAGAACGTAGAAAGCGAGTAGCAACCGGTGGTTGGGATGGATCGGCGGAAACGAAGGAGGCTGCTAGAATGCAACAACTACAGAGTGTTAATGTTCAGGAACAAATTGATGCGATCAGAAGGAAGGCTGGGGCAGTTAGTAATCCGGGTGTGGGGCCACAAAGGCAGTAGTTTAGTTCATTTTCAACTTGGAAGGGGGTTTTCAATGTATCTTTTAGTAGTCTCACGTGGTGGGATAGTTCAATAGCCTTTCTTTTTCTCATTTCTCTGCTACGACCCACATTTGAAAAGGGTTGTTTGATGAAGTTTGTTGTTATTATTGAAGCGAGAGTTGCTCGAGGGTTGTTATTCTCTTAATAAATTATGCATGGGCGATCCATAACAGAGGGTTCACGTTGGGCTGTTTTTAGTATTCGTGGGGTAAGTTGATTGCCCACGCTGGTTAAAATGGCTGCTGTAATCAGGTATTGATCACTTCGCTGGCAAGTGAGCAGGTTAAGGCCACTTAGTAGCTAGACTATAGCCAATTTTCACGGGGTGTTAGCAGATGTACCGTACATCTTGTCTTACTCA
This sequence comes from Choiromyces venosus 120613-1, assembly GCA_003788595.2. Lineage (NCBI taxonomy): Eukaryota > Fungi > Ascomycota > Pezizomycetes > Pezizales > Tuberaceae > Choiromyces > Choiromyces venosus. The sequence continues at coordinate 1,052,530 of ML120362.1, forward strand.
TTTTTAGAGATTCCCTCTTGCAGTTGAGTCAATCTTAGAACAGAGCATTCTACAATATGCTGAGAGGTTGAAAGTACTTGTAGTTGCATGGGAGAGTTTGTTGGTTTGGACGTGCGTGCACTAGGAGAGACAAATAATATATAATCAAAAATATGGAACCGGTGTCTCTTTCTCTGAACACATATCAGTAAGATGAATCGGAAAACAGGGGTTTGTAAGCCACGGACGATACTTTTTCGAGGACAATTTATACCAATTCTGGATATCTTTTTGCCATCCAGATCTAAAGTTTTTGGTTACTTTGCCTCTTCGAGCAAGTTCGTCTCCAAGTTTTAGGATCTGGCCAGTTTTCGCCTCAAAGATCATTTCGCGATTCATCTTACTAGTATGTGTAAATTTACGCCGGTATAGAAAGTGAATACTCGAATACCGGTGTGTGCGTAAAGACAATTTTTATAAAAGTTTACTATAATGATACCCATTCTCCAGATGTGATTCCGGATTTTGAGAGGTGTTCGATGGTGGAGTAGAAGTCTTCTGAATATACTTTCTTTTCACGTATTGCTCCCTTTAAGCCGGCTTTTTGCTTGTTGACACTGATTCTTCGGTGGCAAAGGCTGGACCCATGGTCTAATTCGCAATGGGTAACGAATTCATGACTCTTATGACGGACTCCCAGATCATTGGCACCCTATCACTCGTGATCCCTATTGTACTGTATGATAAGCCACGAGTTAGCTAGCCGGGTAACACGTAAGCCCTTGACCGCCAAGCCTCAAGGCAGCAACTCTGGCCGCCTTCCGGATGCTCTCTGATTGGTTGACGAAAATTTGGCCGACTTGGGCCCTAGGGTATAAAAGGTCGGCTCTCCCCACCCCTCTCTTTCCTCTCCATCCCGGTGCAAGGGCAAGATCGATAGCAGTGAAGATTCGTCTGAGCTTCGATTTTTGCTAGTTGAAAACTACAACTATATTGACTGCTCCTAGTCTGCTTCGGTGGGCTAGGGAATTTTTGTCCTCAATAGCGGAGTCTTCTGTGCTCTTTGCTTCCTCTTTTTTTCGTTTATGTCTAGGCCGTACAAGTTATTGTAGGCGTGGGATTTACGGAAAGAACTTGAATGTACTTTTGTGGTCTTGTGTAGAAATTGTAAATAAAGTCTTTTGTAGGGGTAAATTAGTATCGATAAAGTCGGCTTTGTCGGCTTTATGCTGCTGCTGGTTCAGTATTCGTACTGTGTTGCTTAAAGCTTTGTTGGTTTTCTGCTATGCTTGCTTTCTCTACCTGTAATCCTGCCATGATCATCGATCATCACGAATCACTTTCTGGGCCCAACCTGGCTGCGTCTCCCCCTTTGGTGACATTGGGACTTCAGTAAAAACATACCGGTAGGAGATCTTTCAAGAAGGGAATTCTTATTCGCTAGGGTTAGGTGTTTTCATTGATCTGCATTCTTTGAAGTCATGAGATCGTCGAACGTCATTCGCCATCCATAAGTTAACTTTACTTTACCAACGCTCAGGTTCCCAAAACGCCCCTCCCTCTCTTTCACAGCAGGCTTTCACTTCATCTTTCGAGGCAATTGAACGAGACGGAATACAGTAACAACAAACACAAAATGGACAAAGTTGTGGACAAGATTGCTGCCCTCCCGCCGCGCGAGCCGTACCATAGTCTTGAGTTTTTCCCTCCAAAGACTTCAATGGTAAGTCCGTGGACATGACTCACGGGAGAGAGGAGGAGGAGGAGGCGGAGGGAGGGAGCTAATATGAATTTTCACAGGGATTTCAAAACTTACAAGCCCGTCTGGAGCGTATGGCTCGTGCTCTTCGGCCCCTCTTCGTTAACGTTACCTGGGGAGCTGGAGGCTCAACCGCCACTAAATCCCTTCAACTTGCCGAAATATGTCAACGACAGCTCGGCCTCACTACGGTACTACACCTGACTTGCACAAACATGTCACAAGCGGTTCTGGACGAGACGTTGGAAACGGCAAAGGAGATTGGGGTTCGCAACATTCTTGCTTTACGGGGTGATCCACCAAGGAGTGATGATTATCACAACACTCCGTGTGATGGAACTTCCAATGGTGTTGGGAAGGAGTTCGAGTATGCCATTGATTTGGTCAAATACATTCGGGAGAAGTATGGTGATTATTTCTGCATAGGAGTGGCTGCTTATCCCGAGGGCCATGTCGAGGGAGCTAGCCCCGAGAAACAGGACCCATTGTTTGATCTACCATTCTTGGTTGAGAAGGTTAAGGCCGGCGCGGACTTTATAATGACTCAGTTGTTCTATGATACGGACAAGTACCTCTGGTTTGAAAAGCTGCTGCGGGAGGAGTCTTCGGGGGTGCTTTCTGAACTTCCGATAATCCCGGGATTGATGCCCATCCAGAATTATTCGATGCTGAAACGAATTACCAAGCTCAGCGGAGCTTCTTTACCCGCAGATATTCTACGGAGGTTAGATGATGTCAAAGGAGATGATGAAGCGGTTAAGCGGGTGGGGATTGACATAGTCTCGGAAGTCATCGAGAAGATTAAGGCTGCAAACTTGAGCGGCCCGAGAGGGTTTCACTTCTACACATTGAATCTCGAGAAAGCTGTCTCCTTTATTATTGAGCGAACCGACCTTATCCCACCACCCGATGAGTCCGTCCTCGAGGAAATTGAAGGCCCGGTTGTGAATGGAGTGAATAGAAGGGATAGGAGGACCTCTTCCGTAACTTCGGATCCTCATAATCGTGTGATTGTTGATGACTCCAGCTCTCTACAATCGTCAAGGTTGGCAAATGCACTCGAAGCTGGCTTTCTGAAACCACCGGAGCAATCTCGTCCCCCAGAGGTAGCGTTGGCAATATCTGAAGGCGAGGGTGCTTTGGGGAGGGAGGCAACCTGGGACGATTATCCGAACGGTCGTTTTGGCGATGCGAGATCTCCGGCATTTGGTGAAATTGATGGTTACGGGCCCTCTCTTCACCTATCACAAGCTCAGGCGATCAAGCTTTGGTCATACCCGGTTACCAAGCAGGATGTATCTGACATCTTTGTCCGGCACATCAAAGGTGAACTAGAGGCTATTCCGTGGAGTGAGCAAGGTTTGAGTGCGGAGAGTAAGATTATTGCGGACCATTTGGTTAAGTTGAACCAGAAGGGGTTCTGGACTGTGGCATCCCAGCCGGCCGTCAACAGTGCTAAAAGCACTGATGAAACCTTTGGATGGGGGCCGAAGGGAGGTTTTGTATTTCAAAAAGCCTTTGTCGAGTTTTTCTGCTCGCTGGAAGATTGGGAAATACTAAAGACAAAGTTGGAGGGAGTTGAGGATATCTCCTACTATGCCGCAAATAAAGCTGTAAGCCATTCCTCGCTTGGGATTGAGTGATTGATTCCTCAGTACTAACGGTCCTCTTCAGGGAGACTATGCTGCAAGCGTGCCCTTAGATGGCGACGCCATGCACGCAGTTACGTGGGGTGTCTTCCCAGGAAAGGAGTACAAAGAGTTCCCCCACCCTTCATAGTTACTCCCAAAACCATGCCTGGCTAACCAACCCGTTCCTCTTTCATACAGAATCATAACACCAACCATAATCGAGGAAGTTTCCTTTAAAGCTTGGAAGGTTGTTGAAACCCCCAGTAGTTCTCTGAATCTTCCACGAAAACTAACAAAAAAATTACATAAACAGGAGGAAGCTTTCAGCATCTGGGAGGAATGGGCGAGGGTATACCCGCCCAGATCTGCGTCGTCGAAGTTGATGATGGAAGTGGTGGAGACGTATTACTTGGTTAATATTATTCATCATGGGTATATGGATTCGGAATTCTTGTGGACATTCTTGGAGGTGTAGGTGGTTGGTTGGTTGTTATGCTCGTTTGCTTGCTTCTAGTGTGGGAGCTTTTTTTTATTTTATTTTATTTCCATAGCGATGTGGTGATATTGTGAAGAGAGAGGGTGGTGATGTTGTTGTTACACATGGGGATTACTCGTATACTTGTACAATTATGCGGTCATGGTACTGGTAGTAAGTTAGTTAATGATATCCTATTGAGGTGCGATATATATTGTGTTTGGGGGTTTAGGTGGTTATGATGGACTGGTCGTTGGAGACTCGGAGGGAAGTGATTATTCGTGATTGGAACACTTCCGGCTCCTGTGTAAAAAATACTAAGGCTTAATAGCCGAGCGAATAGCATATGGAAGTTCTCCAGTGATCAAGATTTAAGTTAGCGAAACCCCACCCGTGTACTACCGTGTTACCAGCATTTGCTCAAACCTTTTTTTCCAGACCAAACTTAGATACACAAACCACCGCTCCAACAAACTCATAATAGAATACTATGATACAGCATCACACTGTACTGCACACTACTTTGCCAAATATTACCTTTTTTCGCTATGTTCTACCATCCCAGTCACTTCCCTCCGGTAAGTCTAGTCCCCCGCACCGGAATCTCCAAAAGTGCACCATCTTACAAGCACAATCAAGTACAGCGCCCGCATACAAAGGCAATGGAAATGCTCTTGCACCGTACTGTATTGTATGACACCTGGGTTGTGTCAAACAGGGTGTTCTACTTGTGTTGTGAATCTGGAGGGAGGGTGGTGGATCTCAAAATGGGAATGATCTCTTTGGGTAGACTACAGTATTAGTACTTTATGGTAGAAAGGTGTTGCTGCTGTGGGGTGTTTGGAACGTCTATGAGTGTCTAACTTGAGGCACTGATAATTCTTGGTTTCGGGGGGGGGGGATATGGAGTAGGTGTGCGGAATTGAACGGGTAGTTAACGGGTGGTTGGGAAGTGGGTTGACTTACGGTAGGTAATGAGGCTTTTGGGTGTATACAGTGGTGGAAGTTGGTGGTTCTTGGAGTGGGTTGTTTTGGCTTTTGTAAGTTAGTATCGTCATGCTGTGAAGGTAGTTTATAGTTATGGGGTTTGTTGGCGGTGGGTGAGTGCGGTGGTTGGGGTAAAGCGGTGTAAAGTAGGATTAAGGGAGAAAAAAAAAAAAAAAAGATGGTAGAACGGGTGGGTAGTAGAGTTTATGGGGGTGCTCTGAGGGTATGATATATATATATATATTCAGGCATGAGAGCTAGGTTAGCTAATATGTTGGTCGGATTGGAAAGATGTTTGGTAACTTGGTTAACTCATCCTGGGGTAAAAATAATAAAAAAAGGTGCAGTAAGGTAAAATTTGAGATTTTCAGAAGCTTTAATTGACGTGTAGGTGCAGTAAATATCGTAGGAGTAACTGCTAGGGTAGTGGTGGGACGAAGGTACTGTGTATATCTTCTCAGCACCTATACCTGGTAGTGTGGAGGGAAGAATACAAGAGGAAGGTAAACCCCCCACAGTCTGGCAGGACTTCGCTCTAAAGCTCAACTACACAGTACTTCTGATCGACCTACACTAGCTAGGCACTTCATACTGTGGTTTGGAATCCAAGTTCTTAACACGGGAACCACCCGTATCTATAAAGGATTTCAAAGCCCCTCAAAGCTTTAAAGTTACCAAGCGCCTAGGAGCAAATTTATAATAATTTATCACCTCACTAACTTCCCTCGCGTCTAATCTCTGATTGACTATTGGCACGCGAGCATTAACGCACTTTGCCGGGAGTAAGGCTTTGGGAGTTCTTGGAGTTTCTTGGGGGTACGTATACTTAGTTTTGGGTTCCGGGTTGGCGAGTGAGAGGGGGTGATACGGTGGTTGGGGGATACCGGGGTGAGGCGGGAGTGTGGCCGCGCTTAAGTAGAGGTCGGTTGGTTTCTTTGGGGGGGGGGTTATGGATTGGAGGGGCATCGTGAGTTTGATGGGCAGAGACCGGTTCAATGTACTTACTGTGCATGCGTCACTATGGTAGTGAGTACTGACTTGGTTTTCTGGGAGGATTTTGTGGTTGATGTGGTAGGTTGATAAAGACGTTGCATGGTTGCTGTGGGAGTGGGCTTTATTTGTGCTATCATACTCTAATTCGCTACCGTGGTACAACTTGTTTCTGCCAGTGACAACCTCAACGTCAAATATAGCGAATACTGTCTTGAAAGAGGCTACTTCTCTTAATCCCCAATAAGCCGATCATAGCTGCCTCGGCTCACTATCTTCTTAAAGTACCGGCCTTCTCTCTAGCGCTCCTAATGCTCCATGAAGGCTGACATAACCCATTCCACTTCACGAACATTCACACTTCACCAACGACACACTCCAATTTACCAAGAGTATAAAATGAACCGAAGCCCTCCCTTCCTCCCCCCTCCCAAGCAACCTCTCTCCGGCCGGACCTCTGGTTCTTGCCTTCTACAAAAGCCCAAGCATACCAAATCCCCCCAACCGTGAGGTCATCAAGTCAGAAAAGTTTCAACCCAACGAGGGTTACCGTACCGTATGCCGGCATCATCTACAAATGCCACACACCGGGCACCTGAACTACTAATTATCTCTCTTTACCGCAAAATAAAAATAAGAAGTAAAATAAAATGCGTATTATGTGAAATTTTTAATATAATGGGGGGGGGGGGGGCAGCCCACATTTTTTTTTAAAAAAACCTTTCCACCCTCGTTTCCGCGAAAATTTCACCAAATTTTTTTATCTATCGATGATATGGGGCTCACATCTTGGCTGTCATTCGTTACTTTTGCGGTACTGACGGCTTCTGTGCTGGGTCTTACGAGGATAGCGTGGGTGCTTTTTTTTTTTTTGTGGCCTTTCTAGTGGATGTTGAAGGGGTGGCTAATTTTTGATTTTTATTTCGTAGTCCATTCATCGAGACGCCGAGGAGGGGTGCTGCGGTACCTAATCAGGATGGGGTGAGTGCCTTATATGAAATGTCGTTGTTGATGATAGGTTGTCTAACTGGTGATACCAGACTCATGCTATTTTTTTAACTACTAAATATGATTTGCGATCACATAAATCGTCTTCGGAATGGCGGACGCTGGATTTAAGTAACGGGGAACTAAAGACTGCATTTAAGGGCGGTAAGGCTAGCGATGTTATTTGGCTGGATAACATGAACGTCCTATACCTTACGTCCGCCACCAAGAAGAATGGGAATGAGATGTGGATAGCGGATATTGAAGATCCTGAATCAAAGTTGGTGTGCCCCCCCAAGGCATCTGCATACATTCTACCTACTAACAGAAAGTGTTTAGATATCGAGTCCTTACTTTCAAGGGGAAAGTAAAGGGATTAAAAGTGGGCATGAATGCAGAAGGCCGTATCAGATTCGCCGTGATTGGCACCGCAAATATCAATACCGGCGCCATGGTAAACGTCAAAAAGAAAAAAGTTTGGCATTCTGGCCGGACATACAATTCACTATTTGTTCGACATTGGGACAGATGGATGAGCGAGGATGAGAATAACGCTATATTTGTCGGAACACTAGAGAGGAAGAACGAAGGAGATAAATACCGGTACATCAAAGCGAGTCTTCGCAGTATTTCGGCTGCTTATAACGGCCCTCAAGGGGTGGTGCCTCTGGGCCTCGAATCACCCGTTGGACCGCAAGGAGGATCTAGTGATTTTGAAATATCTGATGATGGGAAATGGGCCACGTTCGTGGCCAAGGACCTTACTATTAATCAAGCTATGTGGACTACCACCTATGTATATCTGGTAGACCTTGACGACCCCAGCAAGCCGCCATATCCTATCAATGCTCCAGAGGAAGGATCCCCTCGTCTTGGAGCATCTTCATCACCAGTATTCCTGGACGGGGAGGAAGGGTCAAATCCTACTATATACTACTTGCAGCAGTTAGAGAATGGCTACGAGGCGGACAGATGGAGGATTATGAAATATGAAGTGCCAAGAAGTCTAGAAGACATCGACTCCCGACTAGTCGTTATACAAAAGGATTGGGAGTTTTCTCCAGGTGGTCTTGCTGTGGCTGACTCGCAGGTTATGGCTCTCACAGAAGTACACGGACGCACTGGGCTCTGGGGAGTAGAGGAGGATGAAGAGCCGATTCCTTGGACTGGACGCGAACATGGATCAATCTCGGCTGTAAATAAATTACCTGACCAGAAGTTGTTGTTGACTTCTTCGAGCATGACCCACCCGCCATTTTACACCATCCTTGACCTGTCAAAGAATAAGACGGAGCTTATCCTTGGCCCCGAATCAATCCCGGAGCCGATAGGGGATCTCGGCCATGATGATGTTGAAGAATTTTGGTTCGAAGGAGATAATCAAGAGGTGTGTTAGCCTTTCTGCAGATATCATTTTTGTAGTTAAATGATACTAATGGCGTTCTAGGTACACAGTTGGTTGGTTAAACCCAAGAACTTCAATCCCAAAAAGAAGTACCCTCTCGCATTTATCGTTCATGGAGGTCCGCAAAGCTCCTGGAAGGATTACTGGAATATAAAATGGAACCCGAAGATTTTCACTGAGCACGGATATGTGGTTGTTGCGATTAACCCCACCGGGAGCGTTGGGTATGGACAAGATTTTACAGATGCAATCAAGAACAACTGGGGTAAGAAAAACCTCCACCGTTAACAAAAATATCGTACTTATTTGAAATTATAGGCGGATCTCCTTACGTCGACCTTATGAAAGGCTATGAATACGCGATAAAAAAATACCCATTTATCGATGCGAACCGTGCGATTGCCGGCGGTGCCAGTTATGGTGGGTACATGACAAACTGGATCCAAGGTCACGACTTTGGTAGAAAATTCAAAGCTTTGATCTGTCACGACGGTATTTTTTCAGTTCCGGGTATGTACGGTTCAGAAGAGCTGTGGTTCACCCACCATGAGGTAAGAACCCGTTAACTCTACCCTTGCCACATATTAAGCGATACTGACCGGAGGTAGTTCAACGGGACCTTATGGGGCGCGAAAGAGAACTACGAAAAGTATAACCCGGCACGCTTTACGGATAAATGGGCGACACCACAGTTGATTATACATAATGATCTCGACTATCGTATCCCGGTATCCGAAGGTCTTGCCGCGTTCAATGTTCTTCAAGTTAAGGGAATTCCAAGTAGATTTGTAACGTTCTCGGACGAGGGACATGTGTATGTTTTGGCGATATCTTACCCTTACCTGGCTATCAGTGTGCTAACACTCTTACAGTGTCCAAAAGAGTGAAAATAACTACAAGTGGCTGAACGAAATCATTGACTGGATGAATACCTGGACAAGCGCCAAAAACCCGGCAGTCCCTATCCAGACAGATACCTCTCCAGATCCCAAAGGTATAAGCCCAACAACAGGTATCCATACACCATCAAACAGCAAAAACCAACAGGCTGTTGGCACCGACGATGCATATGGAAATGAAGGTGATGACTATGATGGTGACAATCAGGTATAATGGGACTATGTAAACTATATAAGGCGTCCCTGTCATATGCGCGTCTGATCTCATGAGCTTACCGTTTTTATCTGGAATAAACGGAGCTCTTGTATTTTTATATATTTTTTCTTCATTTCTCGTGAATTAGACGCTTTTAGAATTATGATACCGTAATAAGAGTCATTACAGCACTTCGCAAGTAAACTTCATATTATGACCAAGGCAAAGAATCGCAGAGGTCTCATATAAGCACCGGTACCGGTGTCTACGGTAAGCTCGCACGAATTTACATTACTTCTTCACCAGCAATCACGCACCGGTCACCTGACCCCAGGGTCTTGGCATTTTCACAAGAGCCAAAAAGTTTGCCTCAACTTAAAAATTTCCATCCGCCTAACGTCATCATCGCTCTCCCCCCACCAACCAACCTCGATCTCAACTTCCACAGAAGTAACCTGATTTCTACCCGGTAACAATAATAAACAATCTGCGACAATGGTTGAACTCCGCGAAGTAGAGGACGAGCACTTTGTCAATGCCCAGCCCGCTCCCTCCGACGACGAGGACGACTACACCGATACCGATAGCGAGATCTCGGAGGAGGATGAGGGAGATGATGTCGATCTCGAGGAGTCCTTATACGAGCGGGTCATTGCGCTCAAGGACATGATACCCCTGAAGCAGAGGACTTACATTTCCAATGGCTTCTCGAGGACTTATGGCTTCTTCAGTAAGGGATTTGCGCTCGGTGGGAAGACGCTCTGGATTCTTTCCACTAGTGCGCTGGTGCTTGGTGTGCCGTTTGCTGTGGCGATTACGGATGAGCAGCAGGTTGCTGAGATGGAGAAGGAGATGAAGGTTTGTTTTTCCTTTCTTTCCTTTCTTCTTCTTCCTTGGTTCTTTTTTAGCGGATTAGGCTGACGTTGGTGAATGAATAAATAGATGAACCGGATGACCACTGATGTGAGTATCTCTTGAAATTGGAGCATGCACTCCATGGATGGATTAAGTGACTAATGATATACAGGCACTCACCCCCGGCGCGGAATCCATACTCACCGCCCCACAAAAGTGATTCCGGAAACTTTTTGTACAGAGCGTTTTCAATGTATATTATTTTGGGGGGTTCTTTTTTTTTCCTTCTTTTTTTCACATCTTGTGCTCGGGGATTAGATGGAGGTTGGTTTGGTGGGGAAAAAAGCGGAATGATATTATCTCTTCTCTTCTGTTAACGTGTAATTCTGCTTATCCGATGATGGACTGTGAACTTATATCAGTGTGCTGGAACTACCATATCGGTACGGTGGTCTCTTTTGGTGGTGCAGACTGCCTGTTGGTGTGCGGTTCGGTTCGGAATTGCTGGTTCTTGGTTGAGTCGAAGTGCAGAGGTTGTAAAATCTGAAAGTACTTGCACTTCCCATTTCTCACGTTGACAGGCTCAGTGAAACGAGATTGCTGAACTGTGGTAAATGACGCCCGAGTATAATATACTCGCGCAGCCGAGTACTCTCTAGATAAGCTGAGTTTCCAGTATGATACCACATACAAGTACTGCACACCCCCAAACCAATTACTTTCCCGCAGTTCACCCACCGATATACAAAACACCAAGGAACCTCACAATCTCTCGCTTTCTATGAATCTCTGGCGAAAAACAAAAGAAGCCCCGTCCCTCTAACCCCTCTAACCCTCCCATTCTCCTAACCTTCCACCGGGAGCTTAAGAAAACCAGCCGTAACCCGCACAAAATCCCAACTGAAATCCGAAGTGAACCTTATATTATCTCGTATCACTACCTTACTTGAACGGAACAACATCAGTAATAATAATCAATATACTGTATACAAGTTTCAAAATCCAGCACACCCTCGGTAATTGCCATGATTCCACACATAAGGTTCCCATTCCTACACTTTCTGCCATCAATACATTTCCGCTGTTCCTGTGTGAGCTATCATTCCCAAAACAATCCTTTCCATTACTGTATAATGAGCAGCGTGTTCTAGATAACACCAACAACCAGCGTCTCTTCGCCATGATTGATGATCATGATCGACCAGAGGGTGTTTTATCCCCCTACTATAGTTTCTGGAACTTTACTGGAGAAAGGTGCTGGTTGGATCCCTTCCGCCTAAGCGGATACCTGCGTACATGTTCGGCAGATGTAGCCTGTGAGGGGGGGGGAAGGGAATGCAGGAAGTGGTAAGTTACTCTGGTCCTTGCCTGGGTTGAGATGCAGGTACTGGGCGGGTTGGCTGTGCTAAGTATGTTGGATGTAATATTGTAAGTTATGTGGGTGGAGTATTGCTCTTGATGGGTGAGAGAAAGGATAAGAGGAGGGGAGGGTCAGGCGAGCAGATTGGCGAGATCTGGGTGGTGCGCGGGTGGGTGGATCGGGGGAGGTGGGTGATTTTAAGGAAGTGAATGTTAAAGGCTCCAAATATCAGTCTAAAGGACGAGCCCAGCATATGAGGTCGAGCTGAGGGCTCGAAAACAGTGCTATCACTAAATACCCAGCCATTTAGGCAGCATCGCTATCCTTCCTACAATAACTCCTTCCAGAAAAGAGAGCCAAGCATGTTCTTCAAATCCACCTTCCTCTCCACCACACTCCCCTTCTCCTTCCTGCTCCTCCCAACCCCCCACCTATTCCACACCCACCTCCCAAGACCGACCAATCATAAAAGTCACCACTACCTTCACGACCACAACCTCCTCCTCCCCCGCTACCTCCTGCGCCGAAGACCCAAAGATAGCAAATGACCTCCACAACCCCTGCAAACCCATAACCCTCCTCTTCGCCCGGGACACCCACCGAGCCGGAAACATAGGCACAGGCGTAGGACCCCTCTTTTTCAACAACCTAACCCACCTCCTCCCCTTTCGAGTCTCGCTTCAGGGTGTAAACAACTACCCAGCAAGCGTATGCGGCTACTTGGAAGAAATCTTAGAGACCGGAGCGCAATACATGGCGGACCTGGTACTATTTGACAAGATGAAGTGTCCCGATAGCAAGATTGTCCTGCCGGGGTATATCCAGGGCGCGCAGGTCGTGCATAAGGCGATTGACAGGTTGATGGGCGGGGACTATGCTAGGATTGCGGCGGTGGTGTTGTTTCGGGATCCGAAGTTTGGGAAGGTGTTGCCTGGGGCGTTGGGGGTGGATTTGTTTACGGTTTGTCATCGGGGGGGATAGGATCTGTGAGAAGAAAAGGCGGTGTGTTGGTAGAGGTGGTGGAGGAGGATGAGGAGTGGGTGGGTGAATCCTCACTTGACCTATGGGGATTACGCTCCGGCTGCTGTAAAGTTTGTTTGTTCGATGGTGATGGAAGGAGCAAAGCGTAGTCAAGTCTACCCCTACCTATTCTAAAATCCAAATCCTCAAAAAAAAAAAAAAAAAAAAACCACAGCATAGTATCTATTATCTGGCGATTCCACCTCCGAGTGACAGAGGATGTCCCACCAGGGTTAGGGCTATCATCCACTCGAAGCCTCGAAATCCCAGAAAGCTCTAATTAAAGCTTAATACAGTAACTCCTTCGAACCCCAAGCACCAAAGCTCTCCCCCCAACCGACCAACCAACCTACAAACAATCCACCCACCCAATGGCTACCCCCTTCCGCCTCAAACACCTCCTCCCCCGCTTCCCAAACACCCTCACCTCCCGCCCCCGCCTCCACATCCGCCCCAACTCCACCACCACCCCAAAACCCTCCCCACCTCCACCCCCGCCAGCAGCAAAACCAACCAGAACCCTCCCCAAAGCCCTCCAAAAATACGCCAGCCACTTCCGCGACCGTCCCCTCTCGCACATAACCTCATTCCTGATCCTCCATGAGATTACCGCGATAGTCCCGCTGGCCGGGTTATTCCTGTTCTTTCACAACACGCGCTGGACGCCGCCGGGGTTGCCGGGGGAGTGGGTTGTTGCGGGGGTGGAGAAGTTTGGGAGATATGTGAGTTTTGATTCCTTCTTGCCGGGTGGGTGGGTAGGGGGTTAATAGTGGGGGCAGGTGAGAAGGAAGGGTTGGGAGAGGTTTAAGGGGGATGAGGGGGCTAGGTTGTTGTTTGAGTGAGTTTTCTGTTGATGAATGGGTGGAGGGGGGGCTAATGAATGGGGGATAGGGTTGCTACGGCTTGGGCTGTTGTCAAGGCTCTACTGCCGGTTAGGATTGGCTTGAGTCTTTGGGCTACGCCTTGGTTTGCTAGGGTTGTTTTGGGGGGTGTAGGGAGGGTTGTTGGGAGGTGGGGGAGGAGGAGGGCGATGTGATATTATGATATCCCGAACATAAGCAATATGCTCTTGGTAGGCAAGTGCCGGCATTCTTTGATTCACTTTAAGCAGAAATACACCTAAACATAATATAATCTTGCAATCATGGTATCATAATTCATTAAATGAGCATGTGAACTGCAGGGTCAAGTGTCTAACTATGTCTTCGGCGAGTGAGATGCCGTGAGAAGGTCCCCTCCTCTTTCCAGGTAGGTATTGTTTTCTCCAGATTATGATGATACTTTACTGCTCCAAGCTATCTATCTAGCTCATGACTTCTCACTCTGTTAACCATCAACTGCCCCTTCCTTGTAACTCGAGACTATTCATCCCGACGTCAACCGAGGGTCGTCGCACTTTTGGGTATGTCCCTGTAGCATCGGCATACTCTCTCAACCTCCTCCTAACATCTATAAACTCCGTAAGCCCCACCGCGCTCAATCCCCCCAAAAGGGAGGATGGGAAAAACTCACCCATCAAAGCCTGCCCCAAAAGATTCAACCCCCAAGTGTCCCTACTCTTCCCCGCATCCGCCGGCTATCCCCCCCCCTTCCAACATCAGCCCACCTCTCCCCTCTCCTAGATAAATAAATAAATGGCAGAAAGAAACTCACCGCAAACCCAACCCCCCAATTCCTAGTCCCAACCGCATACACCAATTCCCTATCCCCCGTATCCAGCAGCAGCCTGCGCAACTCCTCGTTCTGCCCAAACTTCAGCATGAACCCTTCTCGCACGATCGCGCTGCGCATCCCGTTCCACACCTCCGCCTGCAAGCCATTGATGCGCCGCGCGATGCTCATGACGATGGAGATGTCGGGCGTCGCGAGGATGTCCTCGGCCGCGCGGTAGTCGTAGAAGAGCTGGGCTTTCCGATATTGGAGGTATTGGGTTATGCTTGTGAAGTAGTAGATTTCTTGGGGCATGGGGGAGTAGGGGGAGGAAGAGGAGGAGCAGGAGGTTGGGGAGGAGGTGAAGGTGCACACGTGGCTGAGGCAGAAGGGATAGTATCTTGGATCGTCTTCGCGGAAGTAGAGGGGGGGGTTGGTGTTCATTTTTTGGGTTCTTTTGTGGTTCCTGTTACTGTTGGAAGGGGGGGTTGAAGAAGCGGTTGTGGTGGGATTGAGATGAGAGGGAGATGAGGGTTTGATATGACATGATCGCGGTTGATGGGATGAGTGGATGGATGGATGGATGATCTATCCGACCGATTTGATGCGGGGGTTGCACAGACTGGGGTGTTGCCTTGCGATAATCTGAGGAGAATGAGCCAAGGAGTGGCGGAATTGATGTGTCACAATATTGTACTGTGGTATCCCAGTACAGTACAGTACAGAACAGTATCTGTGGAACCTATGAGAGACAAAGTATTAGTGGTTGTAGAAACACCGATAGTGTACTGTAGAATCATACTTGTATGCCACAATACAAGGACAACTCTGGTTGTGATTGTGGGGTAATAGCTCTGCGAGTAGGATGCACTTTTGTTGTAAATTCGTGAACGGATTGTACTGTGCCAGTGTTCGAGAGAGAAAGACTTCAAGAAGTAGAAAGATGAAAAGACTGAAGAGCTTGATTGTCTATCGGAGAGGGTCAAGGAGACCCACTATTTATACAGAGAAATAGCAACATACTACGGCAGTCGAAGAAGAGGGTGTGGCAAACAGAACAGAAGACATGAGAAGGCAAAAGAAGAAATGAATCAGAAGAGCACTGCACACAGCTCAATCGATCGAACAACGGCAAGAAAGAATAGTGGGCGGGTCAGTTAAACTGGAAGAGCTGTAAACCGAGGCGAAGGAATACAGATTCAGACGACACTGTCGTACTCGAAGACGTAGAAAGTACATATCAGGGAGTACTATTTCAACAACTTTGACTTGAGGTTCAGCGAGTGAGATGTGATGTTTATCGTAGAGGTTAATTTGCAAAATTCAATGGTATCTCGTAACTAAAGAAAAAGGTATTCATTATAAGTAGGACATAGACATCTATGGAAACAAAGGAAAAGTTACCCCTCCCTAGAAAAGAACTTCAAAGCTACACGAACGCCCCAAACGCACAATCGTAATACAGCATTCTAACCCATACTTCTCTGGAACAACTTCTCCTGCTGTATGCTGCCATGTCCATAGCTCTAGAAACTCTCCCCAATTCCAACACCTGAATCCCTCCCTAAACTCCCACTCCTCTCTCCTTCCACATCCTTCTTCATCTCTCCCACATTCACCTCCCCCCCTCCCTCCCTCGCCAACAGCTTCCTCACATTATCCAACTGCTCCCTCCCAGGCCCCCAGACCAAATCCCACTGAAACATAGTAGAAATATTCATTTCCCTCTCTCGACAAATCTCATAATAACTCGTAAGCAAGAACGGCTGCATAAGACTGGGCAGCAAATCCCTCTTACTGAACATAACATCCTTAGTCCCCATCAGCCTCTTCATATGCTTCAGGTATTCCCCGGGTCCAGTATTCTTCTTCGACCACATGAGCATTCCAGGAATAATCTGTCTTCTAGCACCCGGCTTGGCCACCGCAGGCGAAGACTGTGTAAAACTATATGCAAGGTCAGGAGTTCCGGACCAGAGGTGGATACCGGACGTAGCACGGGGGTTGCACTCGATAGCGACGAGTCGGTTATCGGTCTCTATAAAGTCGAAGGCAATCTGACCGTTGACGCCCGGAAGTGCGTCTGCAATCCGCTCGACGTAGGCGCGGATACCAGCGTGCTCGATGGACTGGAAGTACACGCACGAGGACTCGTCGATCGTGTCGACGACAGGGTATACAGCGAATGCGAATACCTTCCCGTCGCGGAGGACAGAGTACGAGCAATACCGATTCCCGGTGATCCACTCCTGCGCGATGTACTCGTTCTCGGAATTGACGCCGACCTTCTCCGGTAATGGGGTGTTGGGCTTTAAGTGGTAAACGTTCGTCGCAGCACGGCCGTACACCGGCTTCAACGCTAATTCCATCTCCCCGTGCGGTAGCGCTCGCACGTCGTCCATGTTCCGGCACAGCCATGCCCGGGGCGCGTCGCAACCGGCTTTTCTCAAAAACTGACTGAACTCCCACTTATTGTGCAGACGTATCAGCGTTTCAAAGTCCGGGGCGAATAAGCGTTTCAGCACAATCTGGTTGTTCTCATCGCTGAGGTGGGAAGTTTGTTCCGCTAGGTGGAATATCTCTTCGTGCATTGGTATTATCAAGTCTATATTTGCGTCCTCCACTGCATGTCGCACGCCTGCCAGGTACCCTTCTGCGTCAACGTGTGGGGCAGGCACCCAGTAGCTTTTCTTGACCGAGTTGGAGAACTTGCAGACGTGATAGTGCATCGGGTCCACGACGTAGACGTTGTGGCCTGCCATCCTAAATTGTCGGGCTAGGTCGATGGAGACCGGGAAACGGCCATTGCTGAGGAGAATGTTCAGCGGTGTTGTCGATTTCTTTTTGGGCATCCAGCAACACATTTTGAGGTTAGATTCTACAGGGCGAAAGTCGTGAAGGTCGTGGGCGTACTCATTGTGTTATTATATTCCTGACACTCATACGTACTCTGGTGGGCTGTTTTCTCTGCTGTTCTGGTGGGGATCAGGGAAAATAAAACTGGGGCGAGGATGTGTGACATCATTGCTGCGTCGGGCTATTCGTTGTTGGCTACCGGTCTCGCATGATGTACCCGAACACGGGGATTAGAAAAATAACTTATATGGCAAGTTATCTTTGCGTATCTGTGCGCGCAAACAAAATTATACCTTCAATGTTCGGGTACTTCTTCCCCGTAACGAGTATTTCTCGCGGAGCTGGCAAAAGGGAGTTTCCCAGGTTGGAATTTTCGAAGCTTCCGCCAGGAGCTGGGGGGTTTCCTGAACGAGCTCTGGTTTGCTGGTTTGAATTCGGAGGTACTCGTAGCCTCCGTTGTTTACTTGATGTGGGATGGGGTGCGAAGATCAGGTCCTGCCATGGAACTCAGCTCTTGACGCTGGCTTGGCGAGGAGGAGGAGGAAGTGATAGTTTGTGATTCAGGCGATGGAAAACATAATTCTCGGGGTGCTTGAATTTCCTGAAAAGCGACTCCTATAATTTCCACGTAAAAAATGCTTTTGAAGACGATATAGAGAGTGAATAAAGCCAGTTAAGCCGGATTCTTCAAGTATGCTCTTGGAAGAAAATTGCCTGTGAATGGCGTGCGGTCCTAACTACGGACTCCTTGGGAGGCCGGGGAATCAGACGAAAGCTCATATAATACTGCTTCCAATCGGATCAATTACTTGAAGGGTCCAGATATGATTCGGAGCGGAAGATAGCAAGATCGCGAACTATTTTGTCAAGGCATGGAGAGCGGCGCAGCGATTGTATGATTTGTAGGATGTTATCAACTTCGAAGGATATCAGGAGGAATTTGATACCGGGACGTCTTTAAGGTCACGCAATGGCCTATACATGCAGATTTATCAGGAATACACGTTTAATAAATTATTATTCTTTGTGATCCCATGAAGCTTTCTATAAGATTTTGATATTAAAAAAACCGAGTGATATCCAAAGTACATGATTGTTTCTGCTGCAAGGCCCGCTCAACCCCAATCACCAAACACAACCGGTACCAAATAACTAATCTTTATTAAAGATTTCCCGCAACCCATCGCAAACTTCTTTATAGAGTGGCTCACGCCTCGCGTCCCCGAGCCCAACAGTCTTATCCCAAGCATGCGCCGCTCCATCAACCTTCTTATAAAAAACCTTCTTCCCAACTCCCTCACTCTCCAATCTAACTCTAAACCTCTCCGCCTCTTGAAGAAGCTCATCCCATTCACAAGTATACATGTAAATGACTGGCGGTAACTCCCTCAACAACTCCTCGCTCGCAACTCCCGGCGACAAATACGGCGAATCTAACGGCACGCGCTTGGGAGGATACAAATAACTCGCGTCAAACATATCTGTAAACAACTTCGGAAGTTCCTTATCCGGCCTCAAGTTTGTGCTCCTTTTATGAGCGCGGGTCGCCGTGAAGTCAGTACTCGGATACCAAGCTGTGATTGCGACAATCATAATCTGCGGGAGTGTCGGCTGTCGTCTGTATTCCTCGTACAGTCTTAATGGAACGGTGAAGGCCATGTTCCCTCCGGCTGAGAATCCTGAAATCGCCACCCTTAGGGGATCAATGTGGAGTTCTTCCGCATGTGTGGATAGGTACAGCAGTGCGTCGACACCGTCTTCGATAGCTGTGGGGAATGGATGCTCCGGCGCTAGACGGTAGTCCACGCTTACTACTATTGCGTCTGTATGTGAGACGACTGATGCCGCCCAGCGCACGTCGTCGGTGGCGTGCCCGAGTGTGAAACCGCCACCGTGGAAGTTTACCACTACAGGGTACTTGCGCGGTGAGTCTGGCGGAGGTGGATATGATGAGGGTGGGGTGTAAAAGTAGAGGTCTATTCCACCCTCTGTTGGGGAGATGGTCAGGGGGATGTTTCTAGTGAAGTTGTGCTGTGGTGGAATCGGTGGGGAGAGGCGGTGAAGATACATTCCCGTGTTCATTAGGGTGCGGAAGAAGTTTGCCTCTGTCTGCAGAAACCAGCGGGGTCGTGACATTTTAGCGGGAAGGGTATATCAATATTAAAGCTGGTGTTGAAATGTTGCCTTCAGGATCTCATGTAGATGGATTCAAACTGGAGTTTTTAGTAGAACTGGTTTGGCAGAGACCCTGAATATTCATATCCCCGGATATTTATGACAAGAGTGATTTAAAATTGCTCTTGAGGCTAAAAAGAAATACAAGTTACTGGCATGTAGAACCCGAACACAGCGATTAAAACCTGCGCGGCAAATTGTGTGTGCGTATCTGGTCGCCCATACTAAATTCGAACTCAAATGTTCTGGTTCTTCATGCCAGTAACCTGTAGACTTAAAGCCCTTGTAAATTGAGGACTATCTTGTGACGTACGTGGAGGTTTGAGGGAGGTTTTGGACCATGAATGGTATCACTTTCACCAATGAATCCTGCAAGACTGGCAACGGGTGAAACCTTACCAGATTCCAAATTGGTAGAGTCTCACATAGTCTAACGTATCCGACCGAGAAGTTGGCCACCTGAAAGCCAGCAAAAATCGCGAATTACAGCAAAATCAATTTTCTCAACTACTCTATAACCGTAACAAGAAGTAAAATAAAATAGCTGAGGCCTTGTTGAGGCTTAAATAATTCATCTATGTAAAAAGAAATCCCAAAATGATTATTTCTGGATCCACTGAGTGGTGTTTAGGTGGTATATCTGAAGACAGCACAAAGTTTACCATTTCTTAGCAACCTCTATATCCTACATGCTGAATATCTGGCAGGTTATTCTCCTGCATCCTGAGAATATGTATCTCAAGTAGTAAAGCTCTTGGTTTGGTGGTTTAGTCTCAAGAGCTGACTTTTCTCTAGCTCTTCTTTGAGCAATGGAGAACAAATTGTTGGACCACTTACAATCTCCCTCCTACTATAACTGAAGTGGCCCTTGGAAACTTGGAATATGAAGCCTTCATCCTTAAAAGACTGTTTTCAGATCCCAATTGAATGAGCTGTGAATACTACTATATTGTGCAAGTCTTGGCACAAGATTTGTATGTGACAATTAAGTGGGAACAGGAACCTCCTCTTGGTAGACTGCAATTATTTAGTTGGAGAATTATTGTTTATAAAGGCATGTTGCCTGATATTATGTATGCTCTCTATTGATTACTCAATCTTATTTTTTAGAGACCTGGTGGTTGAGATACTTGCTGGTCAAAATCTCCATTTTCTATGTAAAATGGTGGCCAACTTCCCTGTCGAATACGTTACAAAGTACCGGTACTTGTTTCTGGCAATAAGTATTTGAAAACCGGGGGATGAGTGACCGGGGGTGGCCAGGGTATGGCAAAGGTTGCGGTCGGTTGAGGAAAGTTTTCTTATCCCCCAATTTTCAAATACTTATTGCCAGAGACGAGTAGGTTAAATCCTTGGTGTTTCGGTTGGTTTTTTTTTTTGAACATCACGTGATGCATAACCAATTTACGCGTCGAACTTTAGAACCGCCCCTCGTCTCTAGTCTAGACTCAAAGTCCTAACCCAAGCTCTCAACTTCACCCAACACCACACCCAATCACTGCCTTTGGGTACAACTCCCTACTTTACACTCCCGGTATTCAACAAACCACTATCTTCGCAAGATTAACCATGGCCGATCAGACGAAGACTGCTCCGGTCGATGAGTACCGTGTTATGTGGACCGCGGTATGTGGTTTCCGGAGCCTCCCGTGTCTGCCAATTTAAGCCTCCGAGTAATTAATTGCTAACGTTTCATAGAATAAAACCCAAAAAATCAAGAAATGGCATGACGGTTAGCTGCATTCGCTTCTAGGGCATACTTTAGGCTGACATTTGATAGGATTCCTCCGCTACCATTCATTTAATAGACGTATGCTAGTCTATGATGATGGCCGACATCTCGTGGTTCGCTTCCTTCGTCTTGATTTCTTCGTAACCCCCGAACCATCGAACCTATAGAACTAACCTCCACCTCCTATAGGCTGATATGTACCTCCGTGACCGGGAATTTCTGGGCGAAGGGGATGAGCTCGAATTTGAGCATCATCTTGTTTCTATTGAGGACTTTAGCGGTTCTGTCAATCAAGATCTTACACCAATATTCTCGCCTGCACTGCAGCGGAAACAAGTATGTTCTCTTCCTCGTGTCTAAGTTGAAGGGGCTTACTAATGTTATTAGGCTGCTGCTACGGTGGCATCTGCAGCTCAGACACCAGTACCGAACCGACGGAGAGACCCAGCGGGGGCCCCGAGAGGTGGAATACCAGGTGCGCAGAGTGCCAGACAGCAGCGACCTGCAACTCGAGGATCATATACGCCTACGTCGGTACAGGGAGAGAATAGGAATGGGCCCCGGAATGGACATATGACCACACCTACTCGGCCAGCCCAGGCTCCGGCTACAGTCCCAAGGATGAACGTACAAGGAAACAGGAACGAAGCGACGAATTTAAACACCCCAGGACGACAAGATCATCCGCCTGTCGCAGGATCAGGAAGAAATGGACAAGTGAATGAACATGTGGGAATGAATACACCTGGTCCACAGGCTCGTGCCCCGATACCCGCTTTTAGGGGGAACGGACAAGCCAGTGGAAACACGAATATAAATACACCAGTCCGGAATCCTTCAAGCCACAATCCATATCCGACTCGACAAAATGCTGTTTACCCACCACAAGCTAATGAACGGCCAATTATTTTCAGACCTACTGAATCACCAATTCCGCGGCAAGCTCCTCCGTCTGCCCCTCGGCAACCGGCCACAAGCCATCAAAATCATAATATTCGTCCTGTAGGTCGCTCCCCTCCTCCTCCTCCTCTTCCAGTTACAAAAGGAGTAGCACATGCAAACGCACAATTGGCTTCCCGTCGACCACCCCCGCCACAACGTCCTCAACATCAGGAAAGGAATATAGTACCGGAGACAGGGCGTCCTGTAACTGCTGGCCGACAGATACCCGCTCAGGTTAATAGATTAGGGAACGTTACCGGAGTATCGCCACCTATGCCCCAAGTGCATCCAGTATCTCGAGCTGGTCAGAGCCATTATCCAATACCTCAACAAATCCAACCTCCAGTGCAAGTGCAGCAAAGGCACAGTCCTCCAACACCTCAGCCAAGATCTCGCGCACCTCCACCTCCCACCCCTACTCCCAGGGCTCCTAGTCCACCTCCTGCACCCCCACCTCCCGCACCAGCCCAAGCCCCACAACCCGAAGAACCCCTCTTCAAAGCCCCTGCAACCCTCAGCAAAATAAGACAATTCAGCTTCCCCTCTCGCGCCCGCCCACCCCGACAACCAACCGCCCCCCAACCCGTCCAAAACCCCCCAGAATTCATCCAAGTCCCCAGTTCCGCCGCCGCCGAACCAACCCCACCCCCACCACAACGCACCAACCCACCACCGAATCTACAAAAACAAACCTCAATCCCAAACTCCAGATCTCCATCCCCAACAGGCCGTCCACAAAAGCGCCCTTCAACAAGCGCAAACGATGAAAGCCAACCTCCATCAAAGCGGAAATCCCACTTTCAATCTGCTAGGGCATTGGTTAATGCACAGAAGGAAGCGGCTGATGAGATACGCGATGTGGAGGACAGTGATGATGATGACGATGGGGGAAAACGTTCACGTCAAGGTGCTGGAGCAGGAGTAATCAAGTTATCTTCTACGGCCGCGCCTAAGAAACGCGGGATGTTATTGTGTGCTCGGCCGCCTACGTTTAGGTTTCCGCCGAGGAAGGCGGATGATGAGCCGCCGCCCGTGTCGAAAAGCAGGGTTGGGGAGGATGAGGAGTGGGATGAGGATGATGAGATTATGAGGTTGTATTAATTATGGTTTGATGTTGGTTGCATTTTCCAAAAAGAGCGGGAGGGGAGGGGATGTAATATAGATTTACTGCCGTACGCTATGGTAGTTGGCGTTTTTTTTGTTTTTATAATATTTGGGTTAAATTTATTTGGGTTCCGTAAATTAGATAAAATAATGAGACTCGTTTTTGGACGCCTGTGTGGGAGTATGAGAATTTTGTATTCTGGATGGTAATCGTTTCGGCTTTGAATACCGTAATAGTAATTAGGTCACGCTCTACTGGACTATTCCAAGACTTGTTGGGGGGGGATGAGCGCGATGCTAAAATCAGCCTCGAAATGCGATGATAGGGAAGAATAAAGTTGTTCAAAATCTCAACACGAGTGACTACCGATGATACTGTAGGTCAGAATACACCGTGCGAGTGATGCCACATGATTCTCACATGTCAGAGACTGGCGGGCGAATCAAAAGACACTTGAGCAATGTACTCGAGTATAGTATTATATAATGGTGGGTCCCCCTAACAACGGACGGAACAAAAAAACGGAAACAAGGGAAATAGGTTTTAGGGCAAAGGACACTCAATAGCAACGATGTGTGGCTCGCACACAGGTTATTACTTGTCACCAATACTAACCAGCCTCACAACCACAACCTTGCTGACAATATCTGCATTCAATTCCCTTGACAAAACATATCCACCAACCTCAACCACACCCTTTCATCAACAAACAAACGAAAACAAAGTCCAGTGGTGATAATAACAAAAATACGATAAGTCAAAAAAATAATTTCCAAATCCAGATCCAACTCCAGCTCCAATGATCATAACCCTCCCTAATTCCAATAACAACAGGACCGAGGAGAAGAAAGACAAGACAGAAGTATTAGGAATAAATATGAGCGACCGGTAAAAGTGACGCAAGGGAATATTGATAAATGAAATGACAACGCAAACGCACAAGAGTAAAACAAATCAAATCAGCCTCCTCGTAAAGTCGTAACGTTCATATATCTAGGTAGCGCTAGATGGTGCAAGCATCCACTTGCCGGTTTGTTGACAAAGAAAAAAACGAGATGAAGATCAATCAGTATTTTATGGCACGACAGCTTTGCCTTTTCCCCTCCGACTATTGGCCCCAGCTTCCAGTACTCTTCTAAGCCTTTCTTGTGCACCATCCGGCTCGTTACCGTTATCTATTGACAGCAAGGAACTCCGCTTTCCTGCCCCGCCAAAAAGTCCGCCCCAACTTCCTGAATGTCTCCATCCTCTGCTTTCGGCGGTTGGGGTGTTAGTTCTTCTCGCTGCCGCTCCTTCCGGGAAGAAGGCCAATGCGGAAGAGCTAGCGCGCCGCCC
This sequence comes from Choiromyces venosus 120613-1, assembly GCA_003788595.2. Lineage (NCBI taxonomy): Eukaryota > Fungi > Ascomycota > Pezizomycetes > Pezizales > Tuberaceae > Choiromyces > Choiromyces venosus. The sequence continues at coordinate 1,076,868 of ML120362.1, forward strand.
CCATAATCCCGAGTGTCTTCTGTTGGCCTGAGGTGAAACCGGCGCAATGCTATTACCGTTGGGGCTTGTGAACGAGATGGAAGTTGCCGTTCTCGGGGGTATTGGGTAATAAGCGCCCGCAGATGCTGATCCAGGATCGGGGGCAGGTGAAGATGGTGAGGGAAGAACAGTGCGAAGTTGAAGATGTGGTGAAGCTACACCTCGGGGGTGAGAAAAGGCATTCGACCGAGCTAATGCTGGTCCAGTAGTGTTGAGCATAAACTCCGAGGTTGACATTGAGGACATTCGCCTACGCATCCATACCGAATTTTCGTGTTCTCTTGAAGATGAAGCTTCGCCAACTTCAGACCGAGAATGTCTAGGCGCCATGGTCATCTCAGCTGATTTACCAGACCTAAAAAGAACATTGAGTTCATGAGCCTTTTCCGCAAGAAGTCCATGCAGCTTTGGGTAATGCTTTGTATGCGCCGAAGTTAAGGGCGACAGACGCTCTTGGGCTGGAAGCATTTCGTCGATAGCTAGTAAAGTAGTAATGATAGATGTCAATGTAGTATGGGTCGCTTCTGCGGCCTCTGCTAATGCGTCTACAGCACTTCCTGAACGCCCAAAATAAGCATTAGAACCTTGTGTGAGAATCCTATTGAGATCGAATAATCACCTCCTTTCAAGCCAGATGATTCCGAATCTAAACGCTCGGTGCGAATTTTAGTAGTTTTCAATGCCTGCGCTGTTAGCTTATCGGCCTCCTTCATACGCGCGTCGATATGCGACTGGGCCTCGACAAGCCCATCAACTTCGGTTTGTAAAGACGATTGATACTCAGAACAAAGATGGGAAACAGCATTCAGTGCGCTCGTAACTATATAATTGGGAGAAAGAAAGAAAAAAGGATGTTAGGAACAACAATTCAACTAAAAAGTGTGATCGAAAGTGTAATCACTAACCTTCAGGCTCAATTGATTTAAGAATGCCGTCAAAGGAAAAGGAGTCTATGGATGGAAGCACGAGCTTCTCCAGATCATCCTCCTGCGCAAGGAATCAACATTCCATTCCTTCGATAATTCAAGCAAAGACAAAACAAGATTGAACGGACCTCGTGGATCGGGGACGCGATGCTAGAAGAAGCTGGCCCAGGGTTATAGCTTTTGACAATGACGGGCTGGTCGACCACCGCGCTTCTGGTATGACGATGTCCATACCTGTGTCTATTTCCTCCCACCCCGCTTCCATTTCCATTCACTATACGTGGAACCCCGTTTGAACTAGGCTGCTGTTGCTGCTGATTAACGCTGTTCTGATGGTTGTAGTGATCGCGGCCGGGCAGAGCAGCGGGATCATTATCGTTGCCCCAGAGCGAGAAAATATTTGAAAAAGTTGTGGATGCAGGGAGCGAGTGCCGGCGGGAAATACGCAGGAGAGAGGACTGGGCTTCCGTTGTGATTGTAGGTGCGTCGAAGCTGTCGGAGGAGGAGTCAGGCATATCGAATCAGAATTAGAGGACGAGGCAGGGCGGAAGGGATAGAAGCAGAAGCAGGAGCAACAGCAGGAGAAGCCGCAGGAGCCTGATTAGAGATTGAGGAGGGTGGGAAAGAGAAGGTAGTGGATAGATGAATGTGAGGGGCGACAGATAGATGGAGGGGAGGGATGGGCGGGGACAGTTTGATGAGTGGGGGGAGAAACGATTGATTGATTGATTGATTCAGGTAGGGGGGGAATAGTATGGCCAGCCAAGCGGAGAATGAAGAGCTACCTGCTTGTCAGTTCCAGCTTTTCTTGAGGCAGAGACGCGCGAGCAAGCAAACAAGCAAACAAGCAAACAAGCAATTTTCGGTCTCTAACACTCACTCACAGGTTTTTGGAGACCTTTGAGACTGGAAAAGACAAGCATATACCAGTACACACAAATAATGAAGTCAACTTAATCTCTCAAAGTCTCACTCACAAAGCGAAGCGGGCAGATCCAAAGCCCAAGGGGGGGTTAAAGTCAGGAGTAGTGAAATGTGAAGCTATTCTTGCATTTGGAGGCTCCGGGTAACTGGTTGCTTTTCCAAATCGGCAGGAAAGGTGAGGGGTCCACAGGACGATGCCCTACCGTACAGCGTATACCGTCCTGTAGAAGAGGGGGAGGGAAATAAGAAAAAGGAATGGGTGTGGAGGATGGAAATGGAGGGGGTTCAATGGTATGGTAAGTCTGATGAGGGTGGGCTGCTCCCCCCTAGAGATGGAGGGCTGACACGCTGGCAATGCATATGATCACGGTCATCGCGTTAATTATTATTTCCGTTTACCGGGATCAAGGCTTTCCAATCCTCGTTTACTGCCCTGAGCTAACTTACCTTATGATAAACACAAGAAGTGTACCGCTTCTTATCAAGTAACGGGGAAATAAATAGAGTACCAGTATAATGGGCTCAAGCAATTCAATAAAGTATGGTAATCGTGAAAACCACTTCTCTAAACCGTGACTTTCAAAAGATTTCATGGCGCCTCACACACAACGGTCGAGCCTCTTACCCTACCGTAACACTTTCCTTAGTATGGAACACAAGTACAAACGTTTAGCGCGCTCCGGCATACTCGCATTGTGTGGTAATCTGATTGTCTCAGTTCATTCATTCTCACTCGACTCTAAAAAAAAATCATTCGAATCCTTACCTTCCCACCCTATTGCAAAGCCCACATTGCTCCTGTGCTTGAGTGGATAAGATAAATGTGCCGTACCAGAGCCTATTCATATTCAAAATCAAACCACTCTACAATCTTCAGATTGGTCCAAGGTCCTTTGATCACTCTGTGCGAGATTTTTCTTCCCCATGGTGCGGTACTTGATTACGGTAATTAGTATGACAAGATCGTATCATTTCCACAGCTTTATTCTCCGGGCTGATTATTATTGATTGGTTGTAAATTTAATTACAGAAACCTGCGTCTCATCACAGCACAGGAGTTAACATATGAGTGCTTACTGAATTGCAGGTAATTAAACTCTATTGGTTGTACTGTATCATGCCAAATAAAGTGCGTAAAAAGCTAATGACCGCAAGAGTAAGCGTAAGAAAGAGAAATCATCCGCAATGGTATCGTATCATTAACACAAACGACAGCAAGTTTTCTGTAACGGAACCACATAAGAGCTCAAAGCAAAGGCTAATCATCAGAATTAGCATACTGCTCTAAATTTGAGCGATAGTTTATGCGTCCACATTCTCATGGGATTTCATCTCTTCTCCCGGTTCCGCCTTCCACTGCCAGCATACAAATTTCCAGTTGAGTTCGGGTCTCCAGAAAAGTCCCATTTGTCTCCCTCCCTCTTCTGCATTGAGTGCTCCAGTCCTAGTCATTCTCGTTCCGAATGCTACGGCCCCAACACGGCTGTGAAGGAGAGCCATACTGCACATTACGCAGGGCTCGTGGGAGAGGTAGACTTGAAGATTATGACATAGGTAGCCGTCGTCCTTCCTATCGTCAGCCTCTTTTCTGTTCTCTTTTCCGCTCTCTACGATGACATCTCCATCCTTATCTTCATTTTCAGTGTTGGAATTTTCATCAGCCTTAGTATCGGCCTTGGCAGGAGCTTCTTCATCTTCGAGATATTTCCCATCCCAGACTTCTACTTTGTTGTCTGGTCTAACGTTCTGAGTTCTGCCCAACCTTCTCTGGGCCACCATATCGATGGCTCTCATGGCTGCATGATCGAGAGGGTTCCCCCATCCCTTCTCCTTGCAGCGGAGTCTGGCATCACCAGCAGCTGCTAAAATTTGTCCTGTCTGGGGGTCGACAATAACAGCACCGAAACCTAAACCTTCTCCAGAGGATGCAGCTTGGGTAGCTACCTGCTTGGCAAGTCGCAGGTGCTTCTCTGGATCAACCAGGGCTCTGAGAGATTGGGAAACAATGGAAGGATGTGGCCCATAGGGATTTCCACGCTTATAAACAGCGGGCCAATATTTGGCTGACCATTCGGTTGCTTGAACGGCTGAGATAGGCTGAGACGAAGGAACAGCCACAGTCATAATTCGAGGAACTACGCCAGTTGTTGAGAATGCAGGAAGTTCCTGGAGAAAGTTTCTGAGATTCTCCTCAGAGATATCGGTAACCGGACAAACAAGGAGATATAAGATGTTTTCCTCTGGCGGTGTAGTAGGCACAGCGAGGAAATCCACCAAGGAGTCTGGGATATAACACGGTTTGACTAAACGACGAAGGTGTTGGAGGGAAGTTGGAACTATAGCTCTGAGAGAGGATAGAACCACATTGGCAGACCTTGAAGGGATAGGAACTGTGAAAACATCGACTAGAGAATTATTAGCAACTGTTGAGCGAGCACTATACAAACATTGTTGGCGAAGGGAAAGGAGGAGGAAATACTTGTTTCAACCGCAGCTTTAATCTCTTGAAGAGTTCTTAGAAGGATAAGATTATGAAGAGGACTATCCTTCTCGAGGGGGACCTCTTCCTCCTCATCAAAAAACTGTAGACGTATTTGCATGTTGGCTTGTGCTGCAGGAATATATCACAGCGAGACTTGTGGGGAGGAGGAAGGGATAGCATAGGAGGGTGGGGAGGGAGAGTTTGAACAAGCTTTTAACGGGGAGTTATAAGGATAGGTAGGGCAGGAAGGACGAGAAGGGTTGAGGGTGAGCGTAAGAAGGGAGGTGTTTATGGGAAACGTACCAGCTAGGGCAAAGGGAATGCGCAAACAAAGGTTCTTCATAAATTTATCGTACCTGTTCAGATTCCATCGTCGGAGAAGGAAGATTCGTCATACTGTGACGTTCAAAGTCCTGGTTACGTAGAAAAAAATTGCTGGAAAATTGCAGTGGTAGAAGCCGCAGTGAAAGTAGACGGTGTAGCCGTATAGACAAACTCATAACAACGTATTTAGACTTAATGACATATTCTGAATATCGGTGGTTGTTGATGGTTGATACCAACAAAGATGGTTTGTGAAGGTTGAGATAATTTCTTTTCTTTCTAGAATTTAATAAGGAACCCTGAGCTCTAATCACGTGATACCCACACTAGATAGGTAGTATCTTTCATACTGCTGCAGTAAACTTCGGCACTATCCACCTTTTCCCTGTCACTTATCATCATCAGGTTAAGACTGGCCGGGTAACAGCATTGGCAAGCCTTGGCAGGGTTAGGGGAGTGAAGCTAGAGCCTATGGATACCTTTCGTCCATAGCTTTACACTGGGCTGGGAGAAGCAAAAGGAGGGTGCATATAATTCCCTTCCAAACCAACTATCGGTATTGCGGTTCCTGTTACAGTTTTACACAGTTTCAGGAGGCTCAATTGCCTGCTATTCTTTTTTTCCTTTGAACTTTTTTCTATAATCTGAATTTCCTTATCATTGGAATACCAACACACAACATGCGGTACCGACCAATGTCGGCGCGGTCAGCGCCTGTCTTAGTCCTAACGTTCCTCTCGCTGCTTCAGCCCGCTCAGATGGTCAAGCATGACAACTTCAAAACTTGCTCGCAATCCGGTTTTTGCAAGCGTAATCGTGCGTTAGCGGATCGAGCTCAAGCGGCCGGTGCTTCGTGGATAGCACCATATGAGCTGGATGAAAAGACACTCGAGTTAAGAGACGGTGTTCTAACTGGTAAAATATGGAAAACAGAGGCTGGAGGAATTGAACTTCCTCTGCAGGTTTCACTTCTTGAAAACGGTGTTGCAAGAGTAACTATCGACGAGGCCCAACGAAGATCGGGAGATATCATCCTTAGACACGATAGTAAAGCTAGAAAGGAACGCTATAATGAGGCTGAAAAGTGGGCATTGGTTGGGGGTCATAAGTACCAGAAGACTGCGACAATGGAGACAAAAGAGGGGGTCACAACTATTGCCTATGGCCCAAATAATTATGAAGCACGGATTACTCATAAACCCTTTAGCGTTCAGTTTTTGAATAAAGGGGAGGTTTATGTTGTCTTTAATGACAGGAATCTCATGAATGTTGAGCATTGGAGACCCAAGATTGAGAAGGTTGAAGGAGAAGAGCCGACTGAAGATGAGGAGACTTATTGGGAGGAGACATTTGGTGGGAACACAGATTCTAAGCCCAGAGGTGATTCCCATGCTTTGTTATCATTGAATGCTTTTTAACAATCCCAAGGTCCCGAGTCCGTTGCTTTGGACATTACTTTCCCCGGATACGATCACGTGTACGGTATCCCTGAACATGCTACTAGCCTTTCACTCAGGGAAACACGTGGAGGGGAGGGCAACTACAATGAACCATACCGCTTATATAACTCCGATGTTTTTGAATACGAGACCGACTCTCCAATGACTCTTTATGGCTCCATTCCTTTCATGCAGGCACAAAAGAAGGGCTCTACTGTTGGGGTTTTCTGGCTTTCCGCTGCCGAAACATGGGTTGATGTCATCAAAACCAAACAAAATCCCCACGCTTTGACAACCGAGAAAGCATCTACACAAACTCACTGGATTTCCGAAAGTGGTCTCCTGGATGTCTTTGTGCTTCCCGGTCCAGATGCGACATGGGTTTATAGACAATACGGTGAACTTACTGGCTTTACCACCTTGCCCGCACTGTTCTCTATTGCTTATCACCAATGTCGCTGGAACTACATCTCTCAAGATGATGTCAAGGATGTTGATAGAAAGTTTGATAAATTTGACATTCCTTATGACGTTATCTGGCTAGATATTGAGTATACAGATGGCAAGAAATATTTTACTTGGGATCCGTTGACTTTCAATAACCCGGAGTCCATGCAGAAAACGTTGGCCAAGAGAGATAGAAAGGTATTTCCCACTCCGTTTTTAACCTACTTAAGGGAATTTTTTCTAACTGTGCTTAGCTCGTTGCAATCATTGATCCGCATATCAAGAATGACGGAAATTACGCCGTCAACAAAGAAATGGTCGAAAAGGGCTTTGGTGTCAAGGATAAGGGTGCTGAAAAGGTGTATGAGGGATGGTGCTGGCCTGGATCATCCCATTGGGTAGACTGCTTCAATCCGGCTGCTGTTGACTGGTGGAAATCACTCTTCAAATTCGACAAATTTATTGGATCTACCCCTAATCTCTGGATCTGGAATGACATGAACGAGCCTTCTGTTTTCAACGGACCAGAAACTACCATGCCTAAGGACAACATCCATCATGGTAACTGGGAACATAGAGACGTTCACAACATCAACGGAATGTCTTTCCATAATGCGACATATGAAGGTCTGAAGGTCAGGTTAGGCAATGGGAAGGAGAGAAGGCCCTTTGTCCTTACCAGAAGTTTCTTCGCTGGAAGTCAAAGGAGTGCTGCTATGTGGACTGGTGATAATCAAGCCGATTGGCCCCATTTGCAACAGGCTTTCCCAATGTTGTTGGCCAATGGTATCGCCGGTTTCCCCTTCGCTGGAGCCGATGTCGGAGGTTTCTTTGGCAATCCATCTAAAGAACTTCTGACCAGATGGTATCAAGCCGGTGCTTTCTACCCATTTTTCCGTGGCCATGCTCACATTGACGCCAAGCGACGAGAGCCGTATCTTGCAGGTGAACCATACGTCTCAATCATCAGAGATGCGATTCGTCTAAGGTACTCTCTCCTTCCCGCCTGGTATACTGCTTTCCACCGGGCGAGCTGGGAAGGCATGCCGATCCTCCGACCCCACTTTGTCATGTTCCCTGAGGACGAGGCTGGATTTGCTATCGACGATCAATTCTTCTTGGGTGATACTGGATTGTTGGCCAAGCCAGTGGTTAAAGAGTCCGCTACTGAGACTACTGTTTACTTCCCCGACAAACAGGTCTACTATGATTACTTTGACTTCACCACCTATCGCCGAAAGGGGCATCATCAGGTCCCTGCAACCCTTGAAAAGATACCACTTTTCATGAGGGGTGGTCACATCATTCCCAGGAAAGACAGGCCAAGGAGAAGTTCAGGATTGATGAAATATGACCCCTATACATTGGTTATTCCATTGAGTAGCGAGGTAAGTCCCTAACTTCAATGGATTATTTAAGTGGGCTTTTACTAATAATTGTAGGGTGTTGCTGGTGGCGTTCTCTACGTTGACGATGGCGAGACATATGCTCACCAATCCGGCGCATACATTCACAGAGCCTTCATGTTCAACATCGGGGACAATACCCTCCGCTCGGGAAATCTTCACCCGGACCCGGCAAAGGCAGTAGCCTACAATAAGGACATGAGGTCTGTGAGGGTGGAGAGGATGATCATTGTCGGTGTCGGCAAGGAATGGGCTACTAAGAAGGAAGTGGAGGTCAAGCAGGGTAGCAAGACTTGGAAAGCCAAGATCGTTTACACCGAGGGCAAGGAGGGTAAGGCCAATACGGCCGTGGTTAAGGATCCAAAGGTTAGCATTACCAAGGACTGGAGTGTTAGCTTTGCGTAAAGTGTCATTTTCTTTTTTTAGTATGGTAGCGTTGAGAGTAGTTGAGGCTGCTGTTTCAAGTGTTTGTTTTTCATCGTTTGCTATGCGGGATACCATGGCATACAACGTCTTCGGAATATATCACTTTTTTTTTTTTTTTTTTTTTTTTTTTTTTTTTTTTTTTTTTTTTTTTTTTGCGAAAACAAACCAGCTCGTGACAGAAAGATCGACCGAACTTAAGTGCCGCATCGAATGACAAGAAAATTTTTTTGTAATTTCCACCGTATGACAGTATGATATCCCCCCCTTTCAATTCCCCCCAAATCTATCCCATCCCATCCCATCCCATCCAACCCAATATACAATTCCTCCGCCCCCCTCCATCCGCAAAATCCACCCCTCTTAAACAACCGCAACCCTCGCCGCGGCCACTACATCCCCAGCCCCCACCGCCTCCCGCTCGCGAGCCCTCCTCCGCTTCTCCAACAAGCTCTCCTTCCGCCGCGCCAGAATCTCCGTCTGTCGCTTGTCAACCTGACTCAGCCAGTATCCGAAGCTCCCGCTGACCGCAGCGAACACTGGGTATCCCCATGCCGTGTCGCGGGCGAGGAAGGGACGCATTTCGATGCCGAGCTGCCACCAGCGGGCTGCGACGCCTGTAGTTTTTTTGTGAAGGGTGTTGTTAGTGGGGTTGTGGAGGGAGGGAGGGGGGAGGAGGGGAGGGGAGGGGGGGAAGGTACCGAAGAGGGCCCAGGTTAGGATTGGGGACATTGTTGTTGGAGGTTTTGTTTTGTTTTGTTTGGTTGGTGGGTTGGCGGGGGTGGGTTGAAGTGAGGATGATGATTTGGTTGGAGGTTGGATGGATGGATTGGGAGTCGGTGGTCTTGGCGGGGTGGGTTAGGGATTTTTGGGATTGGGGGTTTTCGGGAAGGGTTGGGGGGTTAAAGGTGGGTGGAAGTTACAAGTATTTTGGATAGCCTGTGATGATATAGTACGAGTGCTAGCAGTTTAGGATTGATGGTGGATTGTGGAATTGAGTGTTTTCTGATATTTTTATTTTTTTTTAATGTGGTTTAGTGAATTTGTTCTGTGCTTTTCTGTGATTGATAGCTTTACTACCGGTATGTAGCGGAGGTGTTACAGTAGATTCTATATCACGACTCTCTACGGTATGATAGTTCGCTCGGAAGCTTGGATGTTATTAGTACGGTGGTTTGCAATGGGATTCAATTCTTACTTGTACGGAGGTTGGAGGGTTAACTCCTCTCCACTCCAAACACAAATCTATATTCCTACTTGCATTTCTTCATTGAACTTAAACTAGTGTACCAGAAAAAAAAACCCATCATTATCATACCTCCAACCACACAAAAGCAAAAAAGTATTCGGTAAAGAATTATTCAATACAATGCTACTGAACAAGAGTAAAGAAATAGTCCAGTAGCTCGAGGTATGATACTCCGGGCTCATCATTCACACTGACTTACCCAGGCACCCTCACTAGCGAAACAATGGACAGGCAAATGTCAACGAACAACAAGAGGGACAAGAAGAACCCCCAGGTCTGAGTAGGATCTGACTTAGTAGAGTAAGAAGGACCGGAACGAAACCTTGAGAGTTCAAAAAAAATGCTCACGGAAACAAATATACAGAACTCCATTTCGAGTGATTTTGTATGGTCGGGGTCTGAGAATGAGTTGAGATGTCAGAATAATGATTTTGGATAATATGGTACATGGCTAGTACAGTCCGGTAGGAGTAGCAGAAGCTCGTCGAGATCTGGAGGGGGGGTTGGAAGCAAATTGATCCCTTCCTAAGTGTAGCGATATGCTCGACCCACTAGGGGTCTTAGGGATAGGGGGTTAGCTTCCCGGGACGGAGGACTCCTCCATAGATAGATAAATGGCGAACGCAGGAGAGGAACCCAAGATCAATCATTATCAACGTTTAAACCACCCCCCCCCCTTTTTGTCCTTATCATTCAGCACAATAGAGCTTCTTGTCATGTTGTGACCTCTCGGGAAGCCTTTTTTTAGTGTCCCCCATTGAATTGTGGCAAGCCTGTGGTTTAGTTTCTCTATCCATCTTACTGAGTTTTGAGTTGGTGAAATAGCATCCAAGAATTCTTCCCTAAGATCCTAAAAGCAAGCCCTAAAAAAAGGGGGGGATAGCGATGCACTTTTGATTGGCATAGTGAACGCGCAACTTGATGACGACTTGAAGGGGGATGACGCGACAGCTGTTATCCTAAAGTTGAAGGGAATATGTTTGCTTATGATTACCTGTCCTTACTCCTTGTTTTGCCTTAAACTTTTCATCATCATATGCCGTCCGCATTTCCTCAGACCTGATGGATTTTGCAACGAGTCAACGACAGTGAAGAAGTGAAGATACTACTACTATGGCAAGATATATGGAGGAAGCATGTATCACTGTTTGCCTACCTTTGAGCCACTAAGCAAAGTCTAGTGACAGGCTAGGCATGCCCTGTTACCGGCAGAGGCAAGACATCCCTCAGTTATGCCTGGCCACCCTTTGTCGCTGGCACCATCTTTTTACCTTGGGGACTACTAGAGGAGATATCCTAACACAACCGGGAAAACAGTTAATACTTCCCTATATGCCGTCCCTCGAGATAGCAAATACGGCCCTGTAAAGATTCGGCAGTTGTCTCGAGAAACTTCAGAGAGGCTTTTCCAATGAGGGGTTTTTTTGAAGGAGGTGAAAAGTTGTTTGAAAGATTGTCGAAATTGTAAGCGCCTTTTTCCAATTTCGCCCTCCATCTTAATACCATACTGACTGTAGAAAGTAAAAGTCTATAAGATTTAAACTACAAATCCCCCTTCGGTCATCTTTCCACTGTGCTGACGAACAACTTTGAATGAATAATTCCTTCAGGATTAGCCTTTTTCGCTACAGTTCATTATTCCAGATATTTCCTCCATTCAAATAGGGCAGCTCTAGTCTTAAACTAGAAGAGACAAACTGCCCGGTCTCGAGTACCCTGGACTCGGGGCCACATCATGTTCCAACCGTTTACGAGTGACTATTCATGAATAGATAATGGACGCGAATCATTATCCAGAACTACCAACTGAATCCGGTTACCTGGGAAATATTGATAGCATGAGGCTTTGGCAGCCCCTACCCCACAGCCAAACAGTGAGAGAAAAATGATGCTTACTCCACCATCCTCAACAAGTATATCTTGGAATTCCGGGATCTCCGTGCTACGTTGGTCTAGAAAAGTGTTCTTTATGCTACAATTGCGGAACAGCCAAATACACGACCTGTACGAATACGCAGTCCACAGTGATTGGCTTAGAGACTAGGATGGGTTACCAAGATTCGACCAATCGATAGAGAATGTGTCTTTGCACGACGGGGTGAATACAGTATTTGAGTGTTCCGCGATTGTACAGTACACATTCAAGCAATTATGCACAATCCACCGATTTTGTGGAAAGAGTATGCTTCCAAGATTTACTCTCTGTTTTCGAGACTGATTGATAAGTTGCCACACATCTGCGGTGCAGTACGGGTCGGTGTCCGGTAGTGGGTCGACTAAAGTATATGTACAGTGTGACAACTAGACCTTGCATTCTTGTGGCTTTTGGATACGGTGCTCGAGTGCATTTATTTTTTACACTAAAAGTACAAGTTTAGGGCGAGTGTTTAGTTTTTACTGGTGCTCTCCAGTAAATCATTGCTAGCTGCGGTGCGGTACTAGTCGTACAATGTCAGTGCTCTCTTCCGAACCGCTGTGGTGTGCTCTCATGCCGCTCCATATTACGCTCGACCTTTATGAATATTCGCGACCACTTCTGGGAAAGCATTGTGTGGTGTTTGAGTTTGTCTGGATGATAACCCCCGGAGAGCTAATTGGAACGTTTAATTCCCAAGCGTAACTTACTGAGCTCGGCGCTTATGGGCGTTTATTAGCCGGACTCACTGCAACCACCAACGGAACAAGCTCACCCGAGGATCGAAAGTCACGCAGACATTCGATCCCCCAAAAGCCAAGTGGTGTGAGCAAGCAGCCCGCAGAATGCTTCCCTTGTTGTCTAGGGTATGCTAATGAATTTCGCCTAGATCGCTGTCTACCCTAAGTGGCCAAGTCTTTCCCTTCTTGAGCGTAATACCTTGGCTAATTCACTAACCAGCGATAATAGTGGATCCCAGAAGCTGTATATTTAGAGGGAGGTTTTCAGCATCTTTCATAAATACTACTCCCGTATGAAAGTTCTACCTCATATGATTGCAGCTCCCCTTAGCGTACGATATTCGAACACAGTCATAACCTCAGTAACAAATTTGGGGTAAATACCAGTTGGAATCGTGGGCACAAATTTCCAACCGAGGATGTGGGAGCTCGGACCTCATATCACAGACAATCACTCGTGTCCTAGGTTGCTAGGATGGATGGGTTCTGATTGGTACGTTTATTCTTGAGTAAAGCAGATTCAAGGCGAGACAAACTAACCTGAGGCAAAGTTAGCGACTTCAGTAAGGAAAAGTGTCGATTGGCTTCATGTTTTGGTACGATGTCACAGAAGTACGAGTACGGCACGGTACCAGAGTTCTCACAATCTTATATGTGGATACAGTGGCGTAGCCGCCGTAACATTATGAGTACCGTACTGATGTTCGGGGTGAAGATGCTAGTGAAAGTATTACAAAGCCCAGAGGTGGGTACCGCACCGTGATGGGCCATAGAGCTGAATTTGCGCCAGGGATAACGGTTAATTGTGCTCGTGCTGCGAGGTTGCGGTATCTCACAGTTCTGTCAGGCCTCAATTTGACGAGCTGGGATCAGTGGAACCCTATCCAGCTAACCCAAAGTTATCCAAACTTTCCAATTGCGTTCAACTACAGAGGCTCACAGAGCTAATTAAGCCTATAATACTTATACAGTACAAGTACAGTACAAGCATCAACGGAGCGGGCCGGCCGGAGCTGGGGTACCCCCTCCCGACGCCGCCCTTAGTGCCTGCTCCCCGTCAAGTTTTTTCCCTCTTATAATTATAACAACTTTTTGACAATATTGTGATACTTGTATGATAGGATTTTGTTCATTATATTACAGTTTATCAGTCCTCAAAGTTGACACTACCATTGCAATGGCCATTTTGTTTGTAAAATGGCTCTTTTTGGCACATCAAAAACTACATAACTTTTCCAAATCTTCACTAGATTGATTACAATTCGCCTGAGAGTAGGGAAAAGCTAGAATAACTAGATGCCCAAAGTCAGGTTGGAAAAATACTTTGTAGTTCCTAAACTGCGAGCAGCTGAAATTCGCTGTTTTTAGTGTAAAAAGCTCATTTCACCAAGACTTTTGCGGAGGTACTTTACGACACGTTACAATTAGTCGAGTAGAGACTCTCCCCTTACATCAAAATATTTTTTCTTAAACGAGACAACTGATGGGGGTTCAATTACGGTAGGCGAGTGAGGTTAGAGCTGACCGCTTTGCCGGCATTCACTAGATACCTTGCTCCAAAGCACAGTGGGGGTGTCTTAACTTAACTTTTTTCCCTTTTGTACAGTACTGTAATGCCGTGGCGTGTTCATACTTGCGACAGGAAAGAGTGGGATATAGATATAAAAGGATTGGTTTGAACAGCATCAGTAAAGTAACTGAGACCAGGGCCAGCGAGCCGAATCTGACTCTAAATATTTGTCGTTACAAATGCAACACAAGTCTCCACTTTACCTGTAGTTGGGTAAATAAATTTATCGCATTGCGCACAACTCTTAGCCACGCCACACCCTGTCCTGGAACATAAGTACTTTGGTTAGTACAGTACATTGCCAAACCAGACCGGGATTTCTTTCCCCCACTCACCACCGCAACCTTTAAAAGTGTGGTTCGTCCTTAATTGACTGCTGGAATCCTGCTTCTTTTTATATTCAAAAAAAAAAAAAAAGGAAAGGAAAGGAAAGAAATTGAGAAAAATCTTCATTCAATTCGCAACTTGGACACGATGCGTGAAGACGACGAACCACAAACGACTGCCGATGGAGGTAGCAGTATTGCAGTGGATTCGGTACCAAATTGTTCTTTCCCTCTTCGTGTAATGTTTGCTAATTCATATAGTCTGGGGCCGATGATTATTCCATTTATTCTAATGGAACGTAAGTTTGTTGACACTGCTACTGAAGGGTGGACGCGGGCTAATAAGGGACATAGTGAAAGTGCAACAACTTCATTAAAATCCAGTGTTCTTGATTTTGAGTATGCCTCTCAGGAGAGGTTAAGGAAGCACAGCTGACTGGGATAGGTATGAGAATGGACGAAGGTATCACGCCTACAAGAAGGGTGGGTATTATTGTCCAAATGATGAGGTAAATTAATTCCCCTGCTGCCATATTGATCGTGACCTTTTCTTACCATTTTAATAGGCACAAAACGAACAATTAGACATCTTGTGAGTTGGTTTAAAGCCAAACATCGGAATCATCGAATTGAGGACTGCAGGGGCTAATGAGAGTAGCCATCACATGGTGACACTAGCATCAGGCGGTGAAAATATTCTTGCACCAATAGGAGATAACCCACAGGCTAGTTATCCAACTCCAGAATCTTGACTTTTCAAAATATTGACCCGGGGAACTGGTACAGAGGATCCTGGATGTCGGAACAGGAACAGGAATATGGGCCATGGATGTTGCTGACAGATACCCTTCTGCTGTTGTGAGTGCAACCTGGAAAATCCTCGTTGAGAATCCGCATGGCGCTGACGTGCGATAGGTTATCGGGAACGACCTCTCGCCTATTCAACCAACATGGGTTCCCCCAAATATTCAATTCGAAGTCGACGATGTGGAGGCTGAATGGACTTATGCTGCTGATTCCTTTGACTTAGTTCACATCCGATACATGATGGCCTGCATAAGTGATTGGCCAAAGCTGTTTAAGCAAGCCTATCGGTATCTTCCCATCCTCCTCCTTTAACTACCTAATACCCGCTAACTATATATCTCCAGAGTGACTAAACCCGGGGGCTACCTCGAATCTGCTGAGCCTACCCTCCAAATCTTTTGCAATGACGGTTCCCTAGACCTCGAATCCCCAATGGCCATGTGGTCGAAAAACATGATAAAGTCAGCAGACCTATTTGGCAAGCCGGGAAACATTGCACACCTGACAAAGGGCTGGATGATAGACGCTGGATTCGTTAATGTTGAAGAAAAGATCTTGAGATTGCCGGTCGGACCCTGGCCGAAGGATCCGCTATTGAAGGAGATCGGGAGGTTTAATATGCTTAGCGGAATGCAAGGTCTCGATGGGTTTACCCTTGCACTCTTCACCAGGGTTTTGGGGTAAGTTTTCTCACTGGCTGGAGATGGATTTATATAGGTGACTGATATTAACGGATGAATTTAGCTGGAGCGCGGAAGACGTGATGAAATTCATCCAAACTGTTAAGGATCAGTTGCTTGACCGACGTACTCATGCGTTCGCGAACTAGTATGTCCTCTACCGTTAAGCTCAATTGTTTCACTTGCTAATTATTGCTGCGAATAGTCATGTTGTCTACGGCCGAAAACCGGAACCAGAGGAGAAATAGTCAAACCCAATAGTTAAACTTGCTGCTTCATCATTCTGCGGAAAGGTTCTAGGGGGTCTGGCGCTGGTCTAGTGTGCTTTCTGTGCTGTCGTGATGATAAAATTTGCTTTCTGCGGTCTTCCGTACTTTATGGTAAGACTGGATCATTTCTGTGTATACCTTGTGTATAACCAATTTATGATGTCGTTGCCTTTTTGCATGTTAGCTAGCATATCATTAATTTCGAGACTGTCTCTTGAAAGTATAACACAGTAGACTCGCGGGTAATACTCACTAACTTTTCTATAACGTTGGAGAATTGAGATTGGTTAGCCCAGAAGCCTGGTACGCGTTGAGACTACTTCCTAGTTTTTGATTTCAGTAGTTAGAACCTCCGCTAGAATAACTAGTACTCTTTAGCTTATGATAGGCCCCTTTTCGTACTTGCCGTCGTGGAGTAATCACTTCCCAATGCCATCCAACTAAAAACAAATAAGAGGGGTCTGAAAGTTTACATCCTCCCGTTGCCAAGCTTAACTCTACCACAACATCCCATCACCTTTCATCACTCGCATTGCCATAAAGCTCTGTGTCGGAGGTCGCGAGTGTGTGGTGAGAGATCGGAGACCAGGTAAAGTGGAATAATATAGATAGAGAGAAGAGAGTTGTTCTTGCTTGATTTCTAGTCTTGAGACATGCACCGGAGACCTTCC
This sequence comes from Choiromyces venosus 120613-1, assembly GCA_003788595.2. NCBI lineage: Eukaryota > Fungi > Ascomycota > Pezizomycetes > Pezizales > Tuberaceae > Choiromyces > Choiromyces venosus. The sequence continues at coordinate 1,093,505 of ML120362.1, forward strand.
TACTTATACCCATACGAGGTGTCTATATACATCGATATGACTCTTGACAGTTCCTGATGTACCAAGTAGTACGGTACATTGCCGGACTTCCTTGAACATTCCATCACATTGAAGTAACACTTTCAACACTCTGCCAGGCTGATAGCAAGCTGCCCAGCTGTGCACATTGCTCTGGAAGCGGAAGTGGTGACCTTCTTTTACGGGTGGCAGTATCGCAGTGGCCGCGGCGGGCTGGTCAGTGTTCGCCGGCCGCTGGACCGACCTGCAGATTGCCTGCATTGTGGCCAGGCCAGGTGGAAGGGAAGCTGACCCGGGCTTTTTAGGCCCGGCTTTACGGGTTTCTGGTGGCGCCCATACTAAGTAGTCTTTCGGCATATTCCAGGTGGGTAGCGGTGATTATTTTTTTTTGACGAGGGAGTCAGCAGATGTCTTCAACGACCTGCAAATATCTTTGCAAATGTTTACAAACAGGCTGTAATATCCGGAGATACCTATAGCTGACAGCGCGTTTGTGGCATACAGGACTAAGTTTAACTATTGGAAATCCACCACCAAGGGACCCTGAAACCACCGGAGGAGCCTCGAGGTCCAGGGAAGATAAGGGTAAGGCCATTGCAAGACCCATGCGCCGCGCCGCTGGCGGCATAACCATAGTAGCCCCTAACTTCCACACGCTATGTCCAAACACGAGCATCGATTGGCTCATAGAGGAGACTACCAATCGTGCGATCCCCGTCATCAAACAGCCAACGACAGCACCTGACCACAGACTCTCTGCAGACCACCTCATCGATCTCTACTACAACATCTACCGCGCGTTCGAGTCAAAGATCAGGACGCTCGGTCTCACAATCCAGCAGATAGCACAACAAGACATAATCTCCGGCTTCAACAGCATCACCCTGGAAGACGGTATCCTGGAGAACCTTGGGAGCGTGGAAGCCACCTCCATCCCAACCCCCCTCACCATGCACCTCCCCCCACTCTACGCCCAACACTCCTGCAGGTCTCGGTCATCCACCACCTTTGGATCGATGTTTTCCCATCTACCAGGTTGAGGGAGAATCTCCTGCGTGCCGGCCACCCGTAAGACCCGGGCAAGCTCTGCGTGGCCATTATGAGATCCGGGAATGGTCTGGGAGACAATGGCGTCCTCGCCTGGGGCGATCCTTGGGATCCGTCTAACTGGGAGGTCACGGAGAATTTGGCTTACGGCTGGGTTTGGATGTTTGAGGACTGCGGCGACATCATTCACTCTACGAATAAGTGGAAGTTGAAACGTGGTCTTGTGCCTTTAGACTTGAAGGTCTTCCACTTGGGCAAGTGATTTAAAAAAAATTTTCTTATTTCCTTATTTCCGTTTTCATACGATAAGTTATATCATTCTTCCCACCCACTTATACCTTCTTTTTCTATGATATTTCAAATTACCCCTTCTTATTATCACTCATTCATATCACGAGCACCGATGCAGCCACCCGTCTAGAAAATACAGAAAAGAAAGAAGAAAGAAAAAGATAAGCACACACACTCACACGTGTTTATTGATCACGCAAAAAACTCTCCTGTCATTTCCTTTCCACATGTAACCTAGTCTACAAGTTTACACCCCCCCCCTTTCGACCACCCTACGATAGCACACACTCTTTCTTTATAACTACAAACTACAAAATGTATCTTCACCCAATTATAGCTATCTATCTATAAAAACGCTCCGAACAAAGAAGGAGAAGAAGCAATTACCTCCCCTCCCTCTGTCCAAAATTCACTGGCCAACGCCTCGTCAAGCAATCACTGGCGATCACTCGTGGCACCAAAAAGCGCGCCCCACACACACGTCCTAGTATGTGTGAAAAGAAAGTAAGCAAAAGATTGAATAAGTATGATAATAAATGTGCATGCTTGGGTGGGTGGATCACAGGTGAGGGAGTGGGTCACCGCTTATGGTAATTGGAATTGGAATAGGTAGTGGTGTAATACCTGCCTTGGGGGGGGGGGGGTGGGGAGTCAAGCCGAGTTTCCGAATCTACTACCGCACTCCAGACTTAGTAAGCGAGCCGTCACGTTATTGTATCATTTACCGGTATTATAGAAAGGTGTATTTGGTATGCCAGATACTTTCACTCCGACAGATGATGAGTTACTCCAGACATACTTGGAGGATTCTCAGGGTCATTGTATTGAGTGCCAGGAGTATGACCTAGCAGGAGCAATATGCTCCCTCCATTCAGCTGCTCAACTTGAGGGGTTGTTGCAATACCTTGCCAAGTAAAACTGATTTTTTTTTTCCTTTTTTTTTTTCAGTATTTAATTTCTGTTGAGGTGGAATGTTTCTCTTATTTGAACTTGAAGGTTATTTATTTATTGCTGCCCCAGTCATTTGCGTGGAAATTTAGGGTGGCAGTTTGTTTGTCGTCGGCCCAAAGGGAAAAAAGAAAAAAAATTTCTCTTGTTGTGAAGGGTAAGTTAGTTAGTTATCCTGCGAAGGGAATTAATTCTCGATGGCATTCTGCGAAGCTCAGTCCGCCTCCCCCCCCCCGCGGAAGTATATATATATATCTTGCGAAATAACTATTCTACCTATTTTCTTTGATATTCTGTCGTACTCCTAACCACCCACTCCCCAACAAAAAAAAAAACCAATTCGAGAGTTTAACATGGGGTATTCCGGGGGGAAAAAAAAAAAGATACCATATGACTTGATAAACATTGAATGCATTAACTTATCGTATAGTAGTGAGCGCCTTATCAAGTTGAGCACTGTACATCGACAACTAATATGCATTATCACTACCCGTCAGAGAGAAGGAATATGAGAATCCACGCGTGTAAGATAAGGATTATTTCCCACGTCTATATTTCATGGGATGCCTAGCCGGCGCAGTTGTCAACACATACACCGCACTTACAGCCACCCTGCAAAAGTGTTTGTGAAACAGAGTTTCCCTTTGACGGAGACCAAAGCGGCACAAAGAAGGGGGGGGGGGGGGAAAAGTACCGCGTAATCGGGAGCCCCCGCGCGGGAGGGTGCCCATTCCCAGGGGTGAGGGAAATGTCGTTTCATTCTAACCAGGCCGGACTGCAAACATCTACAATCCTCCAGGAGGTCGAGAATAATCGCTTGGATTTTTGGGCGTTTCCAAGACGTGTATAACTTATATGTTGAGTGAACAACTTACGAGCTATAAAAGTTGCATCGGGTCATTGCAAAACAAAAACAAAAAAAATACATCCGACGTTTGCACTACAGTACCTAAGACGATGTGAATAATTTATATACATTTTGAAAACATATCAAGGGATGGGAAATTGCGTGGCAAATGACACGGTCACACCCCATAATGCTCGGATTCTATATGTGTGTGCTCCAGGTTCGAAAGACTGATAAACCCCACTCGAAAGGAGTGACCATCATCCACTTTTTTTTGGAAAGAAAGGAATCCTCCTCATGCAAGAAGAGACCAATATTCGGCCGCATTTTCACTCTACTACCCCCAGATGCTTATATGTATGTTTCTATGTACGTGATAGACGTAGAGACGGATGGATGGGGGTTGTTTATTCGTAGCTTACCAGGAGTATCACCAATCTGAGCTGGGTGGCTGCGGAAGGCGCCCTCCGAACTTGAGCTTTTACTAGCTGAGCCCTTTTTAGCCGGATGAAAGAATTTGATCTTGAAGTCATGTTCACGGGCTCTTCGCTAATTATCCTGTGTGATTTCAAGTTTGATTGCGGTTAACCCGGAGGAGCCTAGTTGGAACAGATATTAGATTCTAAACTTCCCAATCCTTTTTGTTCTTAGTTCCCTGGATCTGTGAGAAAAGGACTGCAGGATGGAAATATCTAACAGACGCACTTCTTGTGATATAACTGCAGTATGTCTTCCGGATGATCCCATCTCAAATCCCAATACGAGTAGTGAGGATATGATACATTGCCTCCTCTCATCCATCCCGAATGTGGTGCACCACAACGGTACCCTTAGAAGGTTTGCTGGATATTTCCCACAACAGGAATCAGATATAGGCCAAACTGACGATTGGGCAGAGCTGTATTCCACATCACGCAGACCTCAGCAAGCCTCAAGGTCTGACGTTTCACATGCGAGATCTGCGCCAATGCTCGAGAGAAGTGCCCAAGCGAACCATTGGCCGGAATGTCCCTGGCCGGTCGGCCTCCGCCGTTCAAGGCCTGCTTACCCTTAAATTTCACTGATGTGGGGTGATTATGTCATCCTGCAACTCATAAATTCTGAGACCTTCTAGGCCCTTTTTGTAATTATGATATCCGAATTTGTTAATTAATGCGTGGGTTGTGCTCTTTCATTAAGTTTTTCTTTTTTCTTTGATTCATTTGGCCATAAGCGCGAGTTAGTAGGTTTCTGGTAAGAATTAACTTGGCAGGTTCTGGCAAAGTACCTTCGCAAAGGTCTCGGTGGAATGAACTTTTTACACCTAAAACAGCACATTTCAGCTGCTCGCAGTTTAGGAACTACAAAGTATTTTTCCAACCTGACTTCAGACATCAAGTTATTCTAGCTTTCCCCCACTCCCATACAAATTGTAATCAATCTGTGAAGATTTGGAAAAAGTTCTGTAGTCTCAAAGTTTTCGATCTGCAAAAAAAGTGTTATTTTACATACAAAATTGCCATCGCAACGGGTAGTGTCAACTTTGAAGACTGATAACCGAACCCCATAAAGTAAGTTAACATGACAAGTGGTGTCTGATGAAAGCTACAATGAATATGAAACGGTTGAGCAGGTTGTGTGCATTTCTTGAGGTAATTCCACATGTGAGGGGTGATCAAAGATGGCAACTTTTGGTGCAAAAAGGCCATTTCACCAACACTTTTGCCTAGGTACTGTAATGAAGCATCCTACAAATGCCAACAATTTCGTTTGGAGTAATTACTCCAGAGGGAGAAGTAGAAATTTAGATTTTCATCTGAGTATAAAGTAATTTGTGCTGCCCCTGAAGATCAATATAGAAATTTCAACACCAAATATTTTGATACCAGAAAACTGGCGCCTCGAGTACTTCCGATCCTTCTAAATCTCACTCCAAACTATTTTTTGTTTCTCTTAAGTTATATCAGCAGCCAAAATGCCCTTCAAACCTAGCCAATCAGGAGATTTCTCGGGCAAAGTGTACCTAGTAACGGGTGGTAATTCAGGAATGTTTGTACCCGACTATTCTTACCCTTTCATTATGTGGAGCCGAATATCATGGGTTGACATCATTAAATCCTGGACGCCACAAAGGAAAAGAAACAGTTCTATATACACTTAGCAACACACAACGCAAAAGTGTATCTCGCGGCAAGATCGGAGCAGAAGGCTTCTGAAGCCATTGAGGACATCCTCCTCAAAGTATCACATGCAAATATCAGCTTTATAAAACTTGACATGATGGATTTGGCCAGTGTAGTTACCTCGCCCAGAGAGTTCCTCACGTATACTCCCTCCAAATTCATGAATAGAGACTAAGTTAGCTACTTTGACTAAGAGTGCATTGTCAAATAGCAAGGAACCTCACCTCCACGGCCTAATCGACAATGCCGGTATCATGGCGGCCCCATACACGGAATCGGTCGACGGCTATGAATCACAACCCCAGGTATTCTACCATTCATCAATCCCTCCTTTTCTCTCCAATAGAAATAAGCCATATAACAACTATTCCATCCTCATTTAGACAGACTACCTTAGCCACTGGCTCTTAACCCACCACCTCCTTCCAGCCCTCCACTTCGCAGCCGGAACATCAACTCCGGGAGACATGAGAATCATAAACGTAACCTCAAACGGGCACAACCTCTTCGCACCAAAGGGCGGAATCGACTTTAGCGATATGAAGAAAACTTCGGGAACACCTTGGTCAAGCTATGGAATGTCGAAACTCGTCAACATCCTGCATGCAAGAGAGTTGAATAGATTGTATGGACCTGCTTCTGAGGGGGCAGCTGGGAGGCAGATTTGGACTGCGAGTGTGCATCCTGGGTCTGTCGATACGTGAATATCTCTCCCCTAAAACGGGTTTATACACTTCTGCTGATTGGGGGGTCTGTTTTTAGAAAGCTTAATTCACAAGTTGCACCGGAAGCGGGGCCTTTTGGGATTAATTTGCAGCCGGTGTTGAAGTGTCTGGGAGTTTATTCTTCCAGATAAAAGTACATACACAAGCCTTTTCGCGGCTGCCAGTAATGAGTTTAAGAGGACTGAATCAGGAGAATACTTTGTTCCCTTGGCTAAGAAGGTGAAGCCGAGCAAGGATGCTCTCGACGTGGATCTAGCGAAGAAGTTATGGGTATGGGCCGAAGATGAGCTTCAGAATAGGGGGTTTATTTAAGGGCAATTTGTCAAACTTCTCTTTAAGTTTTCTTCTTTTATTTCCTCATTCCATTAATTCTCTCGCTTCCTATCATGCTTCATCTTTTCTTCACGAGTTGTCTTTCTGCGATAATAATATTAGCAATGCCGTGATAATATGTACTGTAGACGATTTTCACAGGGCCAACCTTGCTACCTTCGGGCTATTCCAGCCTTAATTGATATTAAAAAGGCCTCGCCCAGTCTTAACATTCCCCCTCCTCCGATCTCCCGTTACACCGCCTCATAGGATCTCACTCGTGCGTCCTATTGAAGCAATGTCAGAACAAGCTTCTTCCCTGTTCTTGCGTTGAGTCAGATTAATTCCCCATCGAGGACCTCGGCAACGACAAGCTTTCCCCCCAACCATCCAGCCAGCTACGCGTACTATGTCACGGAGTATTAACTGATCAAACTATCATATCAAGATCTTATGATAAAGTTATGATACTGTACCTGCAAGCCCTTCCCTCTTCCTACGCTACGGGGCTAAAGTTACCCTACTTTTACTCACTTTTACTCATTTTCGTCCCAAGTCCCACAGAACCGCCCACCCTTCCAAGAAGAGGAATATCATTAACTTAAACGGCTACCCTCCCAAATTAAAAACTATTCCTGCCTAATTAATTAATACAGTAACCGGGGAAAACTAACCTGGTTACACACTCCCCCCACCATTATACCTTTTTTATCATCCCACCAACCGAGATATACGGTAATTCCGTACCGTAAAAACTCTTGCGATTCGCTACCAGTATCTCCGGCACGCTTCTAATCTCCGGCACGCCTCTAATCTCCGGATTTACACACAAAAGGTCTTGAAACGGGTTGGTGCTTTCCTGTCACGGTATAAGATCAGCCTTTAGGACGCATTGATCTCATTAACTGGTATACGAAACCCTGTTAATTTGTCAAACTAGACCTATCCTGGGCTTACGGAGATAGCGAATCGCAAGAGTTTTTACGGTACGTACGGTAGTCTATATACGGTACCGTAATCCGCGTGGGGTCGAAGGGTGGCTCGGTTTAACCCGACCCGACGCAGTCAGCCACAAACAAAAACAAAAAAGAAGTGAATGAGACTCGGAAGACTACCGCTTGTCTTTTGCTGCCGCTCTTCTTCATCATCGTCGTCGTCGTTGCCTAATCCCTTCCGGAAAGTTTCGACTATGGCTGCCGCAGCTAATTCTGGAATGGTCTTTGATCTGCGGACTGCTAGGAGGACGGGAGGTTCTGCCAGTGGTGGTGGTGATGATAGTGCAAGGGTTGGACGGTTCGCTGCTACTGGCGGTGTGGTTAGCTTTGATACTCCCAACTTTATCGCGCACGCTTCTAGAGGGGCTGTTCCGCATCTTTCGGGGGATAACTTGAGGGATCATACGGATGTTGGGGCTGTTTATGTTGCTTTGGAGGATTGTGAGTATTTTTTTATTTTTATTTTCCTTTTTTATTTTTGGCAGTGGGTTAATAAGTGAATGGATGGATAGTTGTCGAAAAGTGGCATCCAAATGTACCGGTGTATAATCATCCCTCGACGCTACGGGATTTCATCTCGCATCCTTCGAATTCGCTCTTGATCCTCGCACCTCGGAGGTCGCCGCCTGTTACTACTGCTGCTTCCAATACAGACGCTTCCATCGCAATTCTTACATCCGTGGGCTTCCGCGTGTTGAAAGTGGATGACTACTTTAATGCTGTATCAAGCCTAAAACCAGATATCGCCATATCCCCACCAGACCTACCGCACCAGACGCCAGGAAAGAATCGTGGGCCGAAGATGGTCTTTCGGACAGAGTTATGGTTAGGGGAGCTTATCAAGCGGAATACTTCAAATGTGCCAATATTCGCACCAATATTACCCTTGGATATCGAGCAGCAGAGTTACTACCTGGACCATCTAAAAGAGCATATTTCCTCATTAACCGGGCTTGCGCTATATGATGCCCGCTTGGCGGTGGAGTTACCTGAAGAATTGGAGGGATTGCCAAGATTGAGTCTCGACGATGCACTAACCCCGTTGAAGGTTCTGCAGCAGGTTAGTTGGGGGGTGGATATGTTTAACTTGGTGTTCCTGACACAAATGACGGACGCTGGGATTTCACTGGAGTTTCAATTCCCGGGTGAGGCTACCACGAAGGATGGAAAGAAAAAAGCTTTGGGAGTCGATTTGTGGAATAAGGAATATGGAACTAGTCTAGAGCCTCTAGCGGCGGGGTGTAAATGCTATGCATGTAGGAAACATCACAGGGCTTATGTACAGCATTTACTCACAGCGAAGGAAATGACTGCTTGGGTACTTTTACAAATGTTTGTTCCGCCCATCTCTTCTCTTCTCCCTTTTTGTACTTACTGATGCTAACGGGGCTTCAGTCACAATTCCAATATCGTAAGCAACTTCTTCATCGCCATCCGCGAGAGCATCACCCAGGGCACATTCGAAAAAGATTGCAAGACTTTCGCAGAAGTCTACAAAGAGGAGTTTCCAGAAAAGACTGGACATGGGCCTAGGTACCATTTCCCTTCCCTTCCCTAACCCGTGAATCTGTTCACTGACATGCAAAAGATTACGCGGCTACCAATTCAAGTCGGAAGGCGGCGCGAAAAAGAAGAATCCAAAAGCTTTCAATAAACTCGGCGGGGACAAGAAGGAGGCATTAGAAGAATCAGAAACCCCTCCGGACATCGACGCGGAGAGGTTAGAGCAGGATGGGTTTGCGGAGATACTGAGGGGTTAGAAGTTTGTCCTTAAGTTAGAGGTACATACTGTAATTGAGAGGCATTAAATTTTTCATGGGCAATGTTTTGAAAATTACTATGGATAATGAGTTAAATGTGTTTAAAAAAAAAAATCGAAGCTCTCTACCGTATCTCTTTGCCTCTTCTTACTACTATCATGGGGTTAGTTTACCACCCATAGGTTTAATATAACTTAATAGCTAGAAACAGCAATATCGCACAACACGGAGAGGAAAAAAAATAGAAATTCTCGAGTGACAACTGATGAGACCCGCAATGCACACCTCCTCACCGACCGATCCGCAAACATGCCTCCTAGTCAACAGTATCAATCAACGTGACCACAACCCCACGATCCCGAACCTCCGTCCATCAACCTCACCGACGGCACAATCCATCCAGCACCTTCACTTCGATCGAACCCGGCAGAAGCCGCCAGATGCCAAGACATCCACCTATGCACCATGCCTCACCTCGCTTACTACCGGTACTCGTACCGGTACTGGCCAAGGCAACCCCGCCAAGAACTCCAAATCAGGTTACGCTTTTCCGGAACCTCCCAGCTTGTTCAAGAAGTGAGTGACAGGACATGGACGTAGCAGAAAGCACAAGAGTCGTCGAGTTGATACAGTGGGTACTGTGGAGCCTCGCAATGGACTTGTAGTCTATTGACGCAATCTTCGTCAATAGAGCGCGATATCTAGTGAGATGAAGATGATGTGAACATTCGTAGTCTTCCACGTATTATTCCCATAGTTTATGTTTGTTGTTTGTTTGTGGGAAAAATATTGTATATAAAGGGGGTTTTGATATCCTTCGGAGAAGGGGGCATCGACATCCACTTTATACCTAAGATACTAGGCCATCAGACACACTTCGAACGACCAATCCACAGACAAGAGGGCAGATGAAGAGAAAGAATCTGGTGAGGAGCGAGTCACCATCAAGGTAGAAATTCATCTTTTATTGATTTCCCCTTTTTCCTTGATTGTCATCACTTTTCTTACACATCCGGATTCTTCATGTCCTATCTACGGCTAACTTGGTGAAAGGATACGGTAGAGAAGAGTGAGTGACTGGGATTCCACCTTGGCACCAATCGGGAGCTGGAGCCGTGTTCGTTCCTGTGCCACCGCCCACCAAAGAAGGCCACAAAACACACCACCAAAACACACCACCAAACACACCACAATCACCCACAGTACGGTATGGTGGTAGATGACGTCATGCGCGGCTACAAACATGATATGAACTTCCGCTTCGGTGGGAATATAAAGACTTCAATCTAATCCAACCCGTGCTCCACAAACTCTTTTGAATATCACCCGCCTCCCAAACACCACCAACAAAAACAAAATGAACACCCCCTTCGACCTCCACACCCTCCTCCGCCTCGCCGCTGCCGACGACCACCCACACCTCCAAAACCCCCACCGCTACCACATCCCCTCTTCCACCACCTCCACTCCCCACCACCCCACCCACCACCCTGGCCACCACCAGCCCCAAAAACAAGCATTCATCCCCCCCTTCGACGTCCTCGAGACCCCCACTGCTTACATCCTGGAAGGCGAACTTCCGGGCCTGCACGACAAGAAACAAACCGTGATCGAATTCACCGATGCACAGAGCGTGCTTATTCGCGGGCGGATTGACCGCCAGGACGGCGACGAGGAAAATAATGAGAGTTTGAAGGCTAGCGTTGAGGGTGAGGGTGAGGGTGCGGTGGATAAAGTCTGGGTTGCGGAGCGTAATGTTGGGGAGTTTCAGAGGGGTTTTACGCTTCCCGGGAGTGTGGATGTGGAGAGGGTTGAGGCTACGCTGGAGTATGGGGTTTTGAGGATTATTGTGCCGAAGCTTGCGAAGGCTGGGGTCAGGAGGGTTGAGATTCAGTGATGGGGATGGTTTAGTTGGAGGAGAAGGAGGAGGATTATTTTTATAGGGGGTTTCAAGGGTCCTGTTTTTCTTTTCAGGTTTTTGTTATTGCGGTGGTGTTGATTTGGTATAATTGTGGATTGGATTGGATTGTGTTGGATTCGGGATTGATTGGCTTTCTGTTTGTCTGTCTTTTCTTGTGCTTGAGGGATGGGAATTTTTTTTTTTATATGATGGATATCATGGCGGATGGGTCTGAGACTGTCTTGAATTTAATTTGGATTCAATTGACCTTTTTTAAACTCATGACTGTTTGCACGCTGTTAATTTTATAGATTGTGCTTCCACACAGCACTGGAGCAACACAGCCTAGGCCAAAGAAAGATATCAATTCCCAAACACCAATTTAACTTATATCCCAAATCTATGATATATACATCTGCATCCAAACCCCACAACCAGGTCTACTTCTTCCTCATTACAAACCCAAAATACTCAAACATGCCCCCCTCCTCCTGTATACTCTCAATCTCGAAGCCGGGCCACACATCCTCCCGTGTAATAATCGGCTTAATAAAGTGCGGTTGTCGATAAGTGATATACAGAAACAACCCCCCACTCTTCAACACCCTGGCAACCTATTCCCTCCCAATTAGCTAGCCCTCTTTCCACCCCCAGGCAGATCATGGAAAGCAACCTCATCAATATAAGCCTTCGTATTCCTCCTAACCTCCTCCGGCGGATCCCATAATGATCCTGAAAGCATTGCGTCAAGCGTTCCCTATTCCCCCCCCCCCCTATTAGCCCCTCCCTCTTCCCCCAGGGCAACGAATAAGCCAAAACGAACCTTGTCAACCGCAACCCCCACCACCCCATCACCCACCCCATGCATATCCCTGACATCCATAACCTCCCATCGCAGCCCTTCAAAACCCTCATACTTGACCTTCATATCCCTTATCACAACCTCCGAAAAGTCAACGCTGAGTTGGTCCGTATACCCGCGCTTGTGCAAGTCCTCTGGTAAAAGGGAGTTGCCGCAGCCGAGGTGGAGGATTGAGGGGTTGGAGGGAGCGGGTGGAAGGTGCTTTGCTAGGAAGGGGTGCAGGGAGGCGGGGTTTTTGAACCAGTCGAAGGTGGCTGGGTCGACGGTGTAGCGGGCGTCCCAGTATTCCGGGGTTGCGAGGGCTTCGGGGGGTGGGGAGGTTTGGCGGGGCATTTTTTTGGGGGGGGTTTTTTTTTTGGTGGTTAAAGGTTGGTGGAAGTGGAAGTGTGTTTGGTGGAGCTCTGTGAGGCTCTGTAGGTGGGGTGAGACACCTAACCCTACCCCACACTATGATATCGGTAGTATCATAGTAACAGCTGCGGTCCAAGGTTCAAGGGGGAGGGGAAAATTGATATTGACGCTTTGCCACTACCTTGTATCATAGAGCAAACAAACACCCATACCTCAATTGAAACTGCAGAAATGGCAATAATCCGCACTTCCCTGGGACAATTCATGTCCACGACGCGGGCCTCCCTCCTACAATCACTCAAAGCTCCAAAGCCATTGCACATAGTTATCGGGAATGAATCCGTTGGTTAAACCCCCCCTCCCTTCCTTCCCTAATTCATAAATACTAACATAGCTGCAGACATCGACTCATTCGCCTCTTCCCTCCTCTACGCATACTACACCCCAACACCCACAGCACCCTTCCTCTCAATGCCAAGGACGGACCTAACCATCCGCCCAGAAATCCACCACCTCCTAACCTTCCTAAAAATCTCCCCAGAAGACCTCCTCTTCACAGACGACCCTCCACTCTCCAGCCTACCAAAGAGCACACGCATAACGCTAGTAGACCACAACAAACTCGAGCCCGCGCTGCGCACATACTTCCAAGAATCCAACGTGCGCGGCATAATCGACCACCACCACGACGAGGGCGGCAGCGCACATGCAAAACCCCGGATCGTGGAAAAAAGCGGCAGTTGCGCCTCTCTGGTAACGAACTACTTCAAAGAAGTATTCCCCGCCAGCGGCGTCGTCCGCGGCGAGCTGGCACGGCTAGGACTTGCAGCGGCACTAATCGACACGACGAACCTGAGCAACAAAGTCACGGAGCACGACACCTCCGCCGTGGAATTCTTGGAAGGCGTGATCAACGGCATGCCAGTCGAGGTCGGCGGCGAAGCGTGGGACCGGCAGAAATTCTTTGACGGGATTTGGAATGCCAAGAACGATATTGACCGGATGTCGCTGAGGGACTTGCTCAGGAAGGATTGGAAGGAGTGGACGGAGGGGGTGAACGGGAAGAAGGTTGGGATTGCCGCGATTCTGAGGGACTTGGAGTGGTTGAGGAGTCGTGATGGCAGTGGGGGCCAGGAGGCTTTCTTGACAGGGGTGAAGTCTTGGGCAACGGAGAGGGAGTTGGACCTTGTCTCTGTTATGACCACGATTGGACAGGGGGAGGAGTTTAAGAGGGAGGCTATGGTTTGGGCTCTCGGTGAGTCTGTTAAGCAATGCGTGGCCTCGTTTGAAGAGAAGGCGCAAAGGGAGGACTTGCAGTTGAAGCCGTGGAGTGATGGAGGGTTGGATTCGAAAGACGGGGAGAGGAAGGCGTGGAGACAGTTTAATCTTGCGGCGAGTAGGAAGCAGGTCGCACCGTTGCTTAGGGAGAGTTTGAGGGAAGTGGAGGTTAAAGGGGGGCAGTCGAAGGTTTAGATCATTGGATGCCCGGGGTGTTGATTTTGTCGTTCGATTAGATATCCGGTTTGTTGGTTGGCATCTTTTTTTTTGTAGCTGGGGACGTTTTCTGTCATAGGATATCCTTTGATTTTGCATATCCCGGGGGTACTTTCCGAAACCATGCTAATCTACGATAGGGGAATATATCTCAAGTAGCTAGATGTCATCATGGGAACTCACTCGGATATGAAAGCTGAAGATAATTTTACACATGATTCCCAATGAGTGCGCACAGCAAGAACCAGACTCAAAGGAAAACACAGGCATAATCATGGCCAACCTATTACCCCGTATCATACAAACCACCCAACCCCCATTCTACCCTTTCCTACCTGCACACAACCAAGTATATACAAAGAACTAGACCACCCCAAGCAAGCAAACAATTACCAAACCCCAACCAAAGAAAAAGAAAAGAAAAAGAAAAAAAAACTGAGATGAGAACAACACCACCCATTCTACCCCCCCCCCCCATTCCCCAACCTAACTAATCCATATGCCTCAAATAATAATCAATAGCAGCACTAAACGCCGCAAACCCAGCACACCCAACCGCAGCCGCCTGCGGACCCGCCTTAGCCGCGAGCACGCCCCCCGTAATACAGCCGGCCGAAACGCCATTGTAAAGATCATTCTTGGCCCTAAACCCTTCAATGCAGCACTCCGTCCCGGCAAAAATGCTCCCCACGAGAGCGAAATTCTTGCCGGTGGAGTAGGAGCGCTGTCCCATGTCTTTGAAGCCGCGCTTTAGCTGTTCCTTTAGGGGTAGGTTTTGGAGGGCTGGGGCGCCGGGGAGGCCGGTCATTGGGGTGTCGTAGGACATCTGGGGGGTTTTGTTAGATGGATTGATGAGGAGATTGGGGGAGGTGAGGGGGAGGGGGGGTTACGCTGGCCATGAAGAGGCCGAATACGGCGCCTAGGCCGAAGCCCATTCCTCCTGCGATTACGGTTTTGACTGGGCAGGATTCCATGCCGGCTTGGATCTGTTTGCCATGCAGGTTAGTGATTGATGGGGTGTTGGATAGATGATGGGTGGGGGATACTAACAGTTTTGACCATTTGCATTTGCTGCTGTTCTGGTGTGAGGGGTTCATTGCTGCTAGCACCCCCGAGGCCTTTGCCTCCGAGTGGAAATCCTCCGAAATTCATGAGGCGGGTTGTAGATGTATGTGTTGTCGAGGTCGATAGGATCGAGTGAGCCTTAAGCTTTTTTTTTTCACTTTGGAAGGCTTTGCCAAGATTTCTTATCTAATCACGTGATTAATCGATAATTAGGTCATAATTGGCAGGGAAAATGTGAGAAAAAATATTATTGGCCCAACGCAAACTACACTACACACTGCATTGGTCAATGGACATCAAGGTTCTTATTTGGTAGAAATGTTTGGTTTTTATTTTTATTTCAGGGATTTCATCCTCCTAATTCTCTATCTAATACGCCCAATATCTTAAACGCTTGAGACAGCAAAAACTATCTAGAGCCAGGACACAAACATCTGGCTAGTGACGGGAAACATCTATTTCTCGTAGATCCAAGAGTGCTGAGTCTGCTTGTAAGAGACAAGGTCCTCCTTGGTGAACCACAATTCAATCTCCTTCTGGGCGTTCTCAACGGAGTCAGATCCGTGGCAGACGTTACGTCCGACATCCTGTATAAAGAGACTTAGCATCTAACTCGATAAAGGAGGTAACTGTCAAGGCTTCTTACGATGGCGAAGTCACCACGGATGGTGCCGGGGGCAGATGCTAAAGGGTTAGTGGCACCGAGGAGAACTAAGGAGAGGCACTTGTTAGAAAATTGCTCTATAAAAGCATCATACGTGAATCACTTACCGCGTCCAGTCTTGACAGCGTCTCTTCCTTCCCAGACCATGGCGCAGATGGGTCCAGAGAGCATGTCTATATTCAATGTTAAACCAACAACTCAAGATTATTTCACAGTATAGATGAACGTACAGTTGATCAGACTAAGGACAGTTAGCATGTTTCAATTAAGTTTTTTTTTTTTTGTTTAGACAACCCACCCAGGAAAGAAGGGCTTGCCAGCAAGGTCGGCATCTGGATGAATGTCAGTCTAGGCTTATCGAAACCCATCGAAAGTGAACGCACAGTGCTTCTCGAGGTGCTCCTTGCTGGGAGTGACGAGCTTGATGGCAGCAAGCTTGTATCCCCTCTGCTCGAAACGAGAGATGATGGGACCAACAAGTCCACGCTGGACGCCTATAAAAACAGAAATTGTCAGTACACGGGTTGAGACATATCAAGGGGGTGAAAGCATACCGTCAGGCTTGATGCTTTAACCAAATACAAAGGTTAGTAAAAATTCCTTCAAAGTACAATAGTCCGGTGAACTCACGCAATAAAACTAGATTTGAGATAAAGGAAGTTAGCCAGAGACACTCAAGAAGGAGATGGGATTTTGAATTGAAAGACTCACGTTTGCTCGGAAGTCATTGTTATGAATTGGTGAAAATAATTGAATTCGTAAGATGTGAGGATGAGGTTCGCAAAGGATGAAAGAGGGGAACGAAAATTGATAAAGGGTCTAAATAGCGGTCCTGGAGGAGGGGGCTTGGAACCCGTGAAAGGCCTCTGCGTGTCAACCCCTCTTTCCATTTTTAGAAAATTTGGTGCATTCCACATCAGAGCTAATTTTCCTAGAACCGCCAAACATCAAGATTGTAAAAAGCTGTCATAGGATATATTCTTGATTTGTCTTGGGTAAGTAAGGTACGAAAACATGCTTATTTCACCTGGTTGTGCTATTTTTCTTTGGTTCTTCCAGATGTTTATGGTGGAAGTTCTGGGTGTGCCAAGAATTATTAAAACTTGTTCCATACTTATAGTACAAGTATCTGCACATTACTTGGCAATTTGAAAAGTATCCGGACACCTTGCATTAATTAGTGCCGGTCTTGACACAAAAGCGTCCGGACACTTTTGAAACGGTCAAGTAGTCTCCCGAAACATCTACAGTCGATGAGCATCTCGACCATTGGGAGTTGTTCACAGAGAATCTGACTGAGCAAGGTTCAAGAAGTATGCTACAGAGCAATTGCATCAGCATGTGTGAGTATCTGTAAGTTAACAATATTATGGAAAAACATACTAGTATTGCTTTTCGTCAGTTCTTAGGTACTAACGTGTGCAACATCATAAGTTAGTCTACAAGCCAAGGCTCTATGCGACCAGTACTCAAGGACAATATTGTAGAACTCACAAAGCGTCACTCGAAGTTGTGTGAAGTGAGCAAACGCCTCTCTGATGTTTGTGCAAATGGGATGCCTCTAATCGGGTGCTGTACATTGTATGAAAATATGTTCATTTGTTGCAAACAATTCCCAGACCATCAGTAGAGCAAGTGGAGTAATACGGACCAATCCAGGCACTCTTAAACAAACATTAATTTATCGGAAAACTAATACGATGCCTGCCAAAAGACCCACATGGGGTCAAAATGCCCGTCTCTGGAGGATGCCCACAACCAACTCATTTAATGATAAAACTAAACAGTGCAAGCCTTCCAGAATACCTACGCAGCTTACAGTACTTGAAGTTGCACACTAAGAGTTCACCACCCACTTTGCCAGTGGGTAAGCAACTCCAAGTCAGCCATGCAGGTAGTATGGTGGTAAATCAAGTCAATTATCTGTTTCGATTTGTGTATTTTGTGGGAAAACTTCACTGCAACAGCATCCTGGAAGTTCTTGAAAGTCGCATACCTAGGTCTGATGTTTATGGTTATTTGGTGTAAGTAATCGATAATGGTGCGTGAGGCTGACTGGAAGAACAGCAAGAGCGGTAAAACTCGATGGAGAAACAACTTTGAGATGATTACCAGGGCGTAGAAAAGAGAGTGGTTAAGATAGGTAAAGAGCGTAGCGAAGAGTAATCCTTGTTATTCTTATTGAACTATGTGCGGTATCCCGGTGTTTAAATACACAGAAACAAGAAACAGTTACGACTGAAAGATGCGGAAACATAAACGTAACTGTGATACACTCTAACAATCAACAACACTCATGTCCATCACTTGTTATAAATAAAACTCATAAAAGGAAAGTATATGCAAAAGCTAAGTTATCTGAAAATAGAAATGATGTGACTATAATAGTCGGAAGAGTGTCGCAATTACAACCAAATAACTATCCCAAGTTCTAACTAACTATTGCGCTATTTTAGCAGAGGGAAAGTACCTCATCACCCTCAATCTTCAACAGTAAGGCCATGGATGTCGTTGCTGTACGGGTACAGGAGCAAAAGTCACGAAGGTAAAATTTCCACTCCTTTTTTTTCTTTTTTTCTTTAAGCAATTTTTTCTTCTCACTATCTATTTTGTTAACTGTTCAGTTTTATCACTAGTTGTATTTGTTGCGGGCATTCTATAGGGAAGGGCATTTTGACCCCATGTTGGTTTTTTTGGCGGGCATTGTATTAGTTTTCCGTTAATTTATCTACGCTATCAGTTCAGCATGGAGTTGTCAAACACCTTGCGTGGTATCTTGAACTTTGAGGCTCTCTATGATCAGTAGGTTATTCTAATTTTGGTCATTATTTATAGACCTTATGAGGATATAACAGATAGGTCAAGGTTACGAGAATAGAGAGTTTGCGGTAGAGGACCTAGGTGCAACAATAATATATTAATTGATGTTACACTAAAAGTCTTGGCCACCCAGGTGGGTGAGGACACCTGGGAGTAGTGTAAACTAGTGCTTTAGAGACCTGAAAATTTTTTGCCAATTCATAACATCACACCATCAGTTGAATTATGGTTGGGTGAAAAAAAATAACAACTGCATATTCCAAAGAGTGATTCTGAACCCCCAAACCCCCAAAATGGCTTCCAACATATCAGAAGAACATACCATGATTGATCTGGACGAGACCCCAAGCCAACCAGCAAATCAACCACAATAGACAACAGTGATAGCTGAAAAACAAACTACAAACAATATACCAGCAAGGGGGAAAGCTGCAAAATGGCTGGGATGGATGGATCAAGCTCTGGTGCATCAGGTACTAGCTACTGACCCTTTGAACTGCAGTAGAGGAAGAACTGCAATAAAGTGGGCAGAGGTAGCTATGGTTCTGGAGGCACTAGAGCCTCAACTGATATTTAGGACTCTGGAGTCATGCCAACAAAGAGTTAAAAAACTTGTAGAAATCTACAAGGTAAGCATTCATCATCTGCAGCTCTAAGATTTCATATTAAAAACAAACTTAAATTCCTAATACTATAAAAAAAAAAAAAAAAACAGAAATCAAACCCCTATGTAAAAGTGGGACTGACAAAGAGTTTAGTGAGTTTGAACTAAATATGGTAGAATTAGCAATACATTGGGATCAGTCCAGTACCGATCCTGAGACTCAGAAGCTTGTACAAGAAAAGGCTGTACAACTTGAACTGGATGGAAAGAGAGTGAGAGAAGATTCATTACAGGGACTGGTTCACTGCAGAGAGGAGGAAGGCAGCAATGATAGAGGAGGTGATAGATCAGGTACTGGAACTACTGGTCCAGCAAAAAAAATACAGAAAAATCAGACAGCAAAAAACATTGATAATGTCTTACTTAGTTTTGTTGAAGGAATAGAAAAGGATAAAGAGGAATTGAAGGAAATAGAAAGAAAGCAAGATCAAAAGCATGAAGATCTCAAGCAAAGTATTTTGAGATTAATGGAGGAGATTAGGGAACAGAGTGAGAGGAGATCACAAGATGCTTATCTCAAGGGAGAAGCAAGAAAAAATGAGTTAGTTTTGATTTTGGAGGTATTAAGAAAGGATGGAGAGATCTAGGATACATATAAAACACTATAAAAACTGCAATAACAAACTGGCCTAATCTTCTCTATCTTCTGCTCCCCTTGCTTTCCCTCATCTTCTACTCTTTCTTCTTTCTCTTCTCCTTCTCTATCTTTCTTCTCCTTCTTGGGCTTCTTCATCTTCATCAACAGATTCTTCTCCTTCAACAGATTCTTCTCCTTCAACAACTTCTTTCTATTTAATGGCTTGCTCTCCTTCTTTGACTTCTTCTCATTTTCCCATTTGATAGCTTCTTCACCTTCTTCCCCACCTCTGCCAGTGACTTTCCCATCTCCCTCACCCCCTTCTCCCCCCTCTGGCTTCTTTTTCTTCAACTTCTTCTTTGACTCCTTCTTCAGCTTCACCTTCAGCTTTGTCTTTGTCTTTATCTTTGTCTTTGTCTTTATCTTTGTCTTTGTCTTTATCTTTATCTTTATCTTTGTCTTTATCTTTGTCTTTGTCTTTGTCTTCTTCGACTTCTTTTCCCCTACTCGGTTGCTTTCCTGGTTGCCTTTTATGTAATTTTTGTTCTTGATTGTTACTAATAAAGTTCATCACTTACTTATTTGTCTCAGTGAGGTTAATGTTTACCAAAAATAAGAAATTTAATTGCATAAAATCAGTTACAAATAAAAATACTCAGACAAGGTTGGTGGCTCGAAAAGCTCCTCTTCAACTAATTCCTCTGCCCATCCTCTATTATCTGCCATAGAAGATATTTCAAAATATTGCATAATCTGTGGCCTATGAAGGCACACATGTGTATTATGAAGAAATGCAGCTACCTTAAATTGTATGCCAACTGGTTGTAACAAATGTTTTTGATTTTTAACATAGTCAAGAAAACCAAACATGCTTACCATCTCCTTAAATGCCTACTCTACCACAATCCGTAAACATGACATTGACTGGTTCTATAGCTTCTGATGATTGGTAATATTAGCACCTTGGTATGGTGAAAGAAGAAAGTTGCTAATACCATAGGCAGGATCGCTGTACACTTGGAGGGATGTACCATCTGGAGCATGGGCATACTGTTGTAGAATTATAGGTAAATTAGACTCTCTCCATAAAAAGGAGTCATTTCTCCTCCCATCAACAGGACTGAAGAGATGACTGATGAGCCCATCAGGTGTGACAATTGTATGATATTTCAAGCAATGCTTTCATTTCCACCCATTATAGCAAGTTTATTGCTGGTAAGTGGGTCGTACGATACCTTGAATAGTACCATCAATAAATCCTCATACTGTAGATAAAGGAGCATCCTTCCTCTCAATCACATGAGTATATAGTGATAACCTTTCCAGAGTTAACTATTTGTGATCCCATTCTAATAAATGTTTCTATTCTGAATGAATTATTGACTGTACCATTGTGCTGATGTGTGAAATACACTCAACTGGCCATCCAAACTTCATGGCAAGATCACTGAGGTGGTTGGGATATGCTAAACATGCTAGCAACATGCAAAGTGCAGTTTTGGAGTCCTCGACAATACCATTTTGTGCTTTCACTTTTTCTGGCAGCCGTAAAGCTTGGACTAACTCTTCAACTTCTCTTTGTATAAAGCTTTACTTCTATAAGTATATATTCACTACCATTTACTGTTTCTAAAAAAATAAGAGATTTATGTTCCAGACACCCACTGAAACAGATTTCTCCATTCACCTTCCTCAAGTCTTTCAATATTTATTCTCCCCCCTCCCACAATGCTTCTCGCTTTCGGCTATTGTCTCGCGCTATGGCAATCTGCAATTGCTGGAGAGTTTCCAGTCGTCTGGCATTTCTCTTGTGTCGGTACCTTGCTGCAAGTATTGGATTTACTAGTGAAGCTATGAATCTTGAAAAGAGGTTCGATGATGTATTATTATTATAATTACATTGCAGATATTTTTATTCATCTACCAATCCTCAGGTAACCCGGCCGCCAAGACACCTAGATCCTCTATGCAAACTCTTTCAAGCACCTAGGTTTCTTTAGTGCTAACTTCCACCTAGGTCCGCGGGCACAAACTCTCTAATCCTCGAGCCATGGTGGTACGAGTAATATTATCACCAAAATTTATCACACGCTCAATAAAGTGGTATAGTGTATCCGTACCATGCACCACGGAAAGTGAGCCCAGAACAGTCTACCGTATAATTTGGCAATAACGCCCCTCCTCAAATAGCGCCCCCATAATAGCGCCCCCCCTTTCGCCGGGAGCAGAACTGGGGGTGGTCATTTGCCACTTTATCGCTAGCAACACTCCCCCCCTCTTTCTGGGTATCCTGCCCCGGGGCGCTATTGCCAAACTATGGTACCAAGAAATAACATCACCTTCACACCTTGCAACTTGTACGATCCTACTCACGAATCTTTGCCAAGAATGCCTCCGTGAGCCGAAAATTTGGTGAGGACTCCCCCAAAATATCGGCTGGCGGAGGCATTCTTGGCAAAGATTCGTGAGTACTTGGCAGCGGGAATACGAACATTTACTTGTAGAACCAACGCACCTACCGGTAAGCACACATGTCATCACTGTAGTACAGTACTCCTGCCTATTCTAGAATCTTACCGGGCAATAGTGTCGTATCATGCTCCTGGATTTTGGCAGAAAGAAGACCATTCCTTTGCACCAGAAGTAGCCTCAATTGTGCATATCGGCAGTTAAGCCATCATAATTGTAACCAATATTTTTATCTTTGTTTCGAAACTTTAAAGTGTTGAATCCCAGGCAATCAATTAATTTTGGATGTTTTTTTTTTTTTTTCATTAAAAAAAAAAGAAAAAAAAAAAAGAACCGAAGGAAGAAAGAATAAGGGTGGGCTCAGCAAGAGGCTCCACTCGTAGAACCTCGGGAGAAGTTCTTGGAATATGATATAAACGAGACATATCTTGATCGGAAGTTTCCAGTCCATGAGACGGCTTCCAGTGTGGGTCGGCTGCGGGTCCGTATGACTACGGTACTGTAAGAATCCATGATGCATACACTGCACGTGCTGTACCTTAATAGTATAAATCGCACCTTCTGGATAAAATGGACCCCAGATCTCCTGGGGGTTGTCCCCACTCAATTTGTCTCCAGTTACGGTATATTCCATCTACCCTTACTTCAACCAATTAGGGGGTTACAATAAGGGACTCCCATTCCTAATCAATCCAATTTACCTAGCCACTCAGTGCGGTATGCCAGTTCACAACCAATCAGCTACTCGAGTATGATTGTGGATTCCGGGAAGCCAGGGTTCCGTTGGCACCGGTGTCCGGTATGCATGATGGAAGCGCCTACCGTAAAAACTGGAATAATTGGCCCTCACGCTAGTACGTTGGAGTTGCCTCTCCTGGTATCATAAGGTCGGTCGTGTTTTTCTTTTTATTCGTTTCGGCTGGGCTGAAAGACAGCTTTTTTTTGCTGTGTTTTTCTCCCCTAATCTAGAGGAGGAAATTCGGGACGACTAGCGTGAGGGCCAATTATTCCAGTTTTTACGGTACCCCGAGATAAGAATTTTGGTGTTCTGCCCTGAACAATAGATTCACAGTGCCAGTATTAGCATAGTAAAAGAGTAGATTCCTATAAAGTCACTGAGGGTTTTCAAGGAAGTTCGTGTTGGGAAATTACTATACAATGGTTGTAGGGGCATCCATGAATGCTCCTAACCTCTGTTCGCATGAAAACGGTGCGAGTGCAGGTACTGGTACACCTTACACCACCTACTGTACCATAGTACCGTATAATCCAGGCGGATAGATTGCCGTACTCTCACAAGCTTTACTGAGCTTGCCGTGTCGTTGTGCTCTTCTGTGCATCTCGGTAGATGAACAGTTACACGCAGTCTAGCCCACAACGACCTACGAAGCTACTCTTTAGAGTAAGTTTGCTTCCAACAAAAACAACATACATTCGCACACACTCCTGCACACAAACCCACTGCTTTTACTAAAGTTGGGAGAAAGAGGCTAAAGAGAATCTTGTCGGACCAATGATCCCTTCGGGGAACCACTTCTCAGTTGAGGAAGCCCATGACAAGATATAATACCTACCTACGGCCCGATGGTCCGCTACTGTAGCGAAACCCGGGAAAATCATCATGGGAGTGGCTTGTTCTATGCTTGCAAGGATATCACCCCACCCCATCCGTGTTTCTCCCCTTACAGAATTCTACGATAGGCGTACAACAGCCGTTTTGAACCGGGTATTATCACCAAGTCTACATAGCATGAACTGCTAGTAGGGTCCATACGTTTTTTTTTTTTTTTTGGCTGATAAACCGGAATTGGGGACGGATGGATGGATTTATCACGGAAAAAAATCGACCCTGTGTGGTTGGGCCCACATGCTATAGAAAGCTCTCAAATCAGGATTGAGGGCTCTTGCATGGGGTGGGAATGCGATTGACATTGTGCCTGCCCAGGAAATATATAGTGGGAGAGTATGTGCTCATTTCAAATAGTCTAGTAACTTATACACATCAAGCTCATAACTGATTAGCCAGGATGAAGGCACCCGCGGATTAACTTTTCGTGGAATCGGTGAGCTAGGGAAGGAGAAAACATGGAGGTGTGGGGATCGGGATGTTGGGTAAAGGTATATAAAAACTAGAGACACGGCCAGTATTTTGAAAGACTACTGGAAAGCTGTCTGAACCTCCCGATCTACGGTCTTTTGTCGTGAACCTTTCTTTCTACTAACACCTTAATTGTGTATTTTCTACAGTGAAGATGGTGCAATACGCGGCGTTAGTACTCCCATTGGCATTCGCCATGGGAGCCAAAGCTCAAAACCACAATGTGAGATACTTACCCATTCCCGCAATTGCAATTGCCCAATTGCAACATCTCCCTCCAAATAGTTGATCATGTCAACTCACTATACAATAATATAGGGCCCCACACCAACGATGTCGTTCAATGCTTCTGCTGGAACAACCAACCTCCCCAACACAGACTACTCCAATGAGAGACTTGGGTTCCTCTGGAACCAGGTTGGGCCTGTCGCGACCCACACTAAAGTCACAGCAACTGTCGAACCCACACCAGAGGCAAGTCTAGTAGGCCCTGGACAGTTCCATCCCCTTGTCGCGAGCACCTTCTCCTCTAATCTCACTGGCGCAAAACTCCCGCCAAACTTCGCCTGGGGTCTCTGTGCTTCCGCGTATCAGATTGAGGGAGCTGCAAAAGACGAAGGGCGTGGCCCCTCGATTTGGGATCTCCTGTCACATCGTGTGCCAAACCAGGTCGCGGACAATTCTACAGGAGACGTCCTTGGTCAGCATTATTACTTGTATAAGCAAGATTTTGCTAGACTGAAGGCCATGGGTATTCCTTACTATTCCCCTAGTATCTCATGGCCGAGAATCTTCCCCTTCGGGCACGGCCCTGTAAACGAGGCTGGTGTAAAGCACTACGATGATGTGATTGCTGAGATGGTGAAGAATGGTATCAAGCCTGCTGTCAGCTTGTTCCATTGGGATACCCCATTAGCTTTGTTCAACGAGTACGGTGTAAGCACCCTTGGGATTAAAGCTACCGAGTGATCAAGCGTGATATTGACTCTTGGCTCTTGTAGGGATGGACAAACCGTAAGATCGTGGACGATTATGTCAACTATGCCAAGTTCGTCATTTCAAGATATGACAAATACGTCCCAGTTTGGTTCACTATTAGTATGTTTACTCTCTAAAATTCGATAAAGAAAGCATCGCTGACAATGATTTTATGTAGATGAACCACAATATGTTAGTCTCTAAGTTCCGCCAAGATCCGAAGAGTGGTAGAGTATGCTAACATTAGCTTTTTAGTGCAACTGGCAATACTCTTCCTACCCTGCCGGCAACTATTATCCATCCTATGGTGTCGGGCCAGGTTTAAAAGCCCGTTTCTTGTGTGGCCATTACACTTTGTAAGTATTCCAATCATACACATCCCATTAGGTAATGGCTAACAACTTGAAGGCTTGCACACGCAAAGGTTGCCAAGTGGTACCATGAGGAGTTCAAAGGGAAGGGAAGAATTACCTTCAAGAATAGTGGGAATTACTTTGAGGCCAACAGCACCAGCGAGGCCGACAAGGCAGCAGTCCAGAGATCGTGAGTACTCGGGAGCAGGCTCTAGTTTCCTCATAACCCCTATCTAACGAGTAAATCTAGATATGACTTTGTTCTCGGATGGTTCGGTGGCCCATGGACAGACGGCGACTACCCTCAGTCGCTCAAGGACACCCTAAGAGATTTGCTCCCTAAATTCACCCAGGAAGAGAAGAATCTTATCAAGGGCTCTTGTGATTTCTTCGCCATCGACGGCTACACTGCTTTCTATGCCGGTGCTATTCAAGGGGGATCTTTGGAGGACTGCACAAGCAACTCATCTTACCCTGGATATCCTGAATGCACTTCATCATCTTCCGTTGACCCGAATGGATTTGGTATAGGGCCGGGTGCTGATTTAGGCGCGAGTTGGTTGAAGAGCACACCCGGTGGAATCAGGAAGCTCTTGAAGGCCATTACTCAAGACCTCTTCCCATGCATCAAAGATATCATGGTTAGCGAATTCGGTTTCGCGGAGCCCTTCGAAAGTTCCTATACCAATATTCAGGATGCCCTATGGGACTTGAGGAGAGCAGATTACTTGCAAGGATTCATGGACAATATCCTGTTGGCCATTCACCATGACAAGATTAACGTCACTGGAGCGTTTATCTGGTCTATCTGTAAGTTCTGCATCCGCAAACTTTCAGAACGTGTTAGCTAACGATTATCAGATGACAACTTTGAATGGGGTTCCGGTATCAAAACTAGATTCGGGATTCAATATCTCGACTACTCTACTCTTGAGCGTATTCCCAAAGCCAGTACTTTCCAGATGCTCAACTGGTTCAGGTAAGGCTCCCATCTTCCTTAAAGCGGTCAAAGCTCTTTGCTAACACTGTTCCTGCTGTAGGTCTCATGGCGGAGAATTTATTGGCGGCGGAGCTGGAAACAGCACCACGCCCAAATGATAAAATATTGCACTCACCGTTAACTAAGGAGTAGAAAAGGGAGGAATGTAATTTTTGTAAGATATGGAACTTATATTTCTGCTAACGTAGTTTGTATGAGTATATATATATATATCGGTATCTTTATAATGTTGATTCTCCAGGAACTCTCAATAATATTTGATTGTATGATTATGAATCTATGATACCAAAATTTTGTTGAGCTCGAGTGATTTATTATGACATCTCCACAAGTACCAGAGCGTCAGATCCACTAGCAAAAGTCCGTGATAGCATTATTACTCTGTGTTCGAGATGGTCTCACTAAAGAGTTACCGGTACCGCCGTCTGTCCCTTCCGTCGTCACCATCAAGCAGGGCTGTATCATAGCTAGCGAACCAAAACATCCGCAGCGCACAGTACAGTCGTGACAAGAAAGTAACCGGACAATATAAGAAATACTTTTCACTCCGGGTTTATAAATGTCCTCAAAAACAAAAACAAAAAATAAGAAAAAAAACCTAATTACATCAAGCTAATACTTGGTTCTCGCACCGTCTTTCTCAATCAACCTTCTAATCCTATTTGGCATCCCATCTATCATACTACCCGAGTACTTGTACTCGAGTATAAATCATTTCCCAATCATGTTGCAATTACGCAATGATGTCGTTGCAACACTCATACGATCTACTCGCGCGGCCTAGTTGAAGCCAGGCACCTCGTTTCGGTAGTGATCGACGAACGAATAAAATGCCTACATCTAACAAGATTATTAAGACACAGATACGGTACAGATAGAGCTTCAACTACTAGGTTGCCGCCAACTTAGGTGCCCATAAAGCCATCTATTACACCATACTGCACGAGGGGACATGTTTGCATGCCAGTTGAGTGTAATGATTACAGCTCTCTTGAGCAATGGAATTCTTGGGGCACTTCTGGCTCCCCCCAGATGTGTTGCTGGCATGATAAAGCTCGAGATGATAGATTTAAAGACAATTGTATGGCTTTTGCGAACACTCCAAAGTGATTGACAAGATCACTGGTGATTATGGGATGCACTGCCGGCTACATTCGGTATATCCAAGTTACATCACATATCTTGGCACTCTGCTACCCCCTTCTTATTCGTTCGTCGATCACTACCGAAACGAGGTGCCTGGCTTCAACTCGGCCGCGCGAGTACATTGGACTGGCCAAATCTAATTCTAATCTTGTCCGGTTACTTTCTTGTCGCGACTGTACTCCTCAACCCCCCTTCCCTTCCCCAAATTATTATATCAGTTGGCCCATGACCGTTACCCCAGCAACAGACACCAATAAATTGCAATAAATATCCCCCTTCACTTCCCAGTAGGTCCAGGATCTCGAATGCATAAAAATAAAATAAAAAAACAATACTGTGCGAAAAAATCGAATTAAAGGAACATGACGGTGCGTTTCGCATGAACTTCCCTGCGGCCGCTGACTCGTGCGCGTAGCGTAGCCTGCAGAACGGGTAATAGAAATGGAAATGGAACAAATGAAGGAAGACAGAAAACCCCTACAGATGCAGATGTGCCAAGAAGGGGATGAAAAAGAACGCCCCCCCTATCGAAGGAAACGACGGTTGGGAATGGGATCTCTCCCCTAATCTTTTTTCTTTTTTTTTTTTCTTCTGCTTCTTTGGGGTTGTTCTCTTGGATTGCTATTTACTGTTACTGTGCCCGTGCCTTTCTTTCTTTACTACCGTGCCAATACGATTCGGTGCCTGTGGTTGCTTGTTTGGTACTGTAGGAGTTTGGATTTGTGGTTTCACGAAGTTTAAGTTTAACTGGAGAGGTTGTTTGGTTTTTGTTTGGTGATTTGGGTTGTACTGCTTGAAGGGTTGAAGCTCTACAAGTTCTCCTTTTACCATGGAAGATATCGCCTCGATGCATAATCTGGAATCTACAGAGTGCTCTTTGGAAGCACCAAAGGCTACGACGAATCAGACATCATCATCATCATCCTCATCTTCACAAGATTCACCGAAACCTTCATCTCCTCTCCAACGATCAAACTCTCCAAATAGCTCTCCTAGAACTCTTCAGCACACCCGCTCGTCATCCATAGCAACCTCAGTTCCGACACGCAAACGCCTCTCACTATCATTTCCAATCCTCCCTGCCAACTCGAACCTCTCACCGCGAAATGTATCCCCCGTGACAAACTCGCCGCCAGGCTACACCTTCCAAACCTCAACGCCCGGGATCGAAGACATAACGCCCGACGATCCCATGGCCTTCCTGACCGCCCTGGCAGC
The DNA here is from genome assembly GCA_003788595.2 of Choiromyces venosus 120613-1. Lineage (NCBI taxonomy): Eukaryota > Fungi > Ascomycota > Pezizomycetes > Pezizales > Tuberaceae > Choiromyces > Choiromyces venosus. Next base: position 1,122,269 of record ML120362.1, read on the forward strand.
ACAGGAGCGTCGGGTACTGGAACTCAAGGAAGAGCTCGGAAAAGCTGAAACCGAGCTGGGGAAGATGAAGAGGCAATGGGCGGTCCACGAGGCTACGCGGAAATTTCACGACGTAGCTACGCCGATTGGAAGACTTCGACCGCTGGATACTAGTACTACGTGCGATGACCGGGAGAGGATAATCTCCCCTACGAGGGAGCAGTACAATGCCCGGAAGGCCACGCTAAACAGTTTGAACGGCACGGGGACCAGGAAGGTGTTGCCTTCACAGAGACATCAGAGGACTTTGTCGCTGCTCTCGACGGATAGGAGTGTTTACAAGCAGCCTTTTGCTCAACCGAGTGATCTAAGTGACGACAGCCCCGCCTCGGATAAACCGCCTAGTGTAAGGCGTAGTCAAACATTTGCTCAGACGTCCACGCCGCACTCTAGCTCTGCATCTGCTACGTCCAGACCCCTATCAATGAACGACTTCCCACGGTCTGCGGGACAGAAGGGCCAAGAAGCACTGCTTAGGACAGGCAAGCAAATGGCAGAAGACTTCAAGGAGGGACTATGGACCTTCATCGAAGACCTCCGCCAGGCCACCGTGGGCGACGAAGGCATTCACTCCTCAGTAAACCAAACTGGCATTCGCGCATCAACAAACACACCACAGGATCCTAACAACCTCTCTACCACCAACCCTTCCAAACCCCTAAATAAGAAATCCTCAAGAGCAAGCCTCCGCAGCATAACCCCACAAAAGATGTCCCGCGAGAACTCCAGAACTCCTTCAACTGCCACCAAAGAAATGGAAATAGAGAAACTAATAGACTTCTCACCCACCGACGAAGATCAAAAATCTTCCTCCCGTTGGAGCACAACCTCCACCGCCCTCTCCGAGGGCACCGGCGCTACAACTCCCCTTTCGCGGTCTAGCACTCCTCGGACTTCAACTAGGTATTTTTTTTCTTCCCTCCCTGTACCTGCCAAGCAAAGTAAAAGCTAACTAGTAAACCCAGCTCAACAACCTCAAATAACCCCCTCTGGTCCTCAGTAATAAACACCACCCAATTTAGCCTCAAGAAGACTGCTACAGCACTGATCACCAGTGTCGAGAAAAGTCTCGCCCCGCTGCCGAATGAGACGGCTACGACGGGGTATTATGCTCCCGGGAAGGACGCGGGGCATTTGAGGAGTCGGTCGGGGTCGCCGGGGGTTAAGAATAAGAAGGCTTGATCGAGTGCTGTGTTGTGGAGGTTAGGGAGAGGGGGTTTCCTTTGTAGGATGGTTGTATGCGAACCTTTGGATACTCGCGGATACGGATATGGATAGGATAGGTCTTGGACGGTGTGGAATGGGCTGGACTGGGTGTGGGACAATTTTTTTTTTGTCAATTGGATGGACGGGCGGACGGATATTTCTCACTTGTACCGACGGGGTGTACGATACCTTATTATCAAAACGCGGCTTTGGCAGGGAGGAAGGTTGCGGCGGCGGCTGTGGATACCGTTTTTCTTTTTTCCCCCACGACCATCCCTTTTGTCATTACTTGTGACGGACGTTTAAACTTTATTATATATGATTTGATTGATTAATTTTGGCGGGAAAAGTGCCGAGTGCTTGTTCGAAGAACGAAGGAGAGAGAGAGAGAGAGGAAGGAAGGCATGCCCATTCGTAATATTTTGCAACATTACGATTTTTCTTGTTTTTTTTTTTCCCGCATCATACCATACAGTATCAATACCACACTTTACGAAAAAAAAAAAAGGAGGAATGCTCTGTTTATAATTCCATAACCGTCAAGTTAGATTTTGGCAAATCGACATGAGTCGATTAGATTAATCACTATACGAGTACGTGTAAGCGTGAAATAATTCATGAAAGATATACAAACCCCATGCTTGGTGGGTGGAATCATTAAAAATCGGAATATTTATATAACCCCTTGTGTCCATAGAGATTTGCGTGAGATCAGCAGAAATAGTTTTTTTTTTTTCTTCTTTCTTCCAATTCCCAAGGTACAGTATCATACTCCCCGGGTACAGTACTGTACAAGCAAGAGTGAAATAATGCAAGTTACGGAATGAAAGATACGAAAAGCCATCAATTATTTTATTATAAAGAAATGGGAGAAGAAAAAAACGTGCTAAACTACAGTGCAGTATTTTACATACAGGTCCTATCTACTACTACCCGTCCCTGCCTTCCTTCACTCACGTTGCGGTAGTACAGTCAGTAGAACAAGTGGCTAGCTAGCTAAAGTACGGTACATACATACACACTAACTTCCACCAATTCAGTCATAAAAAGCAGGGACAAGTGAGAAGTGAAAAGCCAAGAAAATACTAAAGAAAAGCCAATTGTATGAAAACCCACCCGCTATGATTCAGTTCAAGCCTGCAGGAATTTGTCAGGCCCAAACCTTTTGCGAAGACCTATACTCCCTCCACCTCTTTTGTTGCTATTGGAATAGATAACGGAAAATCAGACTAAACAGAGAGACATTTCATGAACGTCAAGGTCGTTAAATATGGGGCAAGAAATGTAAGTATGGAAAGAGTCAAAGGGAAAAGAAAAAAAAGAAAAAAAGTACAGAAGTGAAAATGTTGAAATACTTAATAATGATAGAGGACAAATGGGAGAGTGGATGGATTAAGAACGAGAGGTCGAAAAGATGCTTTTGCTGGGTGAAAAGCGGAGTCCCTCATCTGTTTTAAGTTAATTAGGATCAGATGACCAATGACAAGGAGAATATATAAAACATACTCTTGCGCTGAATGTTCTTCTCGTATAGCCACTTGGGCCCGGGAACAACCGACGCTCCAGCAGGTTTGACACCAGGACTTCCACCACTGAACATAGGGGGAGGAGTCTGCAAAGCAGACTTCCTCTGCAGAGTAGGTGATCCGGATGTCGACGCACCGAATGAGGGAGAGCCAGCGCGAGAGGAAGGGGTAGATTTGGTGTACCTTGGTGGAGTTACGATGTTTCCCATTGATGCGGATGCAGACAAAGGGGTGTTGGGATTGAGTCCCAGCAGCTTGCGTTGCTCTGGCGTGAGCGTGATATCGGTGAATTCATCCGCTGGAGTGAGAAGCCGGGTGAGGGACTCTGCAATATTGAAAGCCAGAACACAGCGGGCTGCCCAGAGGACGTAGGTGAAGTATTGGTGGAAGGAGGGGGACGACGGGGTAAGACTGAGCAGAATATCACTGATAACAAGGAGGGGTAGAGTTAGCAAACGCGTACCGTAGTATGACGGGTAAGGTGGGGGATGGGATAGGAGATTACCTCTTCCGGAAGACGGTAAACATCGCAAAACTGGCGGTCAGTGCCAATGTATTCACGGTAAGCCGTTTGAACGATATGTCAGGACGCTTGTTAGAATTGCGTTTGGCAATATCGTCCAATGCTGGATGGCGCCATGAACCAGTGGCCGCTGGTGTTGCGGGAGCGCTCTTCATTGGCGTACTTGGTGCAGAGCTCATGATGTTACTGGATGAGGGAAACGAAGACGAAAGGGGAATGGGGAGTTAGTGATGGAAGCTGGGAGAAGTTGGGGGAAACGATGGGGGTGGGGATGAGAGACGGTTGGAATGGGGGGAAGGCTCAAAGAAATAGCTTGGGAAGGGGTGGAAGAAGGGGGGAAGACGTGAAGTTTAGTCTTGGGGGTTCTTCGGGCTCAGGAACCAAATCAAAAGAAGAAAAGAGTTGGTGTTTGTCGGTTGCTGGCGCAACGGGTCGAACCCCTGTTCTGGCGATTGGATCTTGTCTTAAGGGGTGTTTGGCGCACCGCGATTTGATTTTGAAATCAGGAATTTATGATTTCAAAATCGCGTGTGAAACCCCGAAATCACGCCGAGCCTAATTTCTGATTTTTGAAATCAAAGGGTGCGCCAAACGCCCACAGATTTGACTGACGATCATCAAAATTATTTTTCTTCTATCATACGATATATTACAAGCTCTGTCAAAGCAGCGTAGGTGTGGAAATTCTCTTTCTTTTTCAGTTCTTATTCCATACAGTGTTTCCCTACATAGCGAGCACGGCACAACGAGCACTGGCTCACAAAATTCTTTAAGCTAAGGTTTAAAACCATACAGCCTACCAAAGACCAGCCAATAGGTGGCGAGTGCTCGCTATGCCGGGTGCTCGCTATGTAGGGAAACACTGTAAATGGTAGACTATTCTACCAAATAAAAAAAAACAATGACTTTCTCCTATCCGTGGTACTTTGCCTGTGATGCTTCAAATCAAAATCAAAATCGTGGATGCCGCCCGATTTCAAAATCACACAAAATTGGGTGCGCCAAACACTTCTTATTTCAAAATCAGGCTTGGCGTAATTATCCAATTTCAAAATCATAATCATGGCGTGCCAAACACCCCCTAACTTGATCTGATAACACTAGCCACAGCTCAGATCCCAACCTATGTTAGTAAAGCCACAGATGTAATCATGATTCATATGTGGCTTTTGTGCCCCGAGTATTAGCTCTGAAACCTGGCCAACTTTCCGCCGTTACGCCATACTATGTCCTCAGCGTCCACCCCCAATGCCCTGATAATACCCTTATAACCTATAACCGCGCAAATCATCCAAACTACATATCCGTGAATGTTGGCAACCTTTACTCCTGTCCATCTTGTCAAATCTTTACCCCCTACTCCAGTATCGCGCAGCCATCATGTTTGACGATCTAGAGTTAAATGCTGTTACCTACTCTCTCATTTCCCTGGTACTGGGCTTGATGATCCTACCCATTATCTTCCAGAAGGACCCTGATATACACCCTATGATCCTGAATCGCCAATCAAACATCTCTCCGTTCGTCGCTCTTGCCTTCTTTAACTTCAGGGTGCAAAGGTATCATAGCTAATCTGAAACCAGTGTCCGTAATCCTAAAGAAAGCGCCATTCACAGATCTACTTCGTCTCCACCAGGTTATCCCCTTGTTTCCGGGCTTGGATTGCCTACAGATCAGAAATACCGAACTCGCGATGGTGATATTAGGGATGTTTGGAACCAAGCTGTCAAGGAAGGCAAAGGCAAGGTTCTGAGTGTCAGAGGATCCGAAGTTAAGGAGCTTGATATCGGTTGGTTCCCTATCTGTCAAGACTTAGTTACAATTAGGACGGGGCTGACATAAGGTTGATTTGGTCACAGACCAGCTAACGCAAAATATTCACTCTTTGGGATCTTACCTCAGGAGCATTCCTGGCGCCAAGAGGATCGCTATCTACATTGCGAATGATATTGAGAATCTTGTAGCTTCTTTCGGTAATTACACTTCTATTCAATGATTGGGATAGAGTTCTGATAGCTTCTTAGCCTGTGCATTTTACGATTTAACCCTCGTTGTGCTTCCGTTTGACCCCAAGAACGCTCCGGATATTACATCTCTTCTCAAGTGCTCAAAAGCCGACGTACTTATTGCGCCTGCTGGTGATCTTGCTCTCAACGATGTCGATGGTGTCAGAAATATCAAAGAAATCATCTACGTAGTTGAGCCAGGTTCTCAGCATCTTGATTGGACTAGCCCAAATGGAAAAGTCAAGTCTTCTGTCTACCATGATATAATCAAGACACCTGGTACTGGCGCTGGGAACGTGGATTTGAATGGTCCTGCAGTAGTTGTATTTGGACCAAAATACATCGGTGAAGAGAGAACAATTGAAATGGCTGAGTTCAATCACAAGGTTTGTTTCACAGTGTGGGTATAATGCATGCTCGGATGCTAATATTGGGGCTTGTAGCAAATTATCGCTGGTGTCGCTTCTACAATTGCTTCTATCAAACCTGGCCCAGAAACACTCAAGGCGGATGATATCTTTGTCCCAGTTGACACTCTATCCGATCTTTATACCCGTGTCTTTACTTATGCTGCGCTTGCAAGTGGTACAACAGTTGCGTTGAATCCTGCCGCAGGCAGCCATGCAGATCTTGAGCTATGTGTCGAGCACGTTCGTCCTACAGTCATTGTTGCCTCCACCTCTACTCTTGCATGTACCGCCACTGTCACAGCAGGCTCGCAAATAGAGCTCTGGCACAATATCCTACACTATTTCCAATGCCGTACTCTTGAATCTGGTCGCATTCCAAAAGGAAATGCTCTCATTCGCCTCAATGACTATACCCGTCCAAATGTTGGCGAACCATCTCGCCTCCGTCTGGTATTTAGTGCTGAGACCGCTGGTGATCTTGATTCCCATCCACTTAACTCCGAGGACCTTAATGATTTGAGAGCATACCTTGGGGCCAGAGTTGTCTACGGATTGAAGCATCATATGGTCGCAGGACCAATCAATCAACAACATGTCTACGATTATAGAGTACAGCCACAGATTCCTAAGCCAAGCAAGAAGAAGGGAATTCCAAGAAAGTGTGCACATTTCGGTGGTGTCGCGCCAGGATGCGAGGTTTTTACCAAGGATTGGCAAAACTTTAAGGCCAGTGACGCAGGTGGCAGCAGAGGAGAAGTTGTTGTTAGAGGGCCTACTGTCATTGGGGGAGAGGTCCCATTGGGTGTCGTTGGGAAGTGGTGGCCGGATGGAGTCCTAAGTTATGTGGGATATTAAACGGGGGTTTCCTTCGTAATTGACGGATTTAAGTTAAAAGTTGTCAGTTAGCCAGTCATTTAAGTTTGTGTCATCGATATTTGATTTCCTATGCAAACAATGATACAAGTGCCCGGTAATATGTTTTAGTACGCCTTACCACTAATACCACCAACCTTGGTATGCAAGTGTACGAGAAACATATCCCTGGGCACTTGTAAACCAGTAAACCATACTCGAGTATATCATGGTAAACAGAGCTTTGCCAAAAGTAAACCATCATACGATAAAATTTCAAAGTGACTTTTGGCTCCGAATATTGTAGAGTGTATATGTAATACACCGAGTTAAACTCTAATACCGTTTTTATTTTATTTGCACAACAATAACCATACCCCTCACCGCTATTCACAAGTATCATAACATGTGACGCGCTATAGAACTTCCCAACTTGAATAATTTGGTCGCAACCAAGCACAAGGTCCGGCAAGAAGTTATGGAACGGTTATTTCAGGTTAACAAGCCAAATATATCCCTGTCTGTTCCGGTTAATGGACCATACCCTTGTACCTATCTGACCGTCACACTGGCCTTATGCAGCAGTGATACAACAATGGTCCAGAATGAATATATTTTGTTCACACGCACCTTTAGCTTTTTCCCAAGCGGCTTGTACCGGCAACGAGTGATGAAGTGTGAGGGAAGGAGGGATTAACTTATGTTCCAACAGCCATGTGGACAAATTGGCTTTTAAATACTGGCATTAGTATCCATGTTTTTTTTTTTTTTTTTTGTTTTGTTTTTTTTGTTTTGTTTTTGTTTTTGTTATTGCCTTAGATCATGATGATAATGTAATATCCTATTGATATGTTTTGTTTTGAATTGTTTATTGACAAGTTGAGTTTCTGTTGAATGCGCTGAGAGGGCTCAGGGCTGAGGGCTTGACTACAAGAGGCTCGTTCTCATATAATTTACGGTACGGGTACGATACTGTAACTTCACATAATCTAATCTTGGAAGAACCCGGAGGCTGCGCAAAAATTCAGAAGGAATTACTTTCGTCATAAGTCTTGGTCACGGGAATGGGCGATGGACAATGGATGTTGTCAATTTGTTTGCATCGCCTTGAATCATTTGTAAAGAAGATTGTAAGTAAACTTAGCTGTTAATATTATTTGTGCAGGCGAAAGGCGAGGTTTGTTGGGCCGTTTTCAAAGGAGTATCAATAGACTGGTCTCGTTTGTACATAAAATACATTTCATAATCTTTTTTTTAGCCGCTTACTTATGCTGTTTCCGCCTTTATTACCCTACTCGAGTACACCTGCTAAGAGATCTAATCTATTACACTATCGATGTCTGGCTGCGAGGACCTTCCGCACAATCCTAAGCCCTCTTCTGTTGTCCACCTTACCTTCACCTATTTCCTACTGAACCGATCTCTCTTCTCTTCCCTCTTCCCTCTTCCCTCTTCCCTCTTCCTCCTCTCTAATTCACATTATTCGAATCCACCTGTACTTTTCCTGATCGTCCCTCCTTCGCATACTCTTGTTCGCTGCGGTGCTAAAATTGCATTACTTTCGATTACCCTCACATCTTTGTCTCCTTCTGCCACTCACACGCCATCCCTTCTTTCGCTCTACCCACAGCAACTCTCAACCTTACCTTTTCACATACTCCCCAAACTCTTGTCACCGCTTGTTTGTTTGCTTGATAGTCTTCTGATTTTCTTCACTTTGTCAGAAAAAAAAAAAAACACTCGCAGTATTTCCCCCTGGTTCCTGAGCTCGTCTCGGTTCAAGCACCTTGCAGGTATACCCTACACGTCGATAGCGTGCGCTGGATCGTTTGGGAACTCCACAGCTCTGCCAACACCCCGCTCTGCCTTTCCCCCGTATCATACTTTTTGCCCACCAACTCTACGAAACCATTTCTATTGGCAGTTGTTTCGTCGTCTGAATACTTCATCAACAGAACACGTTATTCTTTGTGGATTCTAAACTTCCTCCGTTACCTCCGCCATACAACATACACCATTACGTTTCTACCCCCCTCCTTGTAAACCTCACTTGTGCGAGATCGGAATTATCTTTCCTCTGGCGCTTTGAACGACTTTAGTTTGAGTTTACGGTTCCCCTCCGACGCTACTGCTACTCCGATCCCGCAAACTGGTGGCATAATCTTCACGACTCCTGCATCGTGTCTACACGAAACGAGAGCCTATTTCCAAACACTCACAGGGCTATTTAACTAATCACTTGGCTCTTTTCTTTTCTTCTCTTTATTTCTCCCTTTCTGCCGTTGGCATCCTTTCTTTTTCCTCTTTCCCCCTTATACCGGTTTAGCGGTCGTTATCTACTGTATCCTCTCATCTCTAGACTTAGTTCTTGAGGTGTGAAGTTCAGCAGTATTACGACTATCCGCCAGACCAACTTGAATCATCGTCGTCCTGGCAACAAGAAGAACTCTCGGAGCTCTTTCATCCTCCGACGAAAGTGAAGGCGAACCCTCGATTTCCCCACAAGAACAAGAGACAGCGAGTACCCTAAGTACTGAATCCGTGGCTCCTGGAGCACAAGTTCAAGAAGCATTATCTTCGACTACCCCTGCCCAACCCTCAGGGAGTCAGGAAAGTCCGGCGAGAAAACGTAGACGGACCTCCGCATACAATCCCAGTAGCGCAACTTCCGCTACTTCGTACCTACACTCCGAGTCCGCTAGCGGCGCCAGTAGCAGCACCACCGGTAATATGAGAATCGAGAACAATGGGTTGAACTCTCAGGCCTCGGTGGCGGATGGTGGATGTTCAGGGACTAACGGTGCCTCCACGGCCGTCGTGGAAACTAATGGTAACGGTGCTGGTGTTCGTAATGGTTCCGGAAAACTGGAGGGTGGCTCAACAGCCTCGTCTTTTACAATGCTTGCCCCGCCTACACCCAAGCCCAGCTACTTTGGGCATGATCGGGAGGAGATTACTAGAATCGTGATTCAGTCGTTGGTAGATTTGGGATATCACAAGGCAGCTGGTGTGTTAGAGGAGGAGAGCGAATACACTCTGGAGTCGCCAGAGGTATCAGAATTTAGGAATGCCGTGTTACAAGGTCAATGGAATAAGGCTGAGGAGCTGTTATTTGGGCTGGAAATTAATAGAGATGCGGACGTCAATGTGAGATTCTCCTCGATGAACCGATGGTGGCGAGGTGTACAAGTTCTGTTGAATGCATATTTGGGCTTAAATGCTGACTGAGAAAATGAATAGGCTTTGTTGTTCTACATGAGACAGCAGAAGTTTCTTGAGCTTCTGGAGGTTGCGAACGTTTCGAAAGCTTTGCATGTTCTCAGGACAGAATTAACTCCTCTTAATCAGAGCGTAGAAAAGCTGCACTCTTTATCAAGGTATTTTTCTTGTTATTTGCCTTTGAAATACTGGTTACTGGGACTAATGAAGTTTAAAACGGGATAGCTTAATGATGTGTCTGTCTGCCGAAGATCTTAAAGCACGAGCGGAGTGGGATGGCGCAGCGGGATTGTCTCGCCAGCAGCTGTTGTCGGAGCTCTCTAGTAATTCAAGCTCTAATTCCCCTTTTATATTTATTGATTCTAATATATTTTGAGTGACAGAGTCCATATCAGCCTCGGTAATGATCCCCGAACACCGACTCGCTTCATTGTTACACCAGGTCAAACAAAACCAGTTATCCAAATGCCTTTATCATAATACTGCGAGTTCGCCTTCGTTATATACAGATCATCATTGCGATAGGAATCAGTTTCCGCTGTCAACGGTAGAAATTTTGACCGATCACAAAGATGAGGTCTGGTTTGTACAATTTTCCAATGACGGAACACGATTGGCCACTGGGAGCAAAGATCATACTGTTATAATATGGGACTTAGAGGTAATTTCCTTGGTTGCTGTGCGGTCAAGTTGCTAAATAGTTCAAAGGACTTTCAACCGATACATCATCTGAAAGCCCATACAGGTGCGATAACCTATCTCCGGTGGTCGCCTGACGACTCGAAATTGTTGAGCTGTTCGCAGGATAAACAGGCTAAGTTATGGGATACAACGGTATGTTTAGATTTTGGTCCAATTGGTGTGGCATTCTTTGATCTAACTAAATTCGATGTCTTAGACGGGCATATGCATGAGAACGATGAATGCTCATACTGACTGGGTCAGTTCGTGTGCTTGGGCTCCGGATGGACAAACCTTTGTGACTGGAAGTGTGGACGGAGATATGATTCTTTGGAATCTTTACGGAGAGAGTATCCACAAGTGGACCGGTGCTAGGGTATACGACTTGGCGGTAACAGCGGATTCGAAACGATTAGCTGCGGTATGCACGCAAATGAAGTTACATGTTTTCAACTTCGTTACCAGGGAGAAAGAGTATGAGCGTGATCTGGGCGGCGTTTCCACATGCATCTCTGTGAGCAAGGATTCGAAATACCTACTTCTCACCATGGGCGCCGGAGTTCAAGAGCTTCGGCTATTGAACATTGAAACAGGTACAGATGTTAGACAATTTTCGGGCACAAAGCAGAAAGAATATGTCGTAAGGAATTGTTTCGGAGGAGCCGACGAGAACTTTGTTGTCTCCGGTAGCGAAGGTTTGTGTTTATCTGTTGAAATATCGAGGTTTGGATACTGACATTAACTCTATAGACTCGAATGTCTACGTCTGGCGCAAAGAAAACGGAGCGCTGGTTGTAGTCTTGCCGGGCCACTCCGGAATCGTCAACTGTGTGGCTTGGAACCCTAAAAATCCTTACATGTTTGCTTCGGCTGGTGATGACCACAGAGTGCGAATGTAATAATTCCATCCCTAGTATCCTTCTTATCTGATTGGCCGACTAATAAAATTGGGTACAGATGGTCAAAAGCGCCCCAACCTCAACTGAAAGGCAAAATGAAAGGAGTCGCAGACTCATTTGGTCGATAATTGAACAACTCGTACCCTAGTTCTAGTCAATGGCTAGAAAAATCAAATTGAACAAAGGAGGATTTGCTGCGTGCGATTACATTATCTTGCATAATCAGTATGGCCTAGTATTAGCTTCTTACAATACTCATGTTTTTCTTTTGTGGCATGCACGAGTCGATAGCGCAGTATTTACAGGGATTGGAGTTTTTTTGTTTTTTGTTTTTTGTTTCCTTTTTCTTCGTGGTATAGTGGAAGGTGCTTTCATTTCCCAGTGGCTGTGTTCGTGAGGGTCGGGTTTGGATAGTTTGCACAGACGGAGTTTTTCTGACCTTCAATTGTATAAGCTTCGGTGATGGGACCTTGCGTGCACGGACTGGGTTGGATCGGGTATGGGGTGGTGAAGGGATGGATACTGTGTTTTTAAAGTCTCTTTGGAGTGGCTAGTGCTCGTACTTATGGGATGGCATAGATATTACTTGTTGCTACTATTATAGTTCTTTGAAGTTTTCTACTCTATACTGTACAGCACTTGTATGGCACTTTGAAACTCGGAGGAGTTGGTGTGAGATGGGAACCGCGTAATTTGAGCCTCATCTTATATTCCGAAGCTCTGCTTTTTGTCCTCTAATCCACACCCCCGCCATTATTTTCCAACTCTTGTCCTATACCACCTTGACTTCATTGCTCAAATAACAAAGGACTAAAGGATAAAAAAAAACCACAGCAAAACCAATTGCACCAAAAGAGTTCCAAGATGTTTACCGGAATCATCGAAGCAATCGGGAGTAAGACTTATCCCCCCCCCGCCTTTGCAAAACAGCTAACAATGCTCCACTTTCCTACAATGCAGCAATCTCCTCCATAACCCACTCGGAAACCACCCAAACTACAACCTTAACAATCACCAACGCAACTCCAATCCTGACAGACGCGCACCTCGGTGACAGCATAAGCGTAAACGGCACCTGCCTGACAATAACCTCCTTCACGTCGGATACCTTTAGAGTAGACCTATCCCCGGAAACCCTTCGCCGCACAACGTTCCCTCATTCCCTGCCCGCCACCTCTTCCACTTCAAGCCCAGTAGTGCAAGTCAACCTCGAACGCGCCGTCAGTGGCGACGTACGTTTCGGCGGGCACTTTGTACAAGGCCATGTTGACACTATCGCTAGCATCGTTGACAGGAGGCCGGATGGAAGCTCAGTTGTGCTTAGGTTTAAGCCTAGAGATGCCGAGGTTATGAAGTATGTTGTTGAGAAGGGGTATGTTACGATTGATGGGGCGAGTTTGACGGTTATTGCTGTCGGGGAGGGGTGGTGGGAGGTTATGTTGGTGGAGTACACTCAGGAGAAAATCATCACTGCCAAGAAGCAGGTTGGTGAAGAGGTTAATGTTGAGGTTGATATTACGGGAAAGTATATTGAGGTTCGTGCACGCTTTCTTTCTTGGACATGTGGTGGTGGTGGGATGTTGGCTAATAGGGATATGGGGGGTTGTAGAAGCAGGTGCTTGCGTACTTGGGTGCTGGGGATGATGGGGAGGGAAGGGGTGGTTTGCTGGAGAGGGTTGTGGAGAGGGTTGTGGAGAGGAAGTTGGCGGAGAGGAAGTAGTTGTATAGCCACCTGCTAAGAAGGAGGCTGGTATTGGGGTGCTGTGTATCATACGTGCTCGTGACATGCCGGACTAGATCTCCAAGGTTCAAATATGTCGATCAAGAGAAAAGCTTGCTCAGAAGGGACCATAAAAAGGGTGAAATTACTTTCTTAGCACTATTGAACAACCTAAAACCCCCGAAGTAATACCCGAAGAGCGCGTACCATTCTCTCTTTGTATTATCTTAGGCATTTTCTGGAAGTTCTCCCCCTATATACTCTACACATCGGAGGATGTCTTTCACCCTTGTGCCAGCGACTCCCAGGTCACCTTTGCTTATAACCAACACTACAAATAGCCATTAAATGTTACTTGCGAGTATATCACAATAACTGCAAACACCCCACAACCCCTCTTGCACCATGACTGACTCCGTTCGCTCGCGAGTCAGTGCCTGGCGCAACCCCAACCCCCAAACACCACCCCCATACCACATCCCACAGTACACAAAGCCGATTCCGCACAAATCCTCTTCAAACCACACACGCTTCCTTCAATACCCCCTTCGAACTGCCCCTACTCCTCTACCAATCTTTTTCCGCACCCGTCTCCCCATCCATTCTATGAGCAAGTGCTACCCACTGCATTCCGAAAAGGATGCCAAATTTAGGCGGAGAAGCACGAGTACTGTACGTACAGTAGGAATCTCGAGAGTGGAAAGTAAGTCACACACCATCACTCGCGGGGTATATCCTTGGGCCAAGATGAGAGGAAGGAAGGCAGGCATGTCCAGCATCACAGCAGGAAAAAAGAAAAAGAAAAAGAAAAGCATTGTATATACAAAAACAGCGGCAGGTCTCCTAGAATCACACATCAAGAACCCCCAGATTATAGCATGGTTTTTCGTACCAGCTTGATATATCTCCCCTATTCACTCCATCCGCATAAACCTTTCCTGCGACATGTAAAGTTAGCGCCCTCTCTAGACTTGGAATGTCCCCACGTCACAGCGGGGAATACAGTAGGCACGATACCAAGTATTGCCTTGAGCGAGCGAATAAATTTGTATTTCTTGGCAGAAAAAAATAGAGATGTTGGCGGCGAATTCCGAGTGCGGGTGCTTCCTCACCACGCCCGCCAGACATTGGTAGGAAGAATGCCTATGAGAGGGCAGGGGAAGGGGGGGGGGGGGGGGTTGGATGGAGTAATACTTTCGATATTGTAATTTCTTCTGCCCAGAATTCACGATGCTTTTAAGCTGCATTTGTTGGTTTGGGGAATGGAAGGAAGGAATGCAAAGTGAGCTGCTGGAAAAAGCTTGTGTAGGGAGGCTATCCTTAAACTTGGAGAGTGGGTGTAGGGCTTGGGGGAGGGGGGTAGGTGGGTGAAAGGTGTAGATTGCCAGGGCGGAAGTGCTTTGAGGGCTACCAAGGAATGGAAAGGAAGGGTTGACGTCAGTGGTGGGATTGGGGTCGTGGAGAATCACTCGGACTGTACAATCTTGGAGTAGGATGAGAGGGGGGCAGGCAAGATTAAAGGCGTGATCGTGGTGCACATCACGCGCTGGACATAATTAATACAAAGTGTACCTAAAAGGAGCAATGATATAGTTTATTGGTAGTAGGAAAATTACGTGATGTATGGAAATTGCCGGGGAAGATGAGAAGGGGAGAGTAATTATTTTAAGAAATCGGGAAAGGGAGGAAAGCAACATGTCAGTGAGCAGTTAGTGTTGGAAGTTGAAATAGGTCTTTGCTGAAACTGCGACTTGGACGTGAATACCGTACTAATTCGCGAATAAGACCCCCTCCGAACATAAGACCACCTCCGCCTTAAGACCAGGTTAAGGAGTATGTTAACCAATAGTAATACTACTGGGGTTGTTATCCACCAAGCCTATTTAGTGTCTAAGATGCAGTCTGTAGATACCGGAATTGGCTAATGCTTGAGACAGAGAAGCCAAGAACTGATATCATAAAATTTGGCTTAGTAAAGAATCAGAAAAAAATATTGTGAAAAGTAGAGTAGATACTTATACCCCTTTTATGCAGTTGTAAAGTACTGGAGACACTTGTATTTAGTAGCTTGTACGAGGATTTTTGAACTCTGAGTTATCATTCACGATGCGTCCTGGACCAAAACCGAAGGCTATTTTACCAGCCGAAAGCAATACCAGAAGGCTATCTTCATGTCAACCATGGGGAATACTGATAGCCCGAACTATTAATATCCCTGGACCAAAGAATAAGTCCTATGAAGTTAAGGTAAAAATCCTACCGAAAATTTTAAAGTGAGTAAGTCATTGAAAATACTAACCTTAATAGGTTTTTAATCAAATAGAACAACTTCCACCATGCCCAATGCTCCAGAATACAACCAAAAAAAAGGAAGTTTCAGTGTCATCGTTAAACCTCGAAAGTAGTCGTCCTGGTCAAGATAGTACGGTGCAGAGTGGAGGTCCAACTCCAGGTGCTATTAGTAGTACAATGCCGCAAGCAGGAGGGCATTCTCAGTGTTGTATGCATCAGCGGACAAGAGTGGATCCTCAACCAGACTGGCAGGATATTGATCCTGCATCTGATCGACCGGCAGATATTATTAAAATGTTTGTACGCTGGCAACCCGACCGTATTCAGCATGGACGAGTTCAAAAACGCCGGTCATATCCTCGAGAATATAAGTTGAAGGCTTTAACCTTATATCATCTTGGAGTAGTAAAAGTGAAGGGTATATGGGAAAGGATTTCAAAACAATGTTAGTACATTTTATAATCTCTTGGAATTAATTATTCTTCTTTTCTTATTTGAAACTTCCACTATGTTCTTTTCTCTTCTCAAAAACCAGAACTTATTTATCCCGCTCCAGTCCTTCCATCATCACATTACTTCCCAACCATACCGAAGCCACCTACTCTTTTCCACTGGCTATATTCTGAAAAATATAAGTTAGATTTAGTATAAAGAGTATAGTACTGGTATGCTTCAAGCTACATAGAAAAAATAATAAAAAATGAAATATAAAAGAGTATCATTAACTTATTACTGTCTTTCTTCATTAGTATGTGCAAAAATACTCGGAATTACAGCCAAAATGTTACGGGATTGGCTGTCAAAGGAGGATTTAATTATAAATTCTCTTTCTGGTTGTCGCTGTATTGGGAGCCGTGGGTTAGTGCAGTGGCCAGAGATGGAAGCAAAGCTCTTTATTGAGTTTGGACAAAAACGAGCAAAAGGTCAACCAATAGGACGTCGCTGGTTTTTTGCAATTGGTAAACAGATATTTCTTGACTGCTATCCTGACCAGATTAGTTTTGGAATGGATGGTAAGGTAGAATATGCTTGTATGTTTTCAACTGGGTGGTTTCGTCGGTTTCGAAAGCAGTGGGGAATTTCCTGGCATGCGCGTACCAATACATCTCAAAAAGCACCTGAGAATTCATGTCAAAAAATCGAGCTTTTTCTTCGCTTCAATCGGCGAAATGCACAACTATGAGATAACGAACCCTTATATCAAGTTGGTCGCTATTTACTTAAGCATATTTTCAATATGGATCAGACACCATTTCCCTTCGAATTTCTCAGTAACCTATTACAAACCCGGCATGGTTTGTAATGGTTTCATTTGTTAAAAAGGGTTTTCACATGACTCAGTTGAGTTATACGATGATATGTTTTGCACTATGACTCAAGAACGAGTCATAGGGTTTCACATGACTCATAGTTGTGAGTCATAGTTGTTTATGTTTGAATTTGATTGGTATGTTGAGCGTTGACTCATAGGTACGCCTATGAGTCATGAGGATTAAGAGGCATGACTTTGTTTATACGAGTCATGAGGTTTCACACATGACCCCTTTAAGGTCATGGGACTTTTGCACATGACCAAGTATAGTCATGAGGTTATATGTTACGCAAGTGTATGAGTCACAGTTGTGACTCATTTGATTTGTAAGCGGGTTGCTGGAAGAACTATATAAAGAGGTCAGTAGGACCTGATAGTTAGTTCTTCACGCAACCACCTAAGTTATTTCCTATCTTATAAGTTATCAATAAAACACCTTTACGCTCCTTACTACAAAGGCCAACAATCACGGAGAGGAACAAAAGCAATACTAGTTAACACTATAAGGACTTAGTATTGACAACGGTCAATATCTAAGATGTAGTGTAAAATAATAAGTATCGAGAATCCTCGAAGGAAAGAGAATACAATAAGAGATAGTAAGTATTGTCTCTAACAAGAAAAGCTAATAATAGGCTCGTTGCCTGTTGCGAGATATAAGAAAGGAGAGATCATATAGCTGATCGTAATATAACTATACCTATGATTTTACTGGCATTAAAACGGTATGGGAGAAGACACTTAATGGAAGTTGGGAGAAACGTCAGGCAACCTTGATGATAATGGTATGTGCAGATGGAGAAATAAGATGCAAACCATTGTTGATTTTTCGTGGTCTGGGAAATACGAGTGCCATGCGACAGGAACGTCTACTTTACGATCACTGAGTTACTGTAATTTTTAATCCCAAGGGTTACAGTAATGAAGAAACCACTTTGAACTGAATTACTAAGGAGTTTCGTGAGGCTTTGGAGGATCCTACTGACCAATATCCTCATTTTCTTGCCCTAGATGTATTTTCTGGTCAAAAAACTGCGCCAGTCTTGAAATCTTTTCAAGATGCTCGAACGGTCACTTCTTTTATACCAGAGGGTTGCACTGGACTTATTCAACCATTAGACGTGTCCATCAATAAGCTTCTACGGTCTCATATCACGGAATTTATGCAAGCTGACTATGACAACAATCCCCAGAAGTGGACTGATGGTTCATTCACTATACGAGATCGAAGGATTCTTTCAACTATAGCTGTTGGGAATGCATGGGAATGGCTTCACCAGGAGAGAAAAGCTGTCATTATACGTTCTTTTGAATGTACTGGGATTAGCCTTCCTATTGATGGTTCACGAGATCAGGAAATCAGTGTGAAGGGATTAGAGAAGCTTGAAGTTGGTGATTGGGCTATAGGTGGTTTAGATTGTAATCTTAATAGACTGGGAAAAACTGGAAATGGGGAGATAGATCTAACGGCTCTAGCTGATATGGTCTTTGAACCAGATACGGTTACAGATGAGCCAGGTGATCTTGATCCAGACCTTACAGATGGAACTGTGTTTGGAGAATACGTACAAGATAAGGAGGTTGAACTTGAGGTTGGGTTGAATGAAGAATCAAGTTCACTCGAAGATTCTTTTGGTGGTGAATCTCACCATCAGATGAACATATATTCTTTATTGAACTAGTTTTTTTTATTTTAAATACTGTATCACTATGTCTCAAACAATCCCTCCTCAACAGCTGCGGTAACCTATTTTGGTACTTGACATAAGCCATGTTTACCAGGACTCGAGCTTAAGACCATGGTCTTGTTCGCAAATTAATACGGTAGGTATGATGAGTTGATGTTAAATTATTAGAATCTATTTACTTGGTGAAAGCTCTATCCCCTCAACCGTACATGGGACAGGAGGGCGGAAACTCACACCCACTCCTGCTAAGCAACCAGGGAACAACCAAAAAAAAATAGATAATTCTCCAATATTCTAGGAGAAGGAAATTTAGATAGTAAGCTGTTCGGAAAAAAATTGAGATTTGATTTCAAAGCAAGTGGCTTAGAAAATGTTTTGGAAGAGTAGGTAGTAGATATATATTTTGGTAGAGTTAAATACAATTCTTCAAGCAACCACCTTGTCTTCAAAATACTCCTTCTCTCTTAAGATACCTACCAGAGCTCTCAGAACTCATAACCCTAATCTCAAATACTATATTCCTGATCCTAAGTTGTTGGATTTAGATCTTCTTTATTCATCTGAGGAATCTAAATCTGAAAGTATTATACGTGGACAAAATTAACCGAAATCACCAGCCAGGGTGGCAACCATCATTTCCGGACACCCTCACACAACAAACCCTCCCACAAAAATCATTTCCACCTAACTGATCCCTCATAATACCTTCTTTTTTTTTATTCTAAGAAATAATGGCTCCTATTCTTCACAGCCACCCCAAAAAACCTATTCCTTCTAAGTATCTCAGTCAATGGACAAGAGGGAGAGTGTGTGGCTTGCATGAAGGGGGCATGCCCTTGACAGACATTTCCCACCAACTCAACATCTCTCTTACTACTGTTCATGATGCAGTTGAAAAGGGAGATCAAGAGGGGGAGGAGAAAGAGGGCAGAGGAAGACATCCTAAGACTTCTAAGGCTCAGGATGAAGCTATAGTTGAGGAAGACCTCAAAAATCACCATAACAGCTATCAAGACATTGCCAAGAAAATTGCACCAGATGTCTCTGAGAAGACTATAAAGCGCAGACTCTCTGGAAAAAATCATAAAAAATGGGTGGCACAAGAGAGGATACATCTAGATGAGAGTCTTGCTGAGAAGAGATTGAAATGAGCATTTGCTCATAGGCATTGGACAAAAAATATGTGGAGAAGGAAGACAATGTGAAAAGATGAGGTGACTATTGAGAGAGGAGGAGGGAGAAGGAGAAAGTGGATATTTAGATATCTTAAAGAGAAGTGGAATAAGGACTGTGTTGAGGAAACTCCTAGGAGGTGAGAGAGAAAGGTTAGTCAAATGATGACTGGGTTTTTTTATGGCCAAAAGTATGGTTGTTTCCTGTCTGTTTTTCCTGATCCTTCTTCTGCTGGTGGTGGGATTACTGCAAAGTCAATTATTGAGGTTTATGATCAATATGACTTTGTAGACATATGGGAGGATATTAAGAAAGAGTCTGAAGAGGAGGAGGTCTTTTTAATCATTGACAATGCTAAAACTCACTTGCCCTTCATGAGATGGCTCAGAGAGCATGGAATTACACTGCTGGAAATTCCCCCCTATTCACCAGATCTCAATCCAATTGAAAATATCTGGTCTCTGATTAAGGATAAGCTTTCTAAGCACTATCCTGATCTTCATCTCATGAAGGGCCCTGAGCATGTGGTCAAAAAGACAATTGAAGAGGCAATCACTCATTGTTGGGAACTTCTTAATTCAAAGGTTTTTGATACTCTGGCAGGATCTATGGTGGATAGGATAGAAGCAATTATTAAGGCTGATGGATGGTATACTAAGTACTGATTACTGCTATCTATTTCTTTTAATTTTTTAATTTTTTTTTGGTTAATGTTGGGGTGGTTGAATGTATGGAGGTTGTCATCATTGGGCAAATTGTGTGTTTGTTGTCATTGTCGTTCTTCGATTAATTTTGTCCACACACAATAGTAGAGTAGTAGATCAGTAGAACATTCCAGAACCCTTCCCTTGCAGAGATATCCTGAATCTGTCCCAATAATTGATAACTCAAACCAAGCAAAGTCTACCTTCTTAGATGTCAATCAATCTTCTCTTGAAGTTCCAGCTATCTCCTCTTCCTTTAAGGAAGCTCAATTTACAAGTACAGTCAAAAGATCATTGATTATAAAAAATCACTCACCTATTCTGAAAGTACTTCCTCCTCCAATCTCCTTCTCAGAGTTACAGAAACTTGAATCACTACAACCTATACTACCTTTTAAACCAATTACTCATAGGACTCCTGAGCATATAGGTTACTATTTACTACCCAGAACTATTACCAATTTAGAAAATATTAATCTTAATCACTGGTACATATGATATCTCTTTTAGTCCTCTGATATTGTAACCTTCTTAGTAACCAATATCAACCTCTATGTAGTGCAAAAGTGAAAAGAACAGAGAGAATAAGGTAGATATTGGACTCCAATTACTGCTTGTAATATACTAGTATACATATATATATATATATATTTAGATTGGTATCTAAATTCATATGAGATTTCTTAATCTATTCTACTTTATTTATTAGAGTTATAATAACCTTCTCCCCTTAAAAAATAGTCTACAACCAACCCATTTTATATTACAGATATCACAAACCAACTAGTTAGAGTACTACTTAGAGAAAGATTCAGTGAGGTTAAGGTTTCACATGACTCATAAGTATATGAGTCATATATAATTAGTTAGGCTGATTGGCAGGGCAGATTAGGATTTTGCACTATGACTCAGAGTTAGGAGTTATAGGGTTTCACATGACTGCACACTTGTGAGTCATAGTTATTATTAGTATAATTGTTATTTGAATGACTCATGGTTATGAGTCATATAATGAATTTATGAAATAACTCATAATTGTAAGTCATACAAGTTATTTGATTGGTTGTTTATGATATGGCTCATAGTTATGAGTCATATAGGATTTCATACTTATGACTTAGTACTTTACAAATAAAATACTTTTATGCTTCTCTAATACCTAAGCACCTTTGAAAACTTAAGACTCATAGGCACTATTGAACATTATACACTCAGACTATTAGGCAGTTGGTGAGTAATATAATATATACTTATAAGGAGTATAAGAATCAATAAGACTGGAACTATATCATTGCCTGTTACATAGTATAAATAGTCAAGAGTTAACAACAGATAAGATTTGAGCAGATTAGATACTACTTTCATATATCTTCCCCATTCTCAAAGGCTAAAATTATCATACATCAACTACAGTATTATAAGGTAGAACCATTGTTTAATCAGATATCTAGATCTACTTAAGCAAATTGACTTCCTAGTTCCAATACTACCTTTAGTCAAACTATGATCCTGTTTACACAATGATCAGTTTATATTACCAGGATACCCAATAAGCTAATTGGACTAGGTTACAAAGTTTTTTTGCCTAGCTGATCATAGGTATATTTATGCCTTTTATATATTATCAAATATTGAGGGCTTGGACTCAGTTAGTATTGAAACATAAGATCTTTCTGACATTACTTCAACTATCTAAATGGTATTCTCAATAATAGGAAAGCAACAGTTTTACTATTATAATAGGACCTTTAATCTATTTATGGATAATTCTTTTTACAATAGTTCCTTTTTTGTATTCAGAAAGTTAGATGCAGAAAGATATAGGACAGATAGGTCAAATCAGACTAGATTTCCTAAGGAATTTAAATTTAATAAGAAGAAAATGAACCTGGACTATCACTTCAAGAGTGATAGTATAGTCAGAGATGGAGTGGAAGTATTGGTATAGATGGTGCTCCAGTTAATATGATAATAATATTATATTATCTTTATACTGAGGTGGAAAATGAGAGATAGTTTCCTGGAAAAAAAAAGCACCAATGCAGTCAGTGCTGCAAGCAAGTTTTAAGATCAAGCAAGGAAGACCCAAGAAGCTTCTTATTCCCCTTGCTATCAATAGATATAATCAATATAAAGTTGGAGTAGATGTAACAAATCAGTATATGACCTACTATGATGCTAGTATTCAATTAACATCAAGGAGGAACTGGTACCCCTACTTCTACTATAGTCTAGAAACCTTACTAATCAACTCTCTCCTTATTTATTATACTCTTTCTATAATAGCCGGTTCTCCTCCTATTTCACTGTTACTCATAATTTGTGGAAGCAAGTGTGATGTAGAAGCAAGTGTGATGCTATGGTTTTTTTTTTTTTTTTTCTTTTTTCTCAATTTTAGAGCAATTTTAGAGTGATATTTGATGACCAGGTATGAGGTAGAAATTCAGAAAACTATCCTCTGTGTAGAATACAATAGAAAACATAAGCTACTATGTTATTTTAATAGAAGCCTACAAAATCGGCATTCTGTACAATAGAATCTAAAGATATACATGATAAATCAGAATCAGATTCATCCCCCAAATCCTCATCCATACCATAATTTTCAGTATCTTGAGATGGTATATTTCCAATCCCACTACCTGGTTGTCTCATTTCATGTTCCAACTCCAAAATTCTATTTGCACTGTCTAATAGCTATAGATCGATCACTGAAGTATTGAAAATAGCAGGCAGTTCAAGTAAGGTAAGAACCTGGAGGAGGTCTAGTGGTGGTAGGAGTGATTCTAGATCATCGGGTATTGGATTCTTCTCAGGGTCCAGAATTGGTATTAACAAGGCAGCTGGAATGGTTTGCCCTTGAGACTGTATAATCTTGACCTGTTTCTTGCGTTCTTTCTCAGCCTTCTGAGCATCAATACCATGCCAATTGAGAGCCGCTTTTGCCTTATTGATAGCAACTTTGATATCCTTTGTTGCTTTCTTAATTGTGGTTTGTTTCTTCTTCTCTTCCTTCTCATTCTTCTGCATTCGAGCTTCTTGAACAGTCAGAACTCCACCCTTTTGGATGACATGGCGGGAGTTCCTCTTGCAGGTTTCTTCAGTTCGGATTCTTTTGTGAATATTATTGTATGTCTCCTCCTGAAGTTGAGCCTTAGCTAAAAGAACTTGTGTTCCTTCAGCCCATTGCTTAAATCAATCTTTGGCTTTAGGACTAAATATTGATGCTCGGTCTACCCATTCTTGTATTCCAGCCTGTGACTCAAAATATGTACTTGGGGGGTGAGAAAGATCTGATACTGTATCTTCAGCAGCAATTGCTTGACTACCATCTCCCAACCCATGAACTTCATAGTTATCTCCTCCATGAGGTTCCCTTCCAGATACAATGGTCATCTTATTATTGTAGTGTCGCATCTTCTTTATAGCATTCTTATAGGAGACAGGGAACATGCCAGAATTTTTGAAGGAATTCTTTATTGTATGAGATCGGAAGGTTTGTTTGCGGATGGTGTCTATGTCTTGGAAGAAGGAAAAGATCATATATTCGATATCAAGAGATCTTAAAGCATGATGGATGGCTTGCTTGTGGTAATGTTTCTAGGGATAAAAAACACCAACATCGAGAGACTAGAGAACATGAGTCAGATGAGATGGAAACTCAAAAGGAATGATATGGTTCTCATGACACTTGATTATGAAGTCATCCTGGCAGTGAGTAATATGCCCATCAACAAGAAGCATATGCCAATGTTTGTCAGGACCTGCCTCTATATACTTAATAAAGTGATCAAGTCAGGCAAGGGCAATATTTTTGTTGGTGTATCCTGTAGGTGATACAGTAATTACCTCCACTCCAGTCAGGTTCTTATGAATCCAACTTTCTATAATCTTCTCCCCTGGACAGATAATAACAGGAGGTGGTGGGGGAGTTCCATCCACACATATTGCTTCAATAATCGTAAGAGACTTCCGATTCTCTGAACTGGCAGTATAAAGTTCCTTCACCTCAGTTGGAACAACAATGATCTCTCCTGTTGGACATCCAATTTGAACCCCAGATTCATCCATATTGTAGATATATCTGGCACGGTGGATGCTATAGCGATCAAGGGTCTCTTGATAGTTGGTAAAGAATGTTTTTAAATCTTCCTTTGTATGAGTGGTAATTCTGGCTCTCGCAATTGGCTTTGTCTTAATCGTATGAAGAGCTGAATTTTTTTTAAGCCATTTGTGGAACTAGGAGATTGATGGTTGACTGGATTTTTCCTGCTGTTTGAGGTGGCAAATTGCAGCATATATAATGGATGGTGTTGCTCCAATTCCCATCTCCCATTGCTCATAACAGTAGAGGTGAAGAGCCTTCTCTTGAGCTGTAGTTAGGATAATATTATTACCCCCATGTTCATTGAAGCTCCAGCGAGAGTTTCTTTGTTGATGCCGGTAGCAAAGTTGATGCATCCGGAGGGATGAAAAATTTACCTAAAATCAATCAGCAATCACTTTTTTTTGCCACATAATACACTATTTACCTGAAATTGTGCTGCTGCCGTATTTGTTGTATGGCTAGGGTCTTCCTGTAGCCATTCTAGAGCTTGATTTAATCGCTTCTTTAATCTCTGGTGAGTTGTTTCTGTAATCTCTGCCATAGTCGATACAGATTGGTCGTTTTCAATTTGGAGGAGTAGAATCACATATATGTTCAAAGATGAAAAAGAAGATTAATATAAAGATGGTTCATAACTTGTCTAGATTATCTCTGCTTACAAAGCTTTTTTTTCTCAAATTGTATCACCAATTATCACTCTAAAAAAAAAAAAAAAAAAAAAAAAAAAAAAACTGTAGCGTTATACTTGCTTCCACATCATACTTGCTTCCACCAACTATGAGCGACAGCGAAATAGGAGGAGAACCGGCTATTAGAGGCTACTATGTACACTCATGTCTGCAAAGTCTTCATACCCCTACGGTGCAACCACACAACCACCCCAACCCTTCATAGAAACTAGAAAAAAAAAAAGTAGACAACTCAATTAAGAAAACCATAAAAGTAGAACTAGTAAAGATTAAGAAAACATTATTACCACTTGGTATGACTTCCATTTGCATCTAGTACAGCCTGAAGTCTCTCAGGCATCCTCTCAATCCACCCATCCACCTTCTCTTGGGGAATTAAATCCCATTCCTCCTTTGCTGCCTGAAATAATTCAGCAGCACTGTGAGGCCTTCTTTCCAACCTGGAGAATCGCTTTCTGAGGGCTCTTTTGAGTAGTGCCCAGGTGTTCTCAATAGGATTGAGATCTGGTGAGTTGGGTGGCCAAGGAAGTTTTTGATAACCACAATCTGCTTGCAAATTTCGATTTTCCACACCAGCATGCCAGGGAGCATTGTTTGCAGCAAGGTAGATGTCATTAGAAGGTCTATCTAGACCTTCTATGAAAGGGATAAGGTAGGGCTGGTGGATCTCAGTTGCATATTGGTGGGAATTGAAGCCAAGTCTGTCTCTTGGGCCTGTCCTTTCCTCCTCCTTCCTCTTCCTCACAAGAATTAACTCAGTCCTCCCCCCCTTGACTATTCCAGCATATACCCCGATGCTAGTCCTCCCAGACTTAAAGCTAGGCTTTAAGTTTTTTTCTTCCAGCTCTTCTCCAGGTCTAACTCTGACCTTTCTGCCAGTAGGATTTGGATCATAGATGATGGTAGCTTCATCTACAAATACAACCCAATTCCATGCCCTTCTCCAGTTCCTCCTTCTCCTAGTAAACTCCTTTCTTTTCTCCTTTTGTCCATTCCTCCAAAAGGGCTTTTTTCTGGGCATCAGAAGCTTAAAACCAGCCTCAGAGATAATCTTATCAACAGTGGTCTTAGAAAGACCAATATTGGCCTTTTGGGTAATATCTCTTAGTGCTAAATGAGGCTCAGCATCGATAATAGCCCCCACTATCTGTCTTTTTTGGTCTGTAATGGTTGTTGGTCTACCAGATCTGTTGGCATCATGGGTGTTTCCATCTCTTTCTTCAGCCCTTTTGACTACTGATTGAACAGTTGCTTTTGAGATACCCAGAACCTTAGAAATTTTATTATACCCCATATTTGTGTGTTTATATAGGGTATAAATTTCTTTATTCCTGTCTTCTCTGGCTCTTTTGGTATGTGGTGGAGGCATGGGGGGAGGGGTTGTTGTTGTGAAGTGGGGTAATGGCGTTGCGCTGCAGGGGTATGAGGACTTTATGGACATGAGTGTACCTTCAGTTTAAGCTTTAAGCTGCATGCATCTTGATTGATAAAGGTAATAGTTTACAATAGATAAGTTACAGATTATTACATGTATTTCTCAATAGTAGAAGAAACTAGATTTCCCTTTCAATGTCTATTCAAATACCCAGCTACCTAATATATACAAGGTACCTAGCCTTTTTCCTTCTAGAATATATAAGTAGTAAAGAGCTTTGCTGTTTTTTTTTTGTGTAAATAGGAGATGCTTAATGATAGGGTTGTGGAAGGAAATAAAGGTAAAATATAATGGAAATATAAAACCTATAAACAATTACTTTATATAAGTAGAAAGAAACTATTTTATGAAATTTCATCATGTTGATTAGTTATATATTTAATTTTAGATTTATTCTTTAAGATTTGAATATGTTGTAGTCACCTAATTATTTAAAATACAGGTGAGTGGAAGTATACTATGGTTGAGGAGATACTAATAAATTACTTAATGCTCTGCTTAGCTTATCAGAAAAGTTGCAATTGTTCTACTTTAATACAATTTTTTTCCAAAAAAAAAAAAAAACTTCTTTCTAGAAAACCATACAATTTTCCTCAATACAAATTCACACAATAAGTTGCAGAGAATACAAAGTTCTTATTATATTTAATGAAAAGATTTCAGAAATCTACAAAAAAAAAGATTCTACTACAAAGTATATTGAATACAGATATTCCTTCAGAAAAATACTATCTTCCCATTCTGGAATATATTCTATTTTTAACTTTTATTGTGATTTTTTTTTTAACTAATATAAGGTAAGTAGGATCTTATATTAATGCTTCAAGTTAGACTTAAAATAAAGAAATCAATACTGTAAAAACTCATCAAATCCACTATCTCTATAGTATCTATGGTATGCATTTTGCAGGGGGTACGTAATACCTTGGCCTACTATATAAGGAAAGGATTTTTATTTGCATGCTAGAATGTCTTAGATCTTGAACATCATGTAAAATAAGACAAATGACAAAAATACAAGATTGTAAATTAATAACTATCTACAACAAATTCAATATTTGCATTATCATCATTTGTATCTAAGATCTCTGCCTCCTCAGAAGCAACTCCAATATCATTCTTCCAATTCCTAATTTCAAGACCTAGAAAGTCCTTGATATCTAACTCTTCATCGGCACTCCCATGAATGGGAAGTAATAACCCAACCTTCCAAAAGAACCTCTGAATAATTTCTGCTTTTTCAGCATGAAATTTGTAAAAAACATTGTCGACACACTGAGTGGTAATTATACATTGTTGGCTTACTGTCTATTTGTGAAAGGTGTCAATGGTTTCTGTACTGAAGATGGCATTATCGATATGCTCATATATTAGGTCTTTAAAAGGTTTGTTTATAGTGACATCAAGGGGCTGAACAAGGCTGTTACAGCTACAGAGGATGAGGGAGGGAGTGATGTTATGTGATCATAGCTTGGCAAGAATAGTGGGGGTCTTGTGCGATCCCATCAAATCAATAGCCAATAGTATTGGACTACCACCAAGAACTGAGACAAGTTGATTTTGTATATACTTTAAGAATAGCCTATCCTTCATGTATACTTTCTTGTTGAATTCAACCAATACATAAGGATGATACTCCCCCTTTTCCCTTCCTAGTTGCTGGCCTTTTCCTTGAAATATGATCATTGGAGGTACTCATGCTATCACATCTGCAAATACACATAAGATTAGTGATACTTGTTACTTGTCCCATCCACTCTGGGATGACTTGGCCCAAACAGTCTTAGCTCCAGTGACATTGTAGGTTTTTCCCTCTAAGTATTCATAGGGAATCGGCATCTCATCTAAATTACAGATGTTCGATAGTTCAAACTGGCCAATAAGATACTAAAGAATAATATCAAAGAATATATCCAATTTAGGTTGTGCATTCTGTCAATTGAATCGGAGTCAGTTAATTACCAATGACTGGTATTTATCTAGAACCTTTTGGGCTTTTTTTGTTACGCTCTGTAAACTAATTTGATATTGGCCCAGGAATCTCCAAAACCACCCATTACTGAATGAGAATACATTTGGACTAACTGTGGAATATAGCTTGCGAAATTGGAATTCTGCTTGAACTTGAAACTACCCTCTTCTCACTATCCTCCCCTGTTCTCTCTATTTCGTAAAATCCTCAGAATTTTGTCTCGAGCTCAGGCCACCAGCAGTGGCTAATACCCTCAGATGCCTCCAACTAGATCAGTGCATTCTCTCCCACTCCCTCTATCTGCTTGTTTTTACAAACCCAATCACTAATAGTATGCTGTGATACCCCATAGATATCTGTAGCTTCTTGTTAGCTCAGTTTTTGGAATTTGCTTGCTTGGCCTGTGGAGAGTGGAATTCGGTAGTGTTCAAGAAACACCAGAACTCAAATTCTTTACCATTGAGTGTAGGTTCACTCTGGGTATATGACTGGCTTCAATATCTACTCTGAAAGTGTTCATTGACTTATAGTTTTTGGCTTAGGGCCCCGTCTTGTCTTTGTTCTCTGAATTGGTGGTATTTCGAGTAAGTTTTCTCACAATCTGGTACCTGAGATCAAAGTATTCAAAAGAGAAAATAGTGAAAATAGAATTAAGTTAACATTCATGCTTAGTTTTAGATACAGAAAACTCAGCTTCCCCCTTCCCCTCTTCTTAAATCTCATCAGTATACTGCTCTTGTGAATCATTCCTAAGGTAAGTTCTACTTCTACTATGATTTAGTTTGAGTTATTTTTCATTTACCTTTTATTTACCATTCAAATATGAGAACTTAGAGATTTAATACTAACTAAGTACAGAAGTTGACTTGGTATATCAGAGGAATAGCCCATGCTCTGCTGTTCTTGAGCTTCTTTGAAAACGACTGACTCAACTTTAAATTTTATATTGTCTGTGTACAGAATCTAATTTCGGAATCATGGCCAGTCACTCATCTTCACAAATTTGGTCTTGCTTACCCCTATTATGGAGATAAGACCCCTATGGAGATAGTAGATTTGATGAGTTTTTATGGTACTGGATGAGTAATAGTAGGAACTAGTTGATTTACTATTAACTATTATTGAAGTTTCTACTTTTCAACTCTTTTGGTTAGGGTAATTTATTACTTAATAAATATTTCTCAAGGTATTTCAGGTGAGAACTTGAAATCATCTAACTAGATCTTGCATTTAATTAGTATAGAAGCTATATTAATTACAAGATAGAATATAAGTTTCAATAAACCATAAGTAGGGTTTTATTATATTTATATTAGTTTGATTGAGTATTTATGTTACAATTAATACTTTTAGTAGTAAGACCTACTCAGTTGTCTTTCTAAATATAATTTTTCTTCAAAATTATTTATTAGTAGTTAGTATTTATGAATAATGGACACAAGAATTATTATTAGTGAAAATTAATTTTCCTTAAATATAATGATCTCTAGAAGATATTTTCAAAGATATACTTAAGAGTATCTATATAGATAGTTCTACTTATAAGATCAAGGACTAAATTATTTCTGGACCTAATAGTCAAGTAGAAATATAGGATATCTAAAGAAATATCTGGAGACTTAGGCTTAACTATGACTACTTCTTATAATTTACTAGTATTATAAATATTTTTTTCAAAAAAAAACCCCTTCTAGTTGCTAATATATATATCTTTTATTTTCAATATTAAATCTTAATAAATCTTATTATAATCAAATAATAGAACTTTATTAATAATTTTATAAAAGAAAGAAAATAAAAGCAGTAAGATATAAGCTAATTATTATCTCAGATCTTGTAATAATAACTACCTAATATCATTAAAATGAAGAAACAAATATAGAAACTAATATATTCTCTATAAGCTTAAACTCCTTGAAGAGTATATTTGAAAGATAAATATCAATATTCAAGTTATTTGTCTAAGTATTGTGCGTGGACAAAATTAACTGAAGAACAACAACGACAATGAACACACAATTTGCCTGGTGATGACAACCTCCATATATTTAACCACCCCAACATTAACCAAAAAAAAATTAAAAAATTAAAAGAACTAGATAGAAGTAATCAGTACTTAGTAGACCATCCATCAGCCTTAATAATTGCTTCTACCCTATCCACCATAGATCCTGCCAGAGTATCAAAAACCTTTGAATTAAGAAGTTCCCAACAATGAGTGATTGCCTCTTCAATTGTCTTTTTGACCACATGCTCAGGGCCCTTCATGAGATGAAGATCAGGATAGTGCTTAGAAAGCTTATCCTTATTCAGAGACCAGATATTTTCAATTGGATTGAGATCTGGTGAATAGGGGGGGATTTCCAGCAGTGTAATTCTATACTCTCTGAGCCATCTCATGAAGGGCAAGTGAGTTTTAGCATTGTCAATGATTAAAAAGACCTCCTCCTCTTCAGACTCTTTCTTAATATCCTCCCATATGTCTACAAAGTTATATTGATTATAAACCTCAATAATTGACTTTGCAGTAATCCCACCACCAGCAGAAGAAGGATCAGGAAAAACAGGAAGGAAACAACCATACTTTTAGCCATAAAAAAACCCAGTCATCATTTGACTAACCTTTCTCTCTCCCTTCCTAGGAGTTTCCTCAACACAGTCCTTATTCTACTTTTCTTTAGGATATCTAAATATCCGCTTTCTCCTTCTCCCTCCTCCTCTCTCAATAGTCACCTCATCTTCCCACATTGTCTTCCTTCTCCATATATTTTTCGTCCAATGTCTATGTGCAAATGCCCATTTCAATCTCTTCTCAGCAAGACTCTCATCAAGATGTACCCTCTCTTATGCCACCCATTTTTTAAGATTTTTTCCAGAGAGTCTGCACTTTATAGTCTTCTCAGAGACATCTGGTGCAATTTTCTTGACAATGTCTTGATAGCTGTTATGGTGATTTTTGAGGGCTTCCTCAACCATAGCTTGATCGTGAGCCTTAGAAGTCTTAGGATGTCTTCCTCTACCCTCTTTCTCCTCCCCCTCTTGATCTCCCTTTTCAACTGTATCATGAACAGTAGTAAGAGAGATGTTGAGTTGGTGGGAAATGTCTGTCAAGGGCATACCCCCTTCATACAAGCCACACACTCTCCCTCTTGTCCATTGACTGAGATGCTTAGAAGGAATAGGTTTTTTAGGGTGGCTGCGAAGAATAGGAGCCATTATTTCTTAGAATAAAAAAAGAGAAGGTATTATGAGGGATCAGTTGGGTGGAAATAATTTTTGTGGGGGGGTTTGTTGTATGAGGGTGTCTGGAAATGATGGTTGCCACCCTGGCCGGCGATTTCAGTTAATTTTGTCCATGCACAATATCATGAATCAATAATATTAATATTATTAATTAAATTTCAAGATACAAGAAATTATAATTTTCAGACTTACATGATAGATAAGACTAAGATGTTATAATAAAGATATATATTTGGTCAACTACTAATATAAATATCATGTAATTAATAAGTACAATAGAAGAGTTAATAGGTATCAATTGGTAATATTAAGAGTAGTAAGTTCTCAGAAAGTTTTGGAAAGGCAAAATAGCTAAAATTGTTTTCACCACTATTAGTCTCTAAAGATTGTTTAGGGTTTTAGATATAAAGTAAGGAATTAAAGAGATGATTATCCAATTAAATATATTTTAGAATACTATTTGTTGAAGTCTGCTTTCTTAAATATTAGAATTAGTAGATTCTTTAAGTAACATGATCATTTACTTTCAAAGTGGTATAATAAAATATAAGATACTATCAAATAATATATCTCAAACCCAAGCAATAAAATCAATATTAAATCAAATATTGAATATAAAATAAAGATAATTAATAAAATACTTGTACCTATTATAGAGGTGGTGAATTTTTGGTTAAAATCTTAAGCAATTATATATTAGTTAATAAAAATTATGCTAATAGACTTGAAATATATAGAGAATATAGTAAGAGAAGTATACAAACCTAAAATAGATAGAAAGATAGGAAGTAATATCCTTTCTTCTATTAATAAGACTTCTAGACTTTTCTACTATTACTACTCACTCCTTTTTACAATTTTAAAAATTCTTTTTGTTAAATCATAGAATTTATCTATTTAAGTTACAGACCTCACATGCAACAATAAGTTATGACATCAGAAACCTCCACCACTGGCCAACAGGAAAAACAAACTACCTTTACACAACCACCTCTCTGGGTTCACTCCTGCCCAACTCCTCCACTTACCAATTACCTTCCTCCTCCTTGGACACTCCCTAACACTTAGGGGGTACACAGCAGAATAGACCCTGCCCACAGAACTCAGTTTCTCACATCCAGAAAGCAAGAAACTTGGGATCACTGCTCAGAAAGACTCATCGTACAAAAGGAAACAACCAAAAGTAAACCTAAAGAGAAATCACATAAAAACAATAAGAAAATCTGCTTCATAAAACTATTTTTAAAAGAAAGCATCCTATTCCCTATCCAATACTCATAGATGCAATCCAGTAAACTACTCAATAAATAAATAAAGGAAAGAAATTGACAAAACAAATATACTAATTTTTCCTCCTGCCAGGCTCAAAAGAGGCAGAGAGGGTACAATGAGCAAACTCTTATCCTTGATCAAGGCAATGGACCTTTTTAAGTAGTAGTTCAGAAAGTACAGCCCTAGCAAGCTATATTCCTTGAGGGAGTTGCTGCTGACCAGAAACAACAAGGTGCCAACCAGACTCAGGTGATATTCAACTAGTCAGAAAAGGAGTGTTGACCAGAGGTACAGAGGTAACTACTTCACATAGCTGAGGAGGCATGAGTGCCACTATGGAAGGTAGGGAGGTATTTGCCTTCCATGATGAAGGAGCAAAGATGCCACCATGGAAGGGTGTGTATGTTTTTATCCTACAATAAGGTGACCCCAAGCCTATGAAGCCTCCAAAATTTAGCAAGGGGGGATCATGAGAGTATTGTAGTGTTTTCACCAAGGTCCACCTACCCAAATAGGAAGGTCAAAAGTAGGGTCAGGAAAATAGCGGAGAAGAAGCTTTGTTTTACTATTTTAAAAATATTATATTAGTATAACCTCTAGGATAGCAAGAGTGAAACAGTTTAAAAAACTTTTTACTGTAATGTAATAATCTTCAAAGTGATACCAAATACTAACTCTATAGGTAATATCAACTTCTAGAAATTATTAGTATTTAAGAAATAAAACTTGAAAATTGTAATTAAATTTGAAACTTACTTATTGCATTTATTGGAAAAGCCTTCAAAAGTATAATATTACTTATATAGCTATTAAATAAACGTCATAATAATGTTTATTCAGTAATATATTATAACAGGAAAAGACAAATATGGAAAAGAGTATGATAATTAACTGTTTCTACTTATTTCAACAATTTTTATTATTATAATACTGGTTAGTTATTTCTGACCACTGATAATACTCCATAGCTATTTAGTTTATACTTATAATAGTAAATATCTTGAAAATGTTTCTTACTCTGTAAGACCAGTCACCTTTAGTTGCCAAGAATACTAAGTCATTATATACTACTTAGAAAGATAGTAGCATAGGTCATTTAAAACTCTATAATTATTGCACTATTTATGTTTTAATTTTGACCATTGATAGAGTTTTAAGAGAGGTTAATATTAAAAAATAACTTATCTAAACTTACCTTCAATTAACTGCAGCTCTTGCCAAAAGGAGATTAACCTAAAATATTACAATTAAGAATTATACTAAAGAAACCTTTCAAGGCATCCTTTATAGTAATAAGTATATAGTTAGAAATTAGTAAACCTGAAGAAGAAGAAGTAAGTTATCTACATCCTTGAAGAAAAGTAATTTGCAGAATATATTAAGCTAAAAGTAAAACTAAATGAGGTCAACTTAATAATATGGAACTATTTTTAAGAACATTATTAGAGTCTTCTAGTCCTTATCCTTGACAAATCTATAAACTAATGGATTTACAGTAACTTATTGAAATAATACCTACTTTTTGTTAAAGGCAGAAAGAGCAAAAAGGAAGGAAAAATCAGAGATTAAGAAGAAGGAAAGGTAAAGAAGATGAGATTTGATTGGTTATTCAGAAAGAGATAGTAAGGAAACATAATATTATTATACAATTAGCTTGTAATTTTTGAAGTTACTTGTGGAGCAAATTAAAAAAAATTAATTTTATATTTAAATCAATATTATAGATTACTATTATCTTCTATATGTCATATTTGAGGAAGTAGATAATATATTATTTAATCTCTTTCTCCTCCATATATAATTGTTAGATAAAATAAATATATTAAATTTGAATATATTATTCACTTTCTAATCATTATCATGTCCAGATATATCATAGCTTCAAGTTTTATTACTGCCAAAAGACTTTAGTAACATTAACATACTAATCTTACTATTATTAAGCTAGCAATATTAAGTCAATATAGTTTTAATTAACTTATCTTCTCTCTAATTCATAATACTAGTAAATTACTAGTAGTATTTTTTCAGCCATCTAACAAAAGGATTCAATGTTTTACAATTACCAATATTTAGTAAGTAAGATATATTATTATTACTAAGCATTATTTTATTCAGAGTAATAGTAAACTAATAACTTAAAAGTTTCTGATGAACTTACATTCTTTAAATACTATAGATTAACTTAACTAACTTAGACAATAATAAATATTATTTGTTCAATTTGTTTAAACCAACAACTTAATATACTGAATCTAATTCCATAGAATTAAGAATAATAAAGTATAGGGACTACATAAGGAGTAGCTTTTTTCAATACTACCAATAAATTATATCAGTAATACTATTAATACTATGATGTATAGAAAAATACATATTATAGAATTTAATAGAAAGTTAGAAAGTTGAGGTATTTAGCTCTTATCTTTTGCAAGTTTTCATCCATAATGTTTACAGTTTACTTCAATTTTATGTCAAATAATAGCTTTTAAAAGATATTAGTATTTATATATATTCAATACCAATCTACGAAATTACTCAACTTACCGATAACTTCTAACAGGGTACTTGTAAAATGAAATCTTTTTACCAGCAATAGGATTTTATCATGTTTCATTGATTTTAACTTGAAAGAACAAAAAGACACAAAGAATAAATATAGAGAAAAGAAGGAAAAACAAAAGTATGAGATCTGATTGACTGTCTTGAAGGGAACAGTAAGGGGATACTATATTATAAAGTAATCCTTATTTTCCTAATTGTTATTTGATATTTGTGCTACTATCAGTAGAGTAGACTGAAAATTCCATCTTTATATATTTCAGTCAATATCATAGATGACTATTTTCACATTTCTTCCACTTTAAGATAGGTGGACAACATTTTATCCATTATCTTTCTGCTTTGATTTGATTCAGGAGGGTTTCTATTGATTCCCCAAGGCACTTCAATGCCCCTTTCACCAATACCACTCAAACAAGATATACTACTATTTAGCATTATCTTGTATCTTAAGCAATATTAAACCAATAAGGTTTCAATAAGTTTTTCTTCTTTCCAATTCCCAAGAGGCTTATGAGACAGTGGTAACAACCTCCTATAGTAGGCACTGTAATACCACATATCCTCTAATATCCTGATATAAGATATGCTACTTCCCAGCATCATCTTATAATTTAGAGTAATATCAAACCAACAAGGTTTCCAATATTCTCAAACTCTTTCAGGATGGTACTCAGAGGACAACAATCAATATTGTTTGTCCAATCTGTTTAGACAAACAACATTAATATTGTTAATCCAATTCATTGGACTAACAACAATCAATATTGTTAATCCAAATCTATGGAACAAGGAATAATGAAGCACAGAGAACACATAACATGTGTCTACAGGCTTTTTTTCAATACTAAAATCAGACTAGTTTAGTAATAATACTTTTATTAAAGTGTAAAGCATAATATATACCAATTTCCAATTCAATAGAAAGTTAGAAAGTTGAGGGAACCAGCCCCTAACTTCCACAGGCTTCCACCCATTATGCCTGCAATTAACTCCCACCTCATGTGAAAGTACTGCCACCAAAATATATTAGTATTCAGTGATATGAATTCAGGAAATTTCTTGACTTACTTATAAATTCAGCAGGATTATTTGAAGAATTGAATATTGCCACTGTCAAGGGAGGGCATTTATCATATCTTATCTATTTCTATTGATAAGAAGAAAAAGGTAGGGAGGCAGAAAGAACAACCAGAGTGGAGGGAAAGCTAGGCCTGAAAACAGGTACCTAAAAGTGAAGAACTAAGCCTATCTTATGAGAAGTATGAGATAATAAATCTCATGAAAAGAAAGAAACTCACAGATTAAAGCTAATACTGTTGCATTATAAAGAACACATTTGTTCTATAAAGTACCAGTGTGGTGTGTGTACTTGGTGATGGTGGTGGTGGTAGTGATAATGATGATAGGAAGTGGAAGAATAGAATGAAGAATAAAAGGTCGAGGATGACCATATATATTCTCCCACACAGTTCCTTTATGTATGACGTGCGAAGGGGTATATTGGGAGGTCCTGCTTATAGGGGATACATGGGGGCTGCATGGATTTGTGGGGGTGGATGGGACAGTATTCGGGTTTGGGATATATGCGGTCACAGTGCGGGCTGGTACAGTGTTTTATTTTGCGCACATACTTTGGTATCACTCAGATATCTTGATATCACTCGAATTTGTGTATGTGGTTTGGCGTTGGGTTCTGGACAGTGATCTGCAGATGGGTCAGCAACGGTGGATGGATGGATGGATGGATGGATGGATGGATGGATGGATGGATGGATGGATGGATGGTGGACAGATATATAGACACGTGGATAGATATATGGATGGATATATGGATGGATATATGGATGGATGGATTGACAGACAGATTTACAGACAGATAGACTGATAGACAGATGGACAGATGGACAGATGGACAGATGGATAGATGGATGGGTGGATGGTTAGATAGATGGATAAATGGATAGATGGTAACTGCTGAAACTTGATTGGGATGATACTTGTGGGATTATATTACATGCAGAATGTGAAAAGCAACAGCGACGATATCCCGAGTACTGTCTAGCAAAGAAACTGCGTACTAATAAGAAACATGAACCCGTATCCCACCGCCAAAACATTGCCAACCTCTCCCCCACACACCTCCCCCTAATCAACCTTCTCCCGAGCATTGATAGCGGCAACCGCTTCCTCAATCTTCCCAAACGGCCACGAGAAAGCCGGGTACAAAAAAGGCCTAAGGTCAAACCGGTTATCATCAGGGCTATACTGCTCCGCATGATATGCAGGCGTCAGGACGGTCATCTTATGTCTATTAATGGCGTAATAGTAAAAGAAGTTCCTGGTTTTGGTAGCGATAGCGCGAGGGCTCATCCGGTCTCCCCATTCGTGCAGGAGCTTGTTGAACGCGCTCCAGGGACCGAGCTTGTGGTTCTTGCGGAGCCGGCCGAAGACCGAGAGTTCGTCGTAGGTAAAGCCCATATCTGCCTCGTCAGATTGAACGTATGTGCTTGTAATGGGTTCGAGCTCGGCCGTCGGGACCGCAGTGAGGAAAGAGTGGAGGATTGGTAGGTTGAATTTGGTTGTAGCGTAGGATATAAAGCGCTTGAGATCGGTCTTGGATATGCCACCAATAGGATTGATATCAGCGCTTGAGCAGTCGTATTTCGTCAGGTAGCCGCGGAGACTGCGCAGTGGTTGTTAGCGAAAATTCGAGTTCGTGTTCTTCTCCTCAGACTTACCATTCATCGACGTTCGCACTTCCAAGAACCAATAACCCTCCTTGTTTTCCGCGGCACCAGGGGAGTAAGTGAGCGAACAAGTATGCTAAAACCATTCTCAATCGTGCCTGTTGACACTCATTAGCAATCACTCGTCTTAGCTCTCACGTAGGACAGGAACAAACTTGAATGTTCTGTAACGCCAGATTCTCCGTTTTTGTACCACCACGAACCCTAAATTGTGGTTTCTTGCCAGTAACAAAGCTAAACAGATCAGTAACTGCCTTTACCAAGGAGTCCATGTTCAAATCAATGTGGTATGCCCCGATAGAATCCGCAAGGTCTTTAGCACGTGCACGAGTATCCGCGCTGGAATTCTCGGTACCCATGAAGCACGTATGAAATATTCTCCCCGCAAGTTCCTGCGGGGCTCTCGGAACCCAAGTAGACTCTTCTGGTTCACCGCAAACCCTGCGTGCATCTTTGATTACTTGCTCCTCTGGCGGGGGTGACTTAGATTAGCCTTAATTACTAATCAAAAACTTAGAGGGAAAACCTACCGCCATTCGAACAAGCTTCAACAACAAGTCGACACATAGAATGAACAATAGTAGCAGTGGCGCAACTATCAATCCCACCACTAAGTGGCAAAAAATAACCGGAAACACCGCCGCATCTGCGGAGATAATCCCAAAGCCAACAAGCGGGCCCAAGCGCAATCTCCTCCTCAGGAGAGTGAAACCGAACATCAATAGCCGGTGTAGGTTTCAAGGAAATATCCGCTTTGTCGCCTGGAG
This sequence comes from Choiromyces venosus 120613-1, assembly GCA_003788595.2. NCBI lineage: Eukaryota > Fungi > Ascomycota > Pezizomycetes > Pezizales > Tuberaceae > Choiromyces > Choiromyces venosus. The sequence goes on from ML120362.1 coordinate 1,161,317, forward strand.
CGGAGATGCTGATGTCTGCTTCGACACGTCGATAAGGTGTATTCTGAACGGCTTGCACGCCTCTTGATGGCGCGAAGCGGAAACTGCGGACTTCTTCAAGGTCCACGGTTGCTGTGATGACTTCCTATTTACTCATTAGTGCCCATAGACGATGGGTAGTACGGTCAGTTTGTGATACTTACAACATCCTTAAGAGAGAATTGCGTGCCTTGGGCAACAATTTTACCGTTAATCCCAATCATAGCACTCCCGTCGTAGTAAAGTCTGTCACCGTCACATCCTTGTTGATTGGCATACAAGTATATACCACCGCACTAGCACAGGTCAATGTGAGGCTGATAGCTCATAGAGCCATCTAGAGATAACGAAACTCTGCATACCTTCTTCGTAGCCTCAGTCATGAGCTCAATCCGAGTCTGCAACTTCCGAAGCTCATGATGACTCCCGCTGGAATTTGTCATTATCTCAATTCCGTCCAGCGACATCCCAATATGTGGGCTATTCATCTGTCAGCAACTAGCTCCCTTCCATTCCTCCTTCCCCAAGAAAATTGAACAAACCTATTGGGAGTAAACAACTCTTCACAAGTCTCTGGTGCGATGCACGTATCCAACGTAGATATCGCCGCATCACCGAATGGCACCTTCCTCTGACCCGTAATATTCATGATAATCCTGGGCAGGTAATATTCCTCAACATACTTTGTCCTCCCCCATCCCGTAAAATACCTCATCTCGCGATAATTTCCATCGTTGGCAAGGTAAATTTTGGGTCGGATGAGCAAGATCTTCTTATTGTGGACAATGACGCGGCAATTGTAGCGGACATTCTTGTGGCCGATTGGCATTCCAATGTCGAGGAGGATGTCCTGGCAATCTTCATGTGTAATGATCTTTGCAAGCATTTCCCAGGAGTGGAGGTATGTGTCACCTAGATGATTGATGACATCTCGGTTTAGTATTCAATCTTCTGGTGTATTGGGAAAGACGGGGCGATTTTTACCTTCTAGGAAGTGATCAAGACAGCCATATCCACTGTCACCACCGACACCGGTAGCAATTAGTCTGCGATCCTAAGCTCATAAGAGGAGGTCGAACCTACGTTATCTCAAGTTCCGGTCCAACCCTTAACGATGCTCCGGCCTCCTTCGCGATACGGACACTCTCAATGATACGTTCGGCGTTGCCTTCAAAGTCGAGCGCCCATTGGTTGAGCGAGCTATCTAAAGTAGTTAGTGGTCATTCCATTGCGTGATGCTTAAAGGAGAATGGTTCAAACCAAGTAGCTAAAACTGCAAGATGTCCCATCTTAACCTGGCTCAACAAAATTGTAGTTAATTTTCTTTCGGGCAGCTGTACTCTGTTTTATGCTGTAATGTTTGCAGTTACATAGGCAAGGTGACGCAAAGTAGTGAGACACGCGGGGTGGGATAGTGGGGTACAGGTTATCGTGTTGGTGGAACAGGAGGGTAAGTTGCGGATTAACCTGAGCTTTTTTGGTGTTGTAATCGACGTTAGGATAGGGTCAGCGCAATAGGCTCCGTTAACTCTTTTTTTAAACTACAGATTCCAATGGATTGGGCTGGGATCAGTAAAGTAATATCACATCAGAACTACTCTACAGGTATGATGATTGAAAACTCTACAGCACCGGACCTACAGAAACAATTGAATGTAACGTTAGATCCATGGTTAAATATCTTACAGGCTTCAAGTTTATGTGAAAACAGCTAAAAAGTAAGAGCAAGCAGAATCCAAGCCGACTCGAGAGACAGTGAGACCAGAAATACTAGACTCTATAGGGATAAAACATTAAGAGGAAAGGTAAAGGTATCATAAAACGTTATCATTTTCTGCGAACCTAAGAAATCTCGCTAGGAATTAGAGTGAAAAGAGTGCGAAATAGTGAAAGCGCAGAAGTCTACAATATTTCGCGAAATCCTGAAAATCTCCACCAACTCCCATTTCTTTAATTTATCTGCCGGGCAGTCATTGACAATGCACATCCTTTCTCATTCACACATAAAGAGCAGCCCCAAACAATCTATCAGATAACAAGATGCAGACCCATAACCTCACAGGAGCCATTAACCAACAGTGTTTACAATCTCTGAAGCTCTAGAAAGAGATTCGACCATCTGTTGGCACTCCTTTCTTCGACGAGTGGTATAATCACTCTCTTTCAGAAGAGTGTCCAACTCATCAGACTTGTAGAGGTTTTCCAGAAGCTCGCGTTGCATTTCTTCCTTGGTCAACCTATGAATGGTGAGATCAGTATAAGGAAGCAACTATCATGAATTTTAAGCAGTAGCAGGAGAAACTTACTGGACAAGATTAAGCATGATGGCCTTTGGAACCATGTCGATCATAGTTCTCCTTACGATATTGTAATAAGAACTGATCAGTAGTTCTAAATCACTGTCAGAAAATCACTCTGAAAGCTGGGTACAAATAGACGTACTAATAACCTCAACTTCGATTCCTTCTCTCTCAGATAGCGTGCCAGATGCCTTCAAGCTGGCTGGAGGAGGTTCCATGGCAGCCATCTTCTTCTTGTTCTTGCTTGCGAAAAAACTTTGAAAGAATCCCTCGGGTGTGGAGTCCAAAGACTGGGGGTTGGGGGAATCTCTTCCGCCAGGCAGTGGCTTTCCAGTCTTGGGGTCAACTTGGATAGGCTTGGCAGAATTATGCCTGTCGTGCACGATAGCCATGGCCTATGACGTAAAATCCGGTTGGTTAGAAATCTAGAGCAAACCAGATGAAGATTCAATAATTACCCTATGGCCATTGAGAAAATCCGGATGGCCGGTATTGATATAGCACGCCTCCATAGCGACTAAGTCGGTCACCAATTTATTCGTTGGGGACATGGCCTTTTTGAAGAATGCGATAACAACTTGATGAAATTTCTCCTTAAGACTTGGATACCGTCTGAAGAGCTGTTGAAAGGAATAAAAAATCAGAACATAAACCATTATGCAGAAAAGGAATAAACCGCGTAGTAGAGCACTGACCTGCTTCTGAAGTAGCTGTGCCAAGATTCGAACCAATTCATCATAGACCAAGCTGACACACTTTAAGCTGGGATCCTCCAATCTCTTGATTTGCTGCTTCACGATGAGCTCAAAGGCAGTCGTTCCCACGAACAAAGCTGGCGACGAGCCTGAAGAGTTGTACAGAATAGTTCGAATATCAATATCCTTGACTTGATCAAAAGGGTCTACCGCTTTCACACCATTCGCATAGAGCTCATGGAAAACAAAACTGATACGTGCGCCACCGGATAATTCAACGCTAGAAAGCTCCTGGTTGTTACCCTCCAAAACTGTCCGATACTCATTGCAAAACTCGGTAATGATGTTAAGAATGATATTGGCACTGTTCCCGAGTAAAGAGTCACCAAGCGAGGAAAGTTCGGCGGTATATTTCTGAAGTGATGAGGAAATACGAGCTTTAATCTCTGGCAGGGTTTGTTTGATGTGCATCATCAAGATCTACATAATAAAAATCTGCGTTAGCAAATGAAAATTAGCAAGAGATAAAGTAGTGTTTACCATATTCAACTTCCTTGCCAGATATGGTGTTCCGCAGTAAGCATGCTTATTTCTATAAGCACGATGTTCTTCAAAGAACTGCTTCTCATGCTCCAGCGCTGCCGAGATCGCCTTTTTGGACTCAATATCACGCTGACCACGATTGACAACGGGTACGTAACCCAGCCGCAAAGGAATAATCCTGCCGGCGAGAATATCAACAACATCGGTTCCTTGGTCCATCAAATCGATTTTCGTCAAAACACCAATTGTTCGCTGACCTATTGTTCCACAGTCGGTGAGCTTTACCAGAATAGTGTAGAGAAACCTTGCTCACCCTCAGGATCGACTTCTCTTGCCATCTTCAACCCGTCAGAGTTGGCCAAGTCGGTGTTGGCTGCTGTGACCGCCAGAATAATAGAGTTTGTCTTTGAAATTTGCTTGAGAATCATGTCCTTAATTTGCCTTTCGATGTCCTTCGGTTGATCACCAACAGGAACTCTTGTCATACCAGGGAGATCCACCAAAGTCAAGGTTAAAACATTGGGGGAGAAGATTCTAAGACCAATCGGGAGAGGAGATATCCCTTGATTCCGGCCCGTCTTTGCATCGGTCTCCTTTACAATTTCATCTCGTATTTTGTTGAAATCATAAAACTTCTGACCAGGGATGTGGAGGAATTCACCCCACTCATCAAGATTAGCAGCAGAATCGCCAGACTTCATCTCAGCTTCCTCTTTGTTTGGAGCTCCATTTGCTCTGGCTAGTGCCGGGCGATTGACGAGTTGAAGAACCTATTGTGCTGTTTAGCTTAGTCTATGAAAGCTATGAGATTGATATATGTCTTACAAGAGGCCGTCTTGTGACAATCCCGGTACCTCGGGGGAGACTAAAAATTATTAACACCACTACCAGCAGCAGCAGGCACGAGGACTTTAACTCACAAGTCTCTACCGACGATATTCTCTAGTACAGAGCTTTTTCCGCTAGATTGAGATCCAACGACAACAATTTGAGGTAGATCGATAGGATTTTGTACCTAAGCACCACAACCCGATATAAGCTTCACTATAGAAAAAAGCTAGGGAAAATAGGGGGGATGAACATACTCCGACTGTTGCAAACACGTCTTGCAGCTTATTTACAAGCGTAATCAGCCCAGGATCGTTAACGTTTACGCTGCTATCAAAAAGTCAATCTCGTGGAGCTTTGAGGCTCTTTGTTCAAGAGCCGTTTGAAAAAAAAAAGAGGGGAGATCCGTACGCTTGCTGAGCCATAACGAATCGGATGGAGAGGCAAAAGAATAGCTCTTTGAGGGATCAGCAAAGGAGGAGATGGAAATATGCGATGTGTGCAAACTGGTAGAAGTCAACTTGTTGAAAAAGTGAGAAAAAATTTGATAGGTTTCTGCGTACGTAGGATGATGTGGCTCTTGTGCTGTAGGAGCTGTGGTTTGTGTTTCTGTTTACCACCATTAGCCGCTAGCGATCACGTGATAGGTAGGTGAAGAGGAAGGGCAAGATTATCAATTCTCCTTTTTGGGGATAATTATGTGAAAGACCTAAATAGAAATGACTGATTCTGGCTAATTAACTTCATTTCTATCAGATGACCTTAACCTTGTCCTTGCGCTGTCAGACGGCTGTTGACCTCAGTGCCAGAGAATGACTAAGGCGTCAGGCGGTAATTCTTCAGACCCTTGGCTTTCTTAAGATGCAGTCCTATTTCAGACAAATCCGATATCCCAAATTCGCAGTTCGATATTTCCTCATATCGAGTACCCATCTGCACGAAATACTTGAGTCTGCATCCTCATTGTAACCCTACGGTATTTTGCTCTCTCGCAGCTACCTTTTCAAGCACAAGTGCCTCTGGGATCAACGAAAGTTGGATAAAAATTCCCAAACCCAGACTCTACCTGGCTTCTACAAGGGACCCTAATAATTACCCTTGGGAGAAGCACGTTTTATCAGCATTTTTCTCATGCCTGAAGGGCCAGTGAAATGCAGTGCTTCTCACGGGCAAAGAGAAACCACCTTCAAGAAGTCCCCCCCGCAGCCTTCAATGCCAGCCTAAATTATCTGTGATACAGTACTCGGTGGCTTATTTACGACAAGGAATGCTGCTAACTGCATGATTATGGCGAGGGAAATGGTGAAACTTGAACATTTGGTTTTTACTATTATGGTATGGATGAAAGCATTGGTGGTTACATTGGTGGCCACCCTGTGGCTTGTCGATTTCAATTGTGGCTTGTCGATTTTCTGCTCGATTTTTATCCACCTCACAGCAAACTAGATGTTTTTTCTGAACCCTAACTTGAACCTAATATGAATTCAGTGCTCCAAACTGGTTTATTAAGGCTTCGCCCTAATAAAAGGATAAATTTACACTCTCCCCTCCCTCTCAATCCACTTCTCTTTTCTTTAAAGTTACCCCAGAGGATCGAAGATGAAGGACGCAAGAGTGCAACCCTATCCCCACTTCTCTACAGTACGAGTACTGAGACTTTTTTTTTTCCGACTCTATCCCCTGCCTCGTTCTCTTTACGATGCGCTCGGCTCTTTTTTTTTTTAACCATCCGTGGCAGTGTAAAAAGATATACGGTAGCATGTACGAGCCCACGAGCAGAGTGCTGCGGTAGAAGGTTGAGGTCTAAATGTATCCCAAACAGGGATTCGATTTCCCCTGCACCGATTTTGGCATCACACCTTTATAAACCTTGTCCTTATCTGTTCGAATTATGAGCAGCAGCAGCACGTAGACTACTTTACTGCGACCTTTCCCAGCCATCGTTTCCTCGCCTAATGCTACATTCAGAGCTAGGATTACCGTAACACCCGTATCATAGGTTCCTCATGAGCTAAAAACGGACACTACGGTATTTTATCCTCCCTCCAGCCACGGATTCCCCGGGGATCCCACAAACCCCTGATCTTCAACGCGGGTTTTTGGGTTCTGTCCTGCAGTGTTCTCCTGCCAGTAATAATTAGATACATACTATTACATTGGATAGTCTAGACTTTAGGATTAAATTTAAAAGATGTTTGTATGTTTTCTATATCGGTGTTCAATCCGCTCTCAAGGTTGGTAATATAATATCGCCGGATTCCAACCTCAACACTGCAATAGTCTACGTCAGTGAAGATACGGTACCGTGAGATACCGGTACAGTACGGTACGGTACGCTTCGGCATCGCATGCGACTATGTAACGTCTATGTTTGAGTACAGTACCTAGGATCCAAACAAACGGCAAAATAGCACTTTTTGTCTTCGGTAGCTTAATTAACTGTCTCAGAACCTCAAAGCCCCTCCGTGCCCTGCTTACTCTTTTGTCAATCGATAAGATTTTCGTTCTCTTTTCCACGAGCAGACTTATGTTCGGCCAGTTCCGCTATGCACTAAAGTACATAGTGCCTCTGATACATGCGACCACCTATCTAGCGACTGTCTCGCTACGGTACTTTGTGGGAAGAGACATAACTTAACGGGAAGCTTGGTTGGAGACACCGTCGCTCCGGAGCTAACCAGCCGATACCGCACTATGCTTCCACCGATAGAGTTCTAGGTCAGACGGACAGTTTGTTTGTATCGCAGTGCTCTGGTGATTGGGTGAGAAGCGAGTAATAAAAAAAATAGAAAGTACCAACTACAGTCGCACCCCGTTGTCCCGGACCTCACTCTACCGGATTCTTCGTTGTCCCGGATGAATCTCTGCGAATTCTGAATTTCTTTGCACCAAAACCTAATCTGCTGTCCCGGATCATTCGCTGTCCCGGACAGATTCTTCGGATTTTGACCATCCGGGACAACGGGGTGCGACTGTATCATAGTCCCCAGCAACTCACAGTACGGCACTCGTAAGTATGGATCATGGATGAATGTATTCTCTGAGGAATTTTTATCCTCGCCAAGTCCATCCCAACTTAGGATCTTCCGCTTTGCTTAAACACCAAAACTCGTCACACTGCGTCTCTACCGCTGTCTCTTTGTCGTCATGCCTTTTCCTGGAAACCACCATAACCATCTAAATTTTCTAGACCACTCAACGCTGTGATACCAGAAGGATACTTCTTCTATCATATCTGCACTTGTTTGATACCGTATTCCTTCTAAAGTGAAGAAGAATATTTTAAACATTGAGGCTCGAGGTTCCAAGCATATTCTGAGACGCTCCAAGCAGTAAGGGCCGTAGTGCTCTTTTGGTCATGCTAACCGCGCTCACTTCTCACATCTGACCTTTCACGAGCTTTTACTCGTATAATGTCTTGTCTATCCTTGCGATTGGTCCACTTCAAAGTTTGCGGTCGCGTTCGTCAATAATCGGGCAGAACATCCGGATGTGTCGGCGGCGCTTGCTTGTCTGTGCCTCTTCCTATTACCTGCAGATGGGTGGGTGGCAAGGGGATGGATGGGGGGATAGTTTGGTGTCTTGTGGAAGGTGTGGGTTGGTCCCTTCCCAATTGTGTGCCAGGGTCTCTCGTGCCCACTCAACGAGTACCGTACTCTTTTCGCCGCAATACCACTGCTCCGATGGTAGACTATAGCCGTGGGTTAATGCTAATGCCGTCCTCACCACCCCCACTGTATGAGGAGAATTTAGTGATCACCTTGAGGATAGGTGGTTGGGGCTTATGTTCGTGGGCTAAGCCAAAAAAATCCACCCTTAGTAGGTTGCTTTTGACGCCGCCGCATGGGAAAGACATGGACAATAGCCTTGCTTGCCCAGCAGCTTCCCACACCCGATGACAATCCAACGAGCGATGTGTGCAAAAATGGAGCCGGGTTTGGTAGTACAACATTGTTAGTTTGTTAATAATTTAAGTCACTTCGCACCCACATCCCATTCGTTCCGTGCTTTTTTTTTTTTTTCGAACCCACCTGCTCCAAGGCTTGGATGTTCGTGAACCACAATTACAATGCCCGGTACCATGTTTCTCACCATCGCTGTTCCCCCAGCGAGTGGGGGTGATGGTCCTATTGAGATGTACGCGAGCGACGACGAGTTCGGCGGCAACGTTTTGAGGGAGGATGGTGCGGGTTTGGATTCAGCGCAATCAGACCTGTTCGTGACAGCGAAGGAAATGTTGTGGTTGCTTCCTAGAGTAAACGATGTTGTTAGGAACGCTTTGAATCGGATGCAAAAGGCTTTTGCGTATAATTCGGTGTTTTTCCTTAAAGTTATCTTGGACCTTCAAGCAACCTATCACTCGCTAAGCCAACCGCTTCCGGCCGACGTTTTTCTTGAGATCGATTTGGTGTTGAAGATAGCAGAGGTTTTGGCGGGGAGAATGGTGAGGAAGGACAGAGATGGCGTTTCACCTTCGAGAGAACTACAGCTCAGAACACTGGTTTCGGCTCTGTCGCTCTTGTATCAGTTGAGGATCGGAAAACTTGACAACAGTGCCTACGCAAAGTTGTTAAAAGATATTTCCGAGAGGGACCATGACCACCAGAAAAGGCACACGGAGGATTTTGGGGAGAGGGTTAGCAATGGAGACGTCGAGTTTCTCGTTCGTTATGCATGCGATCTCATTCGGTGCATGCCTAGCGAACTTCCGAAATTTACAGAGATGAATTCTCAGGCTATTCACTTTCTTTTCGCAGCTGGTTACATCGTGGGTTATCCGGTTTTTGGCTTCATTCATTCGTTTTTGCTAACTCCTCGCTAGAACCAACTTGAGGGTGCGATAACACCAACAGCGCTTGACAAAATATGGGCCAGAATCACTGCCCCGCCTTCGGGATGGCACAAAGACATGCGCCATCTCTATGAAGGAACCGCAGGGGCGATATCTCTCCACCATCAGGCGCAATATAGCAACATCGGGCGTGCCCCACAGTATGCTAGCAGTTTGGCAATAGAAATTGCTAAATCTATTGTTGATAAAATAGACCTTGGCCTAATGGCACTAGCTCCATCGGACGGATCTGACAGTGATGACGAGGAGGGCGTTGGTGAAACAGAAGATCTCCCGGGTCTTGAAACTAGGTTACTGGTATCTGGGCTTCTAGATCTGATGGGTCAACTGGTTATGGCGTTCCCAGAATGCGATGAGATTGTGGAAGATGCCAAATCGTTGGCGCTGAAACTTATTCAAACCTCAGATAAGAAAGAGTTTCGAAATAAAGCCGTAAGTGCCGTTCTTTAAATGTTTCAGATTGAAAACGTGGCTGATAGTTAAATTTATAGTTTGAAATCATAATTTCAACCACGGCTGGTTATACTGAGGAAGAATATTACAATATAATGCGAAGCCTAGATCTTGATATTGAGAATATATCACAAGCCGGGATCCTACCACCCACAGTTGAAGACGAATCCTTAAGGATAGAAGAGCTTAAGAGAGAGAAACGAGATGCCATGGATCGTTGCGAGAAGAGGTCATTTCTTTATAAAGGTGCTGTGGAATCCATGCAACGGCGACTCCAAGGAATACGGGCTGCAAGATCGCCAAGCCGGATATCTCAAACTATCAATGAGGTGCTACATCTAGCGCCATGGGATGAAGGAGTTAGATCTGCCACTTCAACCAGCATACACAGTAGTCAACATAGCCAAGTGCCAACTCTATCCAGTCAGGCACCAACCTGCGATACAAATGTTAGCAGAACTTCAACCCCTACCTGTGAATCAGCGCTCAGCCCTATTGGGACATTACTCAGCCCCACCGATTCAACGACGTGCAAGTCTTTCTCATCACCCACAGAAAGCACTTGCCACACCCTGCTTAGCCTGACGCCCCGATATGACTCGCCAATCGAATCCCCTGTCCTTCCCTCTTTGACCCCGCCAAATATGACACCTAATATTGCCTACCCTACGCCTACGACACCTCATGAAGCTATTACACCGAACCTGGACACCACCTTGCGCTTTAACGGTCTTGACCAATTATTTGCGGGCACCATGTTCGAGGAGCCTGAACTTTATGACGAAGACTTCCCTTCTGAGGCTAATGTGGGGAAAATGGATTTTGTGCTACCCGTCCAATCTTTCGACATCGAAGACGATCGCTCGACATTACCACTGCAAATACCAGAGGAGGACGAAGAAGAGGAATCTGAGACCTCAGATTCCGAAAAATCACAATCTATGAACTCTCGGCGGATATCTGTTTACAGCCAGGCCATGGTTGAGCCACCACTCCAGTCGCCCACCTCCATTTACCCGGAGCCTTCCTTATCGCGAACCTCATCAGGCTTCACACAAACACATTCGCTCAAGCGCCAATCGCGTGCAAGCAAAATTTTCTCGCGAAGGCCTGGGTCATTTATTAATCGTGATTCGAGACGTTTCCACAGTCTACAACTGAATAAGCCTCTCCCATGTATCGATAGGGAGACGGTTCTTGCAGAAGAGGCTCCCGAGCCGTTACTTCCTGGCCAACCAGCGCAGCCTGTCAGGTCGCAATCAGCTCTGGAAATCCGAAATGAGAAGATGGACCACTTTAGGATGGAGAGCGCCTCATCACTGAGCCAATACCCCACTAAATATGGTCTTTCAGCATTACGCCCAATACACTGCGGTGTCGAGCCCGTACCTGCAGCGGCAAACTCGTCAATAGAATACGAGAGCCAACCAGTTGAGAGTGTCTTTAAGGTGCAATGCAAAGACTCATGCTTCAGCACTTTTCTATCGTCCGATGCTAAATATGCCGTCTACTTGTCGCCACACTCATTTCAGGTCTTTTTAATACCTACACCTGGAGAGAACGTTTCAACAAAGCCAAAATGCCACTATAGGTTAGGTTCAACAGAGGGTCTGAGAAAGGCGAAGGTGCCATGGACATACACCGCGGGGGCTGCTTCAGACAAGTATATTGTAGTGGTCACCAAGGAGAAGGTAAGCATCTTAAATCCTGCAAGTTAATCACTGATCCTAACATATTTCTTTTCTTTCTCCAACAGGTCCAAGTCCACGAAATCGAAAATTGCAAAGTCATCTTCACAGAATCCACGACCGGCTGGGAAAATACTTGCGTATCTATTGCTGGGGACAAGATAGTTGTTGGAATGTCTAAGAAGATACGCGAAGAAACCCAAGGTCTCATCCGGATCTACAAGATGAACGCACCAACATACCAAGGCCTCCGATGTGAACGCATAAGAGACCTCCACCTCCCGCTCAACGTGCGCGCAATCCCGGACGCTCCACACATAATTTCACTAACCCAAGATGGCAACCACCTAGCCTGCGCGACACCGAAATGCGGGTACTTTTTCGCCTGGGACATTTCTCGCGTGCGGGTAATGGACCCGCACCTAATCGCCAGCGGTGCACTAAAAGTCACCGAAGTAAGCTCCCTCCACCCCTCCCATCCATAAAACAAAATACTAACCGCTCCCAGGGCCCCGGCGCTGAAGCCCTCTCCAACACAATACTCTTCCCAGACAAACGCCACATCTTCTGCAGCACCTTCCCTGCCAGCACCGTAGAGGCAGAATGGGGCGGCTCCTTCACCGAGCCAACAAACATTTCCTCCGCGACCCCCTCCCACCGTCCAATCCGCCAAGTTGGTCTTCGGGTAACACACTCCACCATTGCACCCCTTGGTAACGCAGCTGCGTTCTTGACGAAATCTGGCCTCATCTGGATCACCCCGGTAGCTTATCTCGAGGGCGATAATAACCTTACGACCTTCGCTGCGCTGCATAGTAAAGAGCGCATGCAGAGTCAGCAAATACCAGCGAGTGCGGGGAAGATCGCATTCACACCGGAGGGTGATAGACTTGTTGCTATTGACCGGAAGGGGAAGATACTCACGTTGAGTTTTAGACGGAATTGTACGCCGATTGTTGCTACGAAGTTGGATGTTGGTGGATACTTTTAGGTTCTGCTGCTGCTGCTCGGTGGTGTGTCCATTCTGGGAGAAGAGGGTGAAAACAAAAATAGATTCAAGAGCGTTTTCTTTCTTTCTTTTACTTATTATTTTTATTATCGTTATTATCACTTTTTAGTTCTGGGGGTCGATTCCTTACTTCCTTTCGTTCCTTTGGTTATTTCTTCATTTCTGGACGGTTTACTTCTGTGCTTTTGGGAACGGGGCGGGGTGTTGGAGTTACATTCATTCATTCATTCATTCATTCTATTTTATTTTCCATAGCAGTCATCCATTCATTTACATCATTACATAGCACGGTGCAAGCGGGTTTGCTTGATTGGTTAGGTTGTCTGTATGACGTTATAGTGGGGAGGGGCGGCGTAAACGGTGCATGCATTTCTTCAGTTCAGTTCAGTTCATTTATATTGTAACTTAGCTTTTAATCGCTTGGCTTTCGTCGTTTTTTTCTGTCCCTCTTGAATATCCTGCTTATTGCGTTTTATCTTCAGCTTAAGTATATACTATACTATACTGAATACATACATACACAGTCTGTTCTGGTATGATACGTTAATCAAATCTTCACATCATCTCGTTCTGCCGTCGGAGAATTTCTTATGCTGGTTAAGTGCGACCTTTTTGGGAGTTTAGTGCGCGGGTATGGCTCCGTTGGGGAACCTCTCACCGGACTAACTTATGATATTGTGCAAGTATTGACGAGACTACCATGGGGTGTTCTCCAGCCTGACAGCCTAATCCACGAGGCAGATGTCCGGTGAACGATCATGGGATATCACTCGGTAGGCTTGACTGTCCGACGTAATCTTCCAGGTTATCTACGAAAAACCTCCGTTATCAGTTGGGCACTTTGATCCCACTACAGTGGGCTCCCTGAAGCCTCCACTAGTCATGTCCAGCCGTCCCGAGTCCTTTGCTTCCAACTCTTTCTTTGTTCTTCCCCTCACTTCTACAGACTATTCCTTCATTGAAGAGTTTTTTTTCTTTCTTTGTTCTCGGGCTTCCTCGTCATCCGTATATCTACGAATAAAGCCCCCCTCCTCACTGAAAACATCAGCGCTCTTCCCCTCCCACTTTCGTACAAGTCCCTCCTTCGCATCTAAGCATGTATTGCACCCGCATGCCTGCACCGTCGCGGTTATTGAAGTGAAGGGAAATGTCTGAAGTGCAGTATTGTAATACGATACTTGCTGCGTGGTTTTCGCGGAGGCAGCTACTGCCCAGGGTCTTTTGCGGAGTATGGGGGTGGTGCGTTTCTGGGATACGGTACTGGTTTACGGGTATGTTTGCAGAGGTGGGATCAGTATTGGATATCTCCCGGCAGTCCGGTAAGCTTGATGAGGCAATAGTCGCAAGAAGGTAGATGAACCAAGAGTGCGCGGGAAACTAGTTTTTGTCCCATATAATGACGGGACATGAGGTGATGTTTCACATTACTGCGTCGTGTATTTGGTAGATGGGCTAGTGCTCGGGATATGGTTTTTGAAGGTTCTCCATATCCATCCAGCTCTGGTCCTCCGCGGCCGCAGTAGCTAATTCTCACTGTTTCAGCTGCGGAAGCAGGTACTCGAAATTAATTGGTAATAGAGCGCTCGCACATCATGATATCTGGTCTCGCGGAAACCCTTTCTACGTGTAGTAAACTCAAGGCCAGATCCTAGCCACGAACCCCGCCGTCGCCATACTTCCCATATTTCCGATTAGTCGTCGTCGCGACGTAGTATTTTCAGGGTACTAGTAGCCATGCTGATATCCGCTCCACAGTACTGATTCCGCCACCTGTGACTGTGAACGATAAATGATTTATATAAAACATCGTGGGGCTTTGCTTATTCTTTCCTTCCTCCCACTGGCATCCTTCAAGTTCCTCCCTGCCTTCCTTCAACATTGAGAATATAGTTCTTCATCAACTACTACTACAACAGTTACTTCATCAGCAAAAAGCAAAAACAGGTCCACAGGGCTTCTGATCCACCACCCAGGTCCAAGGCCCTCTTGGTCCTCCTGGTCCAGCTTGATCCAGCTTGATCCACACATACTGCATTTTCATTATACAAGGTGGATCAAGGTGGATTAGGAGGACCAATAGGACCTTGAACCTGGGTAGTAGATCAGAGAGGTTCAGGACTACTGTGGACCTGTTTTCACTTTTTGCTGATGTTTATCAACTTGAATTAACAGCCTCAAGTTCATAAAGGAGCTTGAAGTGGAAAAACAGTGGAATCAAGTTGAACATTACCTGTAAAACAAAAAAACAAAAAGTATAATTTTCCCCTGAATAAAAAGTTTATAATAAAGAAATAATTACTAACTTGATATAGATTATACAAGAGAAAACAATAGTGTTTGATATAAACATATTAAATGATTTCTGTGAAAGAGAAATCATTTGTATCGACACAATTGAGAAATGTAATGTCTACATAATAAGAGTATGTATTTGTCCCTTGATAGTGAAATTACCATTTAAGTTCTGTGAACTTAAATATGTTTGTAGCAAGGAGGGAAATTATTCTTACAAACTGGTACTAACCTGTTCAAATAACAATCTGTAGTTTTTTCCAATTGGAGAAATTTAATTACAACAACAATTTTTCAATATTGTACTAGATTTAACTATCAGCTTATATGTTGATAACAAACTGAACTGGTTTAAGAACAAGTAAGTTCTGGCTTGTGTGCTGCTTCTGGAGGTACACTACAAGTTTGGTTATGAGGTATACATTGAAATATATTTTTTTCTTCACTAAAGCTAAATCTCTGCTAATTCTTCATATTCACAATAGAATATTCATACTTAGAATATTTTCAAAAAGAAATGCATAATCAGGGCTTGAATAAACTTGAAGTTTTCAAGTTTGAAGTGGTTCATATATGATGGTTTCATATAATATTTGGTAATGATATCCAGAAATGGCTATATTAGTCTAACATATACTAACTATCTTTCTTAGTTTTCTGTCAGGGAAAACTATTACTTATGAAGTTGTTTATACTTAAAACTAACCTTGAAAGTAAGACAATAACTTGGTTAAAGCTGAACACCTGAGGTTGTAGTCACTAGTCAAAAGTGGCTAGCTTTAACTTAGTTGCAAAAGTAATGTGTAAGATAAAATTATATCATAATATTATGGAATTTTGAAAACAATACTTGTACTCATATAGGAAACCTGAACATGTGACCTTTCACTGGTAAGCTTATACCCTTCTGCTAGTTATTCAAATTATTACTTATTACTTGATTCTTTTATTCCTTTACCTATTATATTCCAGTACTGATACTATCTAATACCTTAAATTTATTATGAATCTGTAGTATTATTCTCATTCTATATGATATTTCCTATCATTTACTAATATTTTATTTATTTACATTTCCTCATTATTGTTAGCTTACCTTCAGTAGCTTCATGTATAGCTAGTTAACAATATTTAAAATGCACCTTAAGGTCATATTTTATAATATTATGAAATTATGATTTAATTTAGTACCTTATCTCTTATTTATCAGTGTTCTTGTTATATGTTTGATAATGAATGATAAGTAAAAATAATAAGACTTCATTTCAGGACTACATTTCTCACAAATAGGAGAAAATTGACAGTAGTTAATTCTATTAACTAGAGAACAGAATTGTCCAAATTGGACTAAAACTAAAGGAGCTGGAGTGATTTGAAGTTGGATAACTTTAAAGATGCATAACATACCCAAGAATAGTTTGTTCTAGCTGTTTTTCTTCAACTTATAGTTATTCATCTACTGTTGACACCCTGTTTATCAGAAATAGGACTATATAACTAACCCTAAAAATGATAATAGGTTTAACTAAAGAGATATTAATAGTTTAGTAATATAAAGGATCAATTAAATAAATATTGAAATAAGGAATCAATGACCTAAAGTAATTGTAAAATAAGATAAAATATATAGACCTGATGTTATAGCTTAGGTCCTACCAACATATCAATCAAATGGTATCAAGAGACTATTTGGTACAATGTAGTTACTATACTTTCAAACTACAGTTAAAGACTAAACCATGGTTTAAAACTACTAGACTATTTAATAGATATTTTTTGTAAATATTAGCAAAAAGATTTAACTTCCATCAAGAACAAGAATTTATATTAAATAACATCTAAAATATATTTATATCTTTCAATATGTCTAATGCTTTTAAAAACTATTCTGAAAGAATTTTTGTAATTCAAAATTCTGAAATATATAAAAAATAAAAACACCTTAAATTATAAAAAAACACTTATAGTTTATATTTCTAGTTAAATTATAGACCTTATTGGTGATGATCTTCTTGTCTTGTTTTTTTATATTAATTTGACTATTAAAAATTGAGCAAAATCAAGCTTACAAGTTTAAATCCCAGTAAGTATACAAAAAAATATTCTATTTGCTTAGCTAGTAAGTACAATTAATTTAAAAGCTATATTCTATGTTTCTGGTAAAGATTTCCTCTTGGGTCTTGGAAGGTATTAGATACTATTGGAATACAATTTGGATATCATTGAATACATATTCCTGTTCCAGATACAAGCTAAGTTTATTTGCTGATGAATTATGATTGATAGAAACTAGGTCTTAACTTTTTGCAATTCACCATCAAATTGATATTTTTCTCTTAAATCAGACCAAAATATTCTATTTATTCTTGATATGATATAGTTTCAAACCATAGTGTGTACATATATTCCAACTATAGTTCTATAATTATAGCTTGTAACTAACTAAACTTTTCAAGTATAGTATAACAAACAGCTCTAAAGTCTAGACAACTCATGGCTGAGCCCAATCAGCTAACTTGAGTAATTCAAGACTTACAGGCTTCAGCTAGGTTGGGTCCTCAAGAATCTTGATAGGGTATACTTAGTTTCAATTAAGCCTACTTCAGAGTCAGTTTCCAACATATTTCAAACATATATAGTACATGGACAAAATTAACTGCCCACCAATAATTGATGGTAATACAGTCCTCCTAATCACAACTCACTTCCAACACTACCTGAAGAAATTCCTCCAGATCAATTTCTACTATGTATTCTTCTATGTATTTGTATTTTTAATTTGTATTTTTTTTTCTTTTTGTTTTTCATGATAGTGGAGTTGGTGGGGGAGTGGCATTATCATAGCTAAAGTTTTTCATATTGCTTAGTGAGCAGTTAATTTTGTTCAGGGACAATATTATCAAGTAAAATTATCTCCAAGCTATAGATTATCACTACCAGCCTCAATCATATAAGTCTCTCACTAATAATACAGAATACAAGTAATACATATCTGTCTCTTAACTCAAATAATAATAGTTGCAGTATACTACTCACTCCTACTATTTATTCACAGCCAACTAAATAAAAATCTCTCCTATCATGAAAATGCAATTTGCTATTAGCCCTAGTTTCTTGCTCAATTTATAAAGCTATTATCAGAATTGAGAGTACTTATATCTGATCTCTGCATAACTCATTCATAGTATCATATCATATATAAATTGTACCCATAATCTCCTCCAAGTCTACTCTCAATCTCAGATCAATACAACTTGCATTAGTTATAGGACAATCTATTAGATTATAGAACTAATGTCCTATTGATTTACTTTTACATATTTTCTCCAAAATCTTTTAGTAGGAATGCATTCCTACATAGTTATGATTTCTTTTATTTGCTTCCTTAAGTAGTAACTTACCTGCATCCTCTCCTTTCTTTTCTTCTTTGCCTTCATCATTTTCCCTTTTCTTTTCTCTTCTTAAGTTTTACAAAATATAATAAAACCACTTACCTTATTCATTCTCATAACTCAATTCACAATATACTTTACCTCAGGTACACCCTGCAGAAGATTATAGGTTATTTCTTATCTTTTAAATTCCTCTCACAGCTCAAGCACTATTAGTGGATGATTGAAAACATAAATTACTGGAGAGTAGATATCATAGAATCCTGTAAAACTTTGGAAGAGAACCTGTAGGTGACTGATGATATTGGTGCAAAAATTCCATTTACTTTTTAGACAACAAATAGGGGTGAATGATTCTGGGGGTGGACTATTAAAGGGGAGGCAATGTTTTCACACTTAAGAGTATCAGACATAGGGTCTTGTAGTGCAGTTAGAACAACTGAGCATTTGACTTGCCAGATTTATTTATTTTCCAATTCTTGTTTAGATGCCTAATCAGTTATAGTCTTATGGGTTGCATTTAGCTGTGACCAGATGTGATATTAGTATGACTACTTAATATTTCCTGCATAGGGACTTTCTGGTAGCCTCTATGACATTGAAGTAGTACTTGCTATTTAGTTGTGTCAAGATCAGGGTTTCTTTATGCCTCCTGAAATACTTCTTTTTTGACCTTGATCTTGTTTTATATCAGGATTGGTAGTTCTTGTAGTTCTTATTCTTCTATGCTTATTTGCCACATATTTCTTAAGACTTATCCTTCTTGATTGCACAATATCACAAGAGCAGATGACAAAGTGAATAGATTCTATATTGAAGTTTGTGTGTTTATTATTAATTGGAAAAAGAAAGGAGCAGAGAGAGGAGAAATGAAGAAGAAGAACTGAAACCAAGTAAGCAAGGCCTAAAGGTAGATTGGCTTATATACAAGATGGTGATTCAAGCAGTCATGCAGTGTTACTCATGACAGCACCTCCTAGCAGTGTGGGAATATATCTAAAAGAAATTTAAAGGTAGATTGCAGAGTAAAACTTAGTTCTACTTACTCTAGTTGTAAGCATACTCATTTATATACCCAAAATATTGATACCCTTTACTATAGAATAATTCAGTTTATATCAGAAGTCACACAAATAAGTTGATATGACTAATAAAAGAAAAAAAGACAGTACTTCCATTGGATACAAATGCTGTAGACTAGTTTATCTACCATAACTCATAAGAGAACAAAAAACTAATATGTAAGTATCCTAAAACAAAAAATCTTATGAATATTGTACTGATAAAAGTACATAACTAGAACAAGCAGAGTATGAATACAAATTCCAACATCTTCTCCTATAAGACTCAACCCCCTTTTCAATTTTCTGGGGTAGAGGATTGCCCAATTGGGGAATGGGTGGGTGTTTTTCCTCATTGCATTTGTTCTTCCTTTCTTACTTCTGACTGTAGCTGGCTAACTGGCCAACTGGAATAGAAGCTAGGTGAATTCTTGACCTAAAGAAATAGAAGACGAAGAAGAAGAAAATGATCCTAGTCAGAACTTAGGGTGCATTTGGTTACTATTCATTTTTCAAAGTACTAAAATTACAAAATGTAAGTTGCATCCTCCAATTGTAGTTATGTCAAGTTAGTATAATCCATGAAAATAGATATCAGAATAGTATGTCTGGTTGATACAGAAATAAAGTGCAAGAAATATGCCAGTGCATTATGTAAACATGCAACCAATATAAAAGGTACAAGAGTTATAACCCATCATTAATAACTCATTGTTGACTCATACAATCAAAGATAATATCAACATACTAATACAATTATTGTTTTTTTCTTTTTTTCTTCAAACCGAGAGGCACAAAAATGATGAAAACTAAATAGACTGAGGTAATAGTGGAAACCTTGCTGAAAATCCTATAGGAGCAGGTACTAAGCAGTAAATAGGCAGAAAATAGATTTAAAAAAAGGCATGAATAGCACTAAAGGAAGGAATGCAGGAAACTTATCAAATCAATTTGGAGGCAAGTCAACTAAAAGCAAAATGGGCAAATAAATGTTAATAAAATCTTATTGTTTACTTTAAAAAAATATTAATAATAAATTCAAATGTACTATAGATAAAAAAGGATTATGAGATATGTACGGCACTTAAGAACAACTCAGGCTTTAGATAAGATAACTACCAAGCTGTACCAATAGCATATGATGGTATTTGAGATATCTACCTTAAAGCTCATCAAGAAGTAGAAAAGTTTTGTGCAAGGATCCTAATGCATTATGATATTTTGCATGAGTTATGTGCAAACCAATCAGCAATAGACTAATATGTAGTAATATCAAACCTTTCCCTGCTATCTGGATCTTGTTTTAAGTGCAGCCAAACCTCTAAATACCAAATGAGTAAATCTACAACAATGCAGTTAGTTAGGAGCAATAAAAAGTATATGCAGAAAGAAGGAGGGAGTAAATACATACTTACCAAAAGTGAGGAGTTTATGGGATTGCAGGATAGAGAAAGTCAGATGGGAGAGGGATCAATGATGGGGCAGAATAGTCAGGGTAGGGAGATAGTTTGTAGTCAGATCAAAAGATAATAAGGGGGGAGGGGGGGAAGAGACTGGGACAGAATAAGATAGAGGTAGGAAGTAATGAGGAGGAAGATAGAGAAGAGGAAAACTTGCATACCTCTAAGAAAGTTCAGTGAGAGCAGAATACCACAGGATATGCAATTGCCCAAGACCTTGATTGCCTTGGAGCTACAGCTGAAACAATACAGCATTCAAAGATGGAATAGGTAGTTGAAAGACTATAACAAGATTATTCATCATCATTTACTATAAGTGAGTTAGTAAAAGCTTTTCTTGTGATAGAAAGTGAGGTGAAGGCTTCTATTTTCATTTCCCTTTGACCTGGAGAGGCAAGAGACTGCTGGCTATGAGAGGCAATTTGTAAATTATAATTTGTATCTCAATTTCAAGTTCTTTATTTATTCAGTTTTGATTATTTTTTATTTTTTATAATTTATTTATTTGCTACCAGTGCAGTAGCCATCAAACTTTATCCCTCAACCTCCAGAATTTGAACCTTCCACCTTCACCATGTCTTTCTGAGCCATTTAACATTCTCAATTGGCACTCAAATGGCCCTTGCTCTATGATCTCAAGTGGCCAGCCCGATCTGTAGTCTAGTCTACAGATTAGCAGTCAGGCTAATTCAGCCTATAGGTAATCTTGGCTGGACCTGGCTTTGGTTTTAGAAAGCTGCTTTCCAACAATCCAGCTTAGCCATCCTGGAAAAAGTCTTGGTCAGTCTAGCCATACCTAAAGTTAGATAGACTGACTACTTTGGGTCACTGGCCTTGCTGCATGGTGGATCACTACTATCAATATAATGTCAATATATCTGAACCCGTCCAGTGATCTCAAGTGGCCAGTACATCTGGCTTTTCAGTATA
This sequence comes from Choiromyces venosus 120613-1, assembly GCA_003788595.2. Lineage (NCBI taxonomy): Eukaryota > Fungi > Ascomycota > Pezizomycetes > Pezizales > Tuberaceae > Choiromyces > Choiromyces venosus. The sequence goes on from ML120362.1 coordinate 1,182,838, forward strand.
GCTGGACTGACTCAGGTTTTTTTCTGCGATATCTGGGTCAGACTGTGGGAAAGTAGTTGTTCAAAACTAAAGCCAGGCCTGGCCTGGGTCACCTGCAGGTTTTGTATGTAGCTGATACATTGTGATTCCATATATACTGAATATCCATAGATAGCCTAAGTATCTGTGGGTTATACAGTTGAATTAAAAATAAGTGATATGTGAAAAGCTTAGCCTGAATATATGTGGGTTTTACCTGAACATCTGGTGGGTTAACCTGAGCATCTAGTGGCTTCAGTAGAATATCCCTACCTGCAGTTACAGTAGAAGCAGCTCATCTGTTCTTTTGACTCCTATCCTGACCTCCTATTTTTAGAAGTAACATAGTAAGTAATGAAATCCTTATTTGTTTATCTATTTATATAAGTAATATAATCAACCCATATCTGCTCTGCCAGCTTGTCATGAAACTCTTTCATTCCTATATCATTAGTTCCTAGCTCTTGTATAAAATCATTTGATTCTTGTCCCCCTCCCACCCATTGATCATCTCTCTGCCCTTCCTCCACTTCATACTCTCTCTCCTATATTAAACATTCCTCCTCTCCATTCTATTTTAGAATAAAGTTATGTAACACAGCAAGAGCTAATTCCAATTTTACTTGTGATTTGTAGAGATATTCAATTTGGGATTGCAGGATTGAAAACCACTTTTTCAATATGCTGAATATTTGTTCAAAGCAATTGTGAGCCTGCATGTGCCACAGATTGAACAATTCCTCCTTATTTTTGGGTCTAATATATTATTTACATTTTTTATGATTATTTTATACAAGTAATATAAAAAGAAAATTATAAAAAAAAAGTTCTAATTAATATATACTATAGCTTTGAAATCACCTGCTCACATAAATGATAGCAAACTCCATGATATGGTACCAAGAATCCTTTTTGCAATGCATATCCTGTATCAACAAGGAAGTATTTGCCTTCTGGTACTTCAAATCTATTTTGTAATACCCACTGTAGAACTTGTCCATCATGTACTGAACCCTCCCAGCCAGGAATAATACAAGTAAAAAATAAACCAAATGTACAAAATGCAAGTACATTTTGACTTATTTCTCCTTTCCTATTCCTAAATCTCAAGATATTCTCACTGGTGACCTTGGCCAGAATATGAGTATTGTCAGCAGCTCCTACCGTATCCTTAAAATAAGGATACAGGATTCCTTTTTTTCTCCAGATTTCATGTGGAACTACTTCTGGATTCAGGAGTTGAATATTGGTTTTAGATAATTCTACTAAACTATCAAGAATAGTATTGAAAACTCTATATTATTTATTAAAAATTATGTACATTTTTTTTTTAAAATATAATATAAAAACTTACTTCGTAACTATATATTAATAGACTTGAAATCTTTCCTGAACTTCACGACTTGTACTGCGGTAACCAATAATAGCAAGAAACATTGCAAGTTGTTGCTCTATTGAGCTCTTTTTTGTCTCCTGTAGTCCTGCATGTATAGCCATCCAGTCCCTGAAGGCAAGAAAAGTCATTTTTGGCATACATAGTACTTTATGAATTCGGTGTTCATTGGAGGTAAGTAACACTTTGATATACTCCTTTCTACTTAAAGGTGAGGTATGACAGGCCTCTTTGTCAAATTGTAAGCTTGCATATGTACCCACTATAAGACCTATTTGACATATTATGGTAGGAATAAATGGGGATGGAATTTGATAAGAATGATAAGAAATAGGATTGGACATTATGAGTATAGTTCTTCAAGTATTTTTACCTAAGATTGGCAATGAACTTTATGCTTATAAATACCTAGGTCTGGTTGGGTTAGGGTTTTTTTTCATTTTACAATTTTGTGAAAAACAGCTTCTACCTATTTTTTTTTGGATACCATCATTTTGAGCTCATTATTGCAACTTGTTTGTTTTGTCTCACTGTCAACCAGATGTGCCACTTCAAAGCAAAATAGGGTCAAAACGAAGGTTTGGCGTGGCAACCAGACGCACCCTTAACCTTCACATGTTTCTTTTCATTGCCTTTCCTTTCCGGATATATACTCACCCCTCTTTCACAGATACCGAAGTGCTGGGTTCAGGCCTTCACTATGACATCATAGATCTACTAACTTATATAATGCCTCTTGTACTAGTATTCCCAATCGCCATTTTTGGTGTTCAATTACTGTATGTTACGTGATGCTCGCTTCTGCTTTGAACTCGTTACGATAGCGGTAACAGCAGAGAATACGGCGATAAATTGATTATTTGTTCGTTTGCAAGAGGTACAGGGTGATATTTAGGTTTTAAGTTACAGTAGTCCTGAGAGTGAGTAAGTGAGTAAGGTAGTTCGGGCTCAGGGGAGAACAGTAAGTATTAGCTTAACGAGAGGGCATGCTTGTTGGCAGAATGGTGAATAATGGTTTTAGGAGGAGAAGCTCCTAGCACTTGGAGGAGGGATTAGTGATGGGAGTCTTCATGAGGAAATCGTGATTGAGATATGGCGCAATGGTAATTGTAATTTCTCGCTATTGGGATGATGTTTGATTGACAGGTAGATGGGGTAGATATTGGTATATGGTGTGCTTGTAATGCTATATGGATGGTAATAAATCCCCCTTCCTTTATGCATGCATCACTAAGCCTGGCGAAAACTGGAGCTATAGAGGAGATACTCGAGAAGGCCTGAGAGGGTCACCGTTTACACAACTGGTAACTAAAACATATTCTATGCATATAAGCCAAGATTCACCATCTCCAAACCAGCCCCCCCCTCCTTCCCGATGGTCCAGCACTCAGGCAGCAGGGTTATTCGGATACCGTACCTAATAAAATAGAAAGCATGCATTCTCACTCACCCCACCAATGAGTGCAAATACAACCGCCTGAACAAGGCTCTCAAGTTAAGTGAAAGATAACGCCAGGAGCCCTAAAAGATCTCACAACGTACAACCGCACTTTATAGTTGAGTTAATCAGAGGCAACAACAAAAAAGAAAAAGAAAAAGACAAACTGAAGCTCGGCTCCTTCTGTTGTTGGTGGTCGCGGGTGGTGTATAGTTTCTGATTCGCCTAGTACGGACCCTTAATTGGTACTTATTGTTGCACTTCTGCAAGAAGGCCTTGGAAACTGCTTAACTCTGCGCGTATTTCACCTGGTGGAAAATTGACTCCTCAGAAGGGACTTGACTGTATTTACTGGCAGGCTGATGGGAGAGTGATTTATGGTATAATAGTATTCGTGGTAGTTGATGCTTTGGAATGTAAGTTAAAAGAGAACTGCGTGATAATGAATTGAATGAAAGACTGGAATTGTTTGAAGCAAAATGTTAGCAGTAGCTTTTGTTAAGGGTGTAGTAGGCTCTAGTTAGGGACTTGAGCGTTTTTCTTTTTAGAGAGGCATCCTCTCTTTTTCCCCTCCTTTGGTTAAACTAGTATGTACAGTACGTTCAGGCCTCAATCTTTTGAGAAATCAGCATTGTGCTTTTGGTCCTCTTGATATTATGATACTGCTGTACCCCCCGCTAGTAGTAAGTATTCAATTGGAATAATCACAGCTTGACACTTCTGAAATTCGTCAACAACACTATCACTGTCTCGCACCTCGCAGTATCAACCGGTGTGAATACAGAATCGGCAGGGATGTTTTGCACCCTGAGTAATTACACAATCACACTTTCCTGGAATATGACTCTTAAAGCAAGGGTAAAGTATGGAATTGCTAAAACAAGCAAGATTCTTCAAGTTATATAAATCGTCTTCAATTCCCTGCATCTCTGATCACCGATATCCCATGCCATCCCACACCACAGTTAAGTTAGGCCAACCACAAAACTTCACTTATCGATAAGCCCCCTTTCTTCCCCCTTACTCTCCATCCCTCCATCCATCCCTCCCTCAATCCATCCAACGCCGCACCAAAACAACCACAAAAGCATATCATAAACAATGCCATTATATCATCAATAACCAACTTAGGCCTCCCCCTCCCTCATTCCCCGCATTTCCCGCACCATCCATGTTACGAAATGACAATCGCGTGGTAAAGTCAAGTTTGTGGGTGCGGGGGGGGGGGGGGGAACGTGCCCGAAACACTAAAACAGTACCCGCACGGCCCATCTCGTTTCTCTCATAAACGGGTTCCGCGATCTAACTTATGTGTTCCATCCCGTCTCGGCAGAAATAAAAAAATCTACCGATACGGTACAGTAAGGTAGGTGGATCTAGATTTTTGGATGTTTGGGGGGATTTGACTCACTGAATGTTTTTCTGCTTTGGGGGTTTAGGGTGCTTTTGGGTAGGATGATATGGATAAGGTACTGTACCGTGGTAAGGTAAGGTATGTATGACAAGTTAATTGAGGTTGTTTGTGTTACCTTGTGGTATCATATGGTAGGAGGGAAGGAGGGGCCGTAGGCGAGTGAGTGGATTGGCGGGGAAGGTTATTGGTGTATAGCTATTGGGCGAAAAATATCCATACCGCACTCGTATCATTAGAGTTAAGTTAGGCATCAGCATAGAAGTATCACTACTTACTACATTAATGTTTCCAACGGTTAATAAACAAAATTCTATGACAAACCCCCCCCCGTTTTGTTCACCACCAGTTCTTTCTTTCTTTGTTCACTGGCAGAGTCACAAAGGTGCTACAGGCGAAAAAGCATCTGCTGAAGAGAAAGAAAAGAAGATGAATGGGTGAGTGAGTGTTGAAGCGCTAGAAACTATCTCGAACCCTAACCTGGGAAAAAAGACAGCTGGTGTAAGGTAGGTTAGGGGCTCAATTCAACCCAGGGTAGAGATTCTCTTATCGTCGTCATCATCGCAATCAATCAGTCTCGTCCGTCTTTTCTATCTTTTACCTCCCTTCTCACAACCAATCTGCCTCACCACCAACACCGTCTCGTCCTCCTCCTCCATTTATTTCGCTCCCTCTTATCCTTTCTCCTCCTCCTCCTCCTCCTCCTCCTCCTCCTCCTCACCCTTCGGTCTCTCTCCTCGTGGTTTTTTCCTACCTTTTCTCCATACACACCTAAGCTTCTACTTCCCTTAATCAACAGTAAAAAATTATAAAAAATAATAATAATAATAAAACAACAAATAACAAAATGGACCCCCGAACCGGAGGTTGGCACTACAACAAGAACAGCGATCCGCCCCTAGATTGGGACACTTCCCGCGACGCCGCCAAGTACTTCCGAGTGGTCCGCTGGATAGACTCAATCGTCGCAAACAGCTACTCTCCAAACGACAAGGACCCATCCGAATTTCCGCCCACCTACATCCTCTCGAACGGAACGTTCTTCTCCTCCTCCTACTCCTCCTCCAGCTCTGCTACCAACACCATCGCCGATACCGCCCTCCCGCCAGCAGGGACTCAACTCCCGCGGCAACTAAGGTTCTTTGAAATCCAGGGTGACGACGAAGACGACGGCGGCCATGAGGAAAGTGCTAGTAGTGCAAGATACGCTGGTGGTGGTGGGCGTGCGGACGATGGGCAAGGGTGGAATGCGCAATTACCCGAAACTATACCGGCGGCGGGTGGTAAGAAGTTTCAGACGGTGTGGGCCGGGTTGAAGACCTTCAAGGCTAAAGGGAATTTTTACGAGTTGAGGGTGGAGAAGGCACAAGCTGGAGGAGGAGGGTTAGGACGTGCGTCGATGGTTGGGAGTGGTGGTGGTGGTAGCCAGCAGGGTGTTCCGGCGTCGGCGGTGGCTGGAATTGCCTATGCGAATAGAAGTACCGCGGAATCATTTGCTGAAGTGGCCGGGAGAAGCGGCGGTGGTAGTGCTGGAAGAGGAGCGTATACTCCCTCTCCGAGAGGTGGTGGAGGCGGCTGGATGAGAGGGAGGGGACGTGGGAGGGGTATCGGCGGCGGCGGAGGAGGGCGCGGTGGTGGTATTGGTGGAGGGGTCTATCGCCGTGACGGGTTGCTCTGAGATACCATACCCTATCTATCTATCTCACTCACTTTTCCACTAAGTTACTGCATAGCACTTTTGTTCTATTCTGCTCTGTTCTGTAGAACTGTTATCATTCATTCATTCATACTCATTCCCCCATTCCCCCATCAATCAATCAGCCAATCAATCGATTCACCAAAAAAAAACAAAAACAAATGGTAACAACTTTCTATCTATATGGGGCTTTTTTTTTTCTTTTTTTTCTTTTTCTTTTTCTTTTTCTTTTTCTTGTCTTCGCTTTTCATAATTTACAACCCAAACCAAGCGAACAAAAAAAACCTGTTGTTTATCATTTTCTTCCTTTGCTGTCTTTTACGTTTTTTTTCTTTTTTTACTTTGATACAGTATGTGCACCAGCGGGAGTTTGTTTGGATCATGATAAGTTATGGATGGGACGATTAGTTTGGGGGAAAGAATCAAATCAAGGAATTGAAAGAGCGAGAGGGGGAGGTTTTTCTATGTAATTTTTTTGTTTTTCACTTTTCACTTCATTTTTCATTTTTTTCTTTCGCTTGCTTGCTTGTTAGGCAGATACCGGAGTGGTAGACTGGGATTTTTTTTTTCTCATTTCTGAAGTGTGGTTTTCATGATATGATATCATTACTCTGGCTTTACGTTACTTTTGCAGTGATGGTGGTGGATTTTTTTTTTTTTTTGATGGGATGGGATGGGACGAACTTTTCTATGCGCTTTGCTTTCTTTCTTTGGTTCTTTATAGCATGATAAGTATGATAGTCTCACAAATGGTGAATTTTGCCATGATTCTTTTCTTCTTCTGCTTTGTACAGTACCGTGCTCTTATTTCTGGCTTTTGCAATGATTCGAGTGGATTGGATTGGGGTTGTTTTATCATACTCCGTTACGTTTCTTGCTGCTTTCCCCTCCTCTCCTCTATTTTCACTTTCTCACGAGTATGTAAGCTGGTAAGTTAAGTCCAAAAGTACGGTACTGCGCTGACATAAGTTAGTACATAAGTTAGTGATTGCTGAGTACAGTCGCTCCTCGCTATAATGGACCTCTTTGTACGGGAATCCTCGCTATTACGAACGAGCCCTCTGGGAATTTACCCCTGTTCCCATACAAACGGTTCTCGCTATAAGGGATTTCGTTCAAAACCTCTGTGTAACGAACGAAAAATCCGGAACTCTTGGCATTCGTTATAGCGAGGTGCGACTGTAGTTTTTTCTTTCTTTCTTTCCCTCCTCTTGCTTGTGTTGATGGTGCTGTGCTGTTTGGCGAGTTCGAGTTGTGTGATGGCATGTATTTGGTAGGTATGATGGCTAGAATGGAGAGAATGAATACGGTAACTTACTGTACGTCTTTATCGGGGTCCTTGTGAAAAAATGTGTCGGTTGTGGCGGTGTCATGTGATCTGTGTGGTTAGGATATCGTGAGAGGAAATGATGGTGGCGTGGTTTGCTCCAGAGATTCATGGTTGGGAGGTGAGACTGGGAGTTGTGTTTGAGGGAGGTTTCTTGTCTACCCATTGTGAGGGTGGGCAAATAGGTACCGTACCGTAGTGTTTTTTGGGCCGCATGGCACTTGTAGTGATACAGGTACGAGTACATACAGGAGCTACTACTGTGGTGATGAAGATGTACCAGTACAGTACAGAAGTGTAGATGTATGTATATACTGTATGTGCTTCAGTGCAGTGAATCACTCATAAACCCGCAGCGCAGTGCAATCCTGTGCTTTCCAGCTTAACTTTCCTACCCGTATGATACAAGCCACCCTTTATCACAAAAACAAGACGTCAAAATTGGCTTTTTTTTTAAACAATGTTTCGGCTAACTTAACGCCAATTGCCTTTATCTACCCTATCCATCCGTCACATCACATCACATCATCACATCAGCCTTACGGTAACACTTTACCATAGCACCGTTACCACAGCAACCGTGACGCCGTAGGCTCAACCAACACATCATATTCCCACCCTAACCTAACAGAGGAGCCAAAACAAGATGCGCCTTCCCGCGTGGTGGTGGAGGAGAGGGACAACAACACATAACACACATGGGCATCACATCACACTCACTGCTGCTTTGACTTAGGGTAGTTTAGGTATCAGTACGGTAGCTAATAACACCTTACCCCCCCCCCCCCCAATTCATTCATTCACTCAACCACCCACACTTGCTCCTATACACGCACATTTCTGGCGAATTCTCACTCTCTTTTTACTTCTCTTCTTCTTCTTCTTCTTCTTCCTCCCCTCCTTTCTCTCTCTTCTTCACACACTCTCTCACTAGCCTTTTACCTACATACCCTTTGACCGCCTTTTTTTTTCTTCTTCGTTGACTATTCATTACACTTCATCTTTTCAAGTCGAGGTGTTGTGTTCATTCTCAACTATACATATATACATTCGTACATACATATATTGTTTGTTTGTCTGTTTGTCTCATTTGAATGATCGCTATGGCGGCGAGTCTGGCGTCAAAGTTTGAGGTTTTGGAGGAGTTGGGGAGTGAGTTTTTAAACAATCAATGAATGATGATGCATGAATGGGATGGCTGACGTGCGCTTTTTAGGTGGCAGCTTTGGCGTTGTTTACAAAGCGATAGAGAAGGAGTCTGGCACTGTGGTTGCCATTAAACATGTTTGCTTCATCCCTCACCTTTTATGGCGAAGGAGGCTAATTGGGCATAGATTGATCTTGAATCCAGCGAGGATGACATTCAAGAGATTCAGCAAGAGATTTCTGTACTGAGCACGTGCGCGAGTCCCTTCGTCACGCAGTATTACGGGAGTTTTGTCAAGGGGTACAAGTTGTGGATAGGTGTGTTATTTGCGCTCTCGATTTATGCATTGGGGAATCGGTCATGCTAATGTGTCGCGCAGTAATGGAATACCTCGCCGGCGGGTCCTGCCTCGATTTACTAAAGCCCGGTCCCTTCAGCGAAGCTCAAATCGCAATCTTAATGCGAGAACTCCTCCTTGGACTTGACTACCTCCATCGGGAAAACAAGATACATCGCGACATCAAAGCTGCCAACATCCTCCTCTCCGGCACCGGCCAGGTCAAGCTCGCGGACTTTGGCGTGGCGGCGCAACTCAGCAATCTCAAATCCCAGCGCAACACATTTGTTGGAACGCCCTTCTGGATGGCGCCCGAGGTGATCTCGCAGACTACGGGTTATGATTTCAAGGCGGATATATGGTCGCTCGGGATCACCGCTATGGAACTTGCTCAGGGGGAGCCGCCGAATGCAGCTATTCACCCGATGAAAGTTCTCTTTCTGATTCCGAAGGAGCCGGCGCCGAGGTTGGAGGGGAACAGGTGGTCGAAGGAGTTCAAGGACTTTGTGGAAAAGTGCCTGAATAAGGATCCGATCAAGAGGGCTAGTGCGAGGGAATTGCTGAGGCACAAGTTTATTAGAAATGCTGGGAGGACACAGTTGTTGCAGGACTTGATTGAGAGGAAACAGAAGTGGGTGGGGAGTCAGGGCGGTAGACAGGCGCATCCGAAGTTGTACCAGGCTACAATGTTTGTTCTAATATTCCTTACCAAGGTCACATATATACTAATAATTGGGCGGTAGGAACACAATGACACTGCAAGTGGATGAAGACTGGGACTTTGATACTATACGAACAAACCCACACTCTACTCTCCGCCACCAGGCCTTCAAAATGATACGAGATGGCCGGAGCGTATCCAATTCTTCACATTCCTCAGACTTTGACGAAATACCCATAAGCGCTGCTTTACGGAGTCTAGCCCTCAACTCAGCTCCTCATAGTGAAAACACAAGCTCTAACGGGCGTGTGGCTTCATCATTATCACCAGCAAAACAGACTCGATCTGGGACAGCCCGGAGGAGGAGTCCTTCAACCACAAGCTCCAATGCCTCCCGTCCGGAGCAGCATCACAACCAATCAAACCACCATCCTCACCACCGACACATAACCAAAGAGTCCCAAGTTCTCCGTCACGATCCCTCTCGCTCCCCATCCCCGGAGACACAATCCCACACGGCAAAATCCTCGTCAACAGTACGCCCCATCAGAAAGGTTTCCGAGAGTAACAATAACAACAATAATACCCCGCCAATACCCATACCCTCTGTTGCTCCCACCTCTTCTCCTTCCTCTTCTTCCGTTTCTTCTTCAAGCATTACTTCAACGGGCACTACCTCCCAACCATCTGATGCGCAGATCCTCTATAACACCGTAATCCACCCCTCACTCACACAATTAACCTCCAACACCTCCGCAACTCCCCAGGAACACCTCACCGCGGCCCGCCTAGCGTCAGCATGGTCTTCACTAAACGAGATGAACCCAGAAGCTAGCATCCTCCTCCTCCGTTCAATGTTAGACCAACTCCAGCGGAATCCAGCCCTTAACGCACTCGTTTCTCCTACTCTTATTGCTCCGCCACCACCGCCACCTCCTCCCCCTGCGAAAGCAACACCAGTAAGAATGACAGAGCCACTATCCAGCAGTCCCGCTGCTACGGGCTCACCACTGGCGAGACGAAAGCGCCGGAGCAGCGTCGTATCCGGCGCCGGCGCTGGCGGCATTGCAGGGCGGAAAAGGGGTGGGAGTAGCGCTAGCGTCGGCATGGAAGAAACTGCTGAAGCGAAGGGTGTGAATGCGGTTTTGGCGGATGTGTTGTATGGACGATGGGTGGAGGGGTTGAGGGGTAGGTGGGGTTCTGCTGAACGGTGATAGTTGGGCTTTGGATTGGCATTGGTTTGGTGGGGGGTTGTTGATGTTATATACCTTTTTTTTTCTTTCCTGTAGCTTTCTTTCTTTCCTTTGCGCACATCCATTTTTCCATTTTCACTCTTGGCAATTTGTCTGGTTCTGGTTTGGTCTGGGGTTTGGTGGGTTTGGCTCTTCGGTATCTCTTTTTTTTTTTTTTTTTTTTTTTTTTTTTTTTTTTTTTTTTCATTTTCATTTTCATTTCTTGCTTTGCTTTGCTTTGCTTGCTTGCTGCGTCTTTTATAGTAATGTTGGCATGGTTACATAGCGTTACGCACGTCTCGTCTCGTTTTGCTGCGGGTTCTGTTGTAGTGGTGTTTGGAAAATTGTTGTAACTTATGGTGACCTCTTTCTCTCTCTTCATTGTTAGTTTTTTT